>OX393563.1:122500-146686 GCA_947652115.1 Blastomussa wellsi
GCACCAACAGTGCACCAAAAGTGCACCAACAGTGCACCAACAGTGCACCAATTGTGCACCAACAGTGCACCAACTGTGCACCAACAGTGAACCAACAGTGCACCAGCAGCGGCGGACAAACCCGCCAAACCAAGCCAAGCCAAGCCAAGCCAAGCCAATGGACGGCGAAACAACAAACCACGCGAGCGACAAAACAAGAGCGGAAGCAAGCAAGAGAAAAGCAACCAAAACAAAAAGCATGTGAGCGGGAAACCAGAACAACAAACCCGCCAAGCGAAGGACGGCGAAAGAGACCCAAACAAAAGAGCGTGACCCAAGCGGAGGAAGAGGCAAATATCCATTTGAAGAAATGAAAGCAATTTGCGCCAGAATTGATTTTTCCATTTGAAGAAATATCCGCACAATAATATTTGCGCCGGAATTAATTTTCCATTTGAAGAAATATCCGCACAAGAATATTTGCGCCAGAATTAATTTTTCCATTTGAAGAAATATCCGCACAAGAATATATGCAAAACATGGCAGCAGCAAACGAAATTCAGGAAGAATTTATTGAACAAGAACAACACCCAGAAAATGATGGAATACATGACCGGTTTATGATATCACATTACCGGGAATTACCGGGAATGGCTTCGAGTTTGGTGGATGCTTCCAACCAGAGGAAACCCAAACAACCAAGACATTTTGGTGTTCGCAAGAGAAAACAAATCAAAGTACATAGATTTGGTAAAAGAAGAACTAAAAAAGTTAAAAAACATAAAAGTAAGTTTCGGGTTAAAAGTGAACTTTTCAAGAGAAGTAAACGACGAAAAGCAATATATGTCGCATTATTTTCATGAAAAAGAACCACATGTTATCCAAAGGCATGAAGAGGAAAAGATTGAAACAGAATTAAACAAATTCTTTGAAAAAGTAAATGGAGAAATAGAAAACTGGACAGTGGCGGGATGAGATTGGGATATTGAAGAGATAGAAACAGCATATGTGAATGTCGCACGCTATGAGCCGTTGAAAGGAGGAACATATCTGCCTCTACCAAATCTGGCAAAAAAGAAGGCGATAGTAAACGTGAAAAATAGGGACAATGAATGTTTGAAGTGGGCACTAAGAGCAGCATTATTCCCAGTATCAAAAGATCCACAAAGACAAAGCAAATATCCAACCGAAGACGGAATAAACTACCAAGGAATCGAATTCCAAACACCTGTGAAACAGATAGACGAGCTTGAGAAGCAGAACAAAAACTTGGAAATAAATGCATTTGGTTGGGAAAACAACTGTGTGATAGTTCACAGGATAAGTGAGAAAGAGAAAAATTTAGAAAGGATCAACCTTATGCTTTTAGAGTCAGGGGAAAAACAGCATTATTGTTATGTAAAACGTGTGACCGCATTGCTTTATGATCAGACAAAAAGCCACAATACAAAGCACTACTGCATGTTGTGCTTAACAGGATTCACACGAGCGGATTTGCACGAGGACCATGAAAAGTATTGCAACGGCGTCAGCGGCAGGCCAACAAGGATCGAGATGCCGGAAGAAGGGAAAAACATGCTTACATTCCAAAATCACCACAAACAGATAAAAGCGCCATATGTAATTTATGCGGACTTTGAAGCTTTGGTCAAAAAGATACCAGGTTGCGAACGCGGACCGGAAAGCAAACAAAAAAGCTATACGGAGAAGACAGAATGGCACGAAGCAAGCGGCTATGCGTATATGGTTGTAAGAAGCGATGGAAAAATAACAGGACAAAAAGTTTATAGAGGCGAAAATGCTGTGGGTATGTTTCTGAGAGACATTCTACAGAAGGAGGAAACAATAAGAGAGAGTTTGGAAACACCAAAAAAAGTTGTGATGACAGCACAAGACTGGCAAAAATTCAAAACTGCAACAGATTGCCATATATGTAACAAAAGTCTGATAAAAGAAGAATTCCTAGACTCATTGCCAGTTTGGAACAATGAAAAGTATAGCGGGCAAAGTCATAAAAAATGTTTTTATACAGCGCAGAAAGAATTAGATTTCATAAGACTAAAAAGAATAAAAGACATACAAGACAAAGACGACCAATGGATAGCGAAAAATCAGGAAACGTGTTTATTCTGCGCAGAGCCACTGCTTCAGAAGAACTTCAGAGACGCGGTAAAAGACCATTGCCACATCACAGGCAGGTTCCGCGGTGCCGCGCATAACGAGTGTAATTTCAAAATGCGAATAAAACCCAAAACGGTACCAATTCCAGTTGTATTTCACAACCTCAGGGGCTACGATGCGCATCATCTTATGCAAGCGATGTCGCAGCAGCAGAAAGAAGTCCGGTGCATTGCAAATAACATGGAAAGGTACATAACATTTTCTATGGGGAGTTTGCATTTCATAGACAGTTTGAACTTTCTGTTGGGAAGCCTTGACTCAGTTGTAACCGCAACCCCCAAGGAGTGTCTAAAAATAACAGAAAGCATTTCAAAAGGCAGCGAACTGCTTTTCAAAAAAGGAATCTACCCTTATGAGTACATGAACACTTGGGAGAGATTCAGCGAGACAAAGCTGCCAGACAAAGAAAAGTTTTACAGAAAACTGAATGATGAAAACATCACAGACGAAGAGTATGCGCATGCAAAGAAGGTCTGGGAGGTTTTTGAGTGTCAAACACTGGGAGACTATCATGACCTCTATGTGAAAACAGATGTCGCTCTGTTGGCAGATGTTTTCGAGAACTTCCGAAACCTGTGCGCAGAAAGATACGGTTTGGATCCGGCACATTATTTCACGTTGTCCGGTTTCTCATGGGATGCACTCCTGAAAATGACGGGTGTAGAGTTGGAGCTGTTCACCGACCAAGAAATATAAATGCATCTATTCGTGGAAAGTGGAATGCGTGGCGGAATCTCGATGGCAAGCAAGAGGTACGCCAAGGCAAATAACCCCCAGCTTCCCGAATATGACCCCAACGAGCCGAAAAAGTACATCATCTATCTCGACGCAAATAACCTATACGGATGGGCAATGTGTAAGTCACTCCCCAAAAGGGATTTCGAATGGAAACGCGTTATGCCAACAGAGGAAGAGATTTTGAAGAAAAAAGAGAATGCAAAGAATGGATGGATACTCGAGGTTGATCTTGAATATCCCGCAGAACTGCACAAGGAGCACAACAGCTATCCATTGGCACCGGAAAAAAAGGAAGTGAAAAAAGAAAAGATGTCAGACTACCAAAAAAAGATGATGAACGATCATGATATAAAAATGCAACCAGGCAGCAAGAAGCTGTTGTTGACGCTCGAAGACAAAAACAACTATGTGGTCCATTACAGAAACCTTCAGTTTTATCTCTCCCAGGGAGTGAAACTTAAACGCGTGCACAGGGTGTTGGAGTTCGAGCAAGAGCGGTGGATGGAGCCATATATCATGATGAACACAGAGTTCAGAAAAAACTCAAAGAGCGGCTTTGAAAAGAATTTATACCAGTTCATGAACAATTCAGTTTTTGGCAAAACAATGGAAAATCTGCGTAAACGTGTTGATATAAAAATCGTTCGAAGTGACGAGAAAAATAAAATAAGGAAGCTGGTCGCAAGCCCATTGTACTCAAGGTTTGCCGAATTCACAAACGACATGGCGGGAATTCACATGCACAAAAGCAAGCTGCTGCTGAACAAGCCAGTTTACACGGGAATGACGATCCTCGACAACAGCAAAATCCTTATGTATGACTTTTTCTATAACAAGCTGAAAAAGCAATGCGGTGAAAAGTGCGAGCTCTTGTACACAGACACCGATAGCCTTCTGCTAGAGATAGAAACGGACGACATCTACAAAGACATTGAGAGAAATTCTTTTCTTTATGACACGAGCGATTATCCAGCAGATCATCCACTTCACTCAAATGAGAATAAAAAGGTTTTGGGAAAGATGAAGGATGAATGTGCCGGAACGCTGATTTCAGAATGCGTGTGCCTGAGGTCGAAAATGTATTCGATTCTGAAGGCGGACGAAAAAAATATCAAAAAAGCAAAAAGCCGTAAAAAAGTGCGTGGTCAAGAAACAAATCAAGCATGAACAGTTCAAAGAAACACTTTTCGGTGCGAAGCAGTTAAGGCATGGAATGAACATTCTTCGAAGCGAGGGACATCAAATCTATGGCATGCACGTCAACAAGATTTCGCTGTCCGCGTCTGATTCAAAACGCTGGATAGCGGACGACGGGATCCAAACAAAAGCTTATGGGTTCGCAGAAGCTGAACTTGAAGCAGATGATGATTTGGCAGAAGCTGAATTCGAAGAGATGTTTGCAGCTTTGGCAGATGTTGATTTGACAGAATTTGGGTTTGAATGAATCCCAAGAGCTCGAACAACATCGCGCACGTCCAAACCGCGCAAAAATTCAATCAAAGGATCGGCAAAAAAGGTTTCTTCTTCCCTAAACGTTTTTGAGTTACTAACAACCCAAAAATTTAGGATCACATTTTTTAATTTGCCTTTGAAACAAACCGTTGCGTCCACTTCCCATTTTTCAAAATACATCTATTTCAGATGGACACCACTGTTCAAGTTTGCCGGCGGGAGAACAGTGTTTGGTGGAACAACCATGAGCTCTTCACGGACAAAGCCGCGCTCTGGCCCGTCATGCAAATAGTAAAGAACAGGTTGATTCGGTTTGGAAAAAGACCTTTCAATGTTAAAAACTTTCAAGGACCAGATTGGATCTGTGGCTCTCTTCTTTCCCCCGCCTTCAAGTTCTCCTGGAAAGTAAAGATAGCGAACTTGGACAAGAGGGGGGAGGATTTTTTCAGCCTTTCCGACAGGCCTTTTATAAGATGACGGTGGTTTGGAATAAACAGATTTTTCTTTGATAGCTTCCGCAGGTTTCTTGTCGATAAGGCTTGTCTTTTCGTTATTCAAAGCGGCGACAACGAGAGGAAGTCTTTTCACCCACGCAGTGGACCGCTGGCCTTCAGGCAGGCGCATTTCAACAGCATACTGATGTCCGAACAAACGCTCGGCGATGGTGCGATTGAAACGTTCAACAATGGCCTGGTCGCGGTGAATCTCGGGGCGTCCGCGCCGGAAAAAAGTTTTGTGTTTCTCCATGTCTTTCGAGACGGCTCCCATGAATTCGCGCCCTGGATCAACCTGCAGCAGTTCCGGCCACTCCAAAGGTGAACGTTTATAAATTTTTTGAAAAGCCCGCGCGACCTCATCAGAATTTTTTGAAGTCAAAGGTTCGGCCTCTTTGAACCGACTGGCCACGTCAACAACGGTCAACGCATATTTAAAAATTTTGCGGCGGCGGGGCAGTTTGTCGTGTGGAAAAAAAAGAAGGTCCGCCTGATGGGCAGCATTGGGCGTGGGAACATCAAATTTTGGTCTTGGAATGCGTCTCGGAGCGGGCAGATAAATCTGCCATAGAGCTTGTTTGACAAGCCACTTTTTTGCAACGTCTTCCGGCACCTTGGCGGCCTGGGATAATTTTTTAACAGCGGCAAGTCCTTTCCAATAGCCACCATCATCATCATATCCTTTATTTAAACACGATAAAATTTAAAGCTAAAGCTTGTGGGGTCGTGTAAAAAATAATTACAATATGAAACGATGTTAAAATATGGATAAAATTACTCATACAACTAACATGAATGTACAATTAATTCCTAAAAAGAGTAATATTTAAATAATTTCGCGTAACTACATCTAAATAAGAATAACTGCTAAAATTAAGATATAAAATATTTAAAAGCAATTAAAATCCTGGTAGTGCCTTAGCAGCGACTGAACCGACTGGGCGCTAAAATCAAGCTCATTAGGGCCGTAGTATATCTTTGCGAGTTTGTCTTCCATATAGAAGAGACAAAAAAAAGTTCAAAAGAACCGGAATGCTGCATAGCCCAGAGCGAGAACCCCCGCGCCAACGAATGCGAGTTCGCCATTTTTCTGCTGCTGGCTCGGTTGATAAAAATCAGAGAATTTGGGTTCTTTGGGAGGAATCATTCTTTCTTCAGGATGCGCCTGGTTGTAGAGTTTGAAAGCGTAATCGGTGTTGGTGAAGTTCTGTTTTGCTTCTGCCTTGATCTGTGCGTTTGTTGCAATCCAGTCGAGAAGTTTGGTGCGGTCGCGCGCGTATTTTGCGTACGCAGCTTGGTACGCCTCGGGAGCTTTATCATGGCGAACTTTTTCTTCAAGTGCAGCTTTGTCACCACCCCCAAAAGCTATCGCAAGATAATTGCCACCGATGAAAGCCGCTGCATTCAACACAGCCCCGCCAACCATAATCGCGATACTTATATTTATTTTTTCAAAATGTTGGCCGAAAGGATTTTCAAGCGTTGGTCGGAAGGATTTTCTGGTCCTCCAGATATTTTTTGAGCGCGATGCTCCCCGCCATCACAGCTGTGAACAATCCATTGTTTTCGAGGGAATTTGAAGGGTCAGCTGTAAAACTTTTCTGGAACGCTTTTTTCGCCACCCAGCCAATGCCCGTAGAGAGGCCGACGAGGGTTGCGGAATCCATGGCGATTTTGACGAGTTTGTTGTCAGACATGTTGTTTATAGAAAGAGAGAAAATATTTAATTGGAAATTTTCATCACTTTCCCAAGTAACTCAAACTTTTCTTCTTGACTGACCTCTTTCACATTTTCCAATTTCCGAATTAGCTCTTCCTTTTCTTCCACACTTTGCACTTCCGCATTTTCCACAAAGATTTTTAACACTCCGCAAATTGACTCTTCCACTTCTTGAACACTTTGCTCTTCCACAGTGAGATCAGGATTTTTGACAAGCCAAACGAATGTCTTAAAGCAACACTTTGTGAAATACCACCAAAACAAGCCAACGCCTGCTGCTGCTGCGGTGGTTATCGCGAACGGGGTGATTTTCGGCATGTTATATTCTGCAAAATATATTTAAATGGATTTTTTCCCCCACTCAGTCTATATGGCGAAGACCTTTTTTGGGTTGCGGTGGGGATTCTTGAATCACCTGTGGCGCAGGTGCTGGCTGAGGTGCCGGCGCAGTTGGCCGAAAAAAGGCTTTGATGTCTTCACGCTTGACATAAGTCGTAACAATCATTGCGCCAATTGAAAAGATAGAGATCCATTGGGTTGTGCTGAACGAATCTCTGCTTTTGGAATCATCTGCAGCGGGCTCTGACGGCGCAGGCGCAGGCGCAGGAGGATCGGGTGCAGATTTTTTTTCGTTTGCCATTTTCTCGAGAGCTTTTTTCTGCGCTTCGCGGGCCAACCGAGTTCTTTTAGCAACCAGTCTACCAGCGGCCACTCGCTTGGGATTTTTGGGTGTCTTTGTGGCAGCGCTCGGAGTTTGTGAAGTTACTTGGCTTTCCATTGGAAGAGCGCTTGCTTTCGCGGACGTTTGTTCTTCAGCCATTGTTATATTTTGGAAACAAATGTTCAGTAAAAAAAAATTTTTGTTCGGAATTGTTGGATATTTCTGAGGAATTATTCAGCGGTTGCCGAGGAAAGCTCAGCGGTTGGTGAGGAAAGCTCGGCTGTTGGTGAGGAATCTTCCGATTTTTCCCAATCAATGTTTTTTATTGTGATCAGCGCCGCGTCGGCTGTTGAGAGAAAATGCCCGCACGTGAGTGCAATGCGGCCAGCAAGTTTTGTGAGATCTTTCTTGATCAAATAGGAGTTTCTGAGTTCTTTTTGATAAACTTCGATGTCTTTGACTTTGGCGACCATTCCAACCGCTTTGGCCACAAGAAAAATGAAGCCATCGACCAATCTGTCAGATGTCTTTGAACCCTCAAAGGCTTCGAAACGTTTGATGTATTTCTCAACATCTTTGTCGGAGAGGCGCTTGACCTGATCGTGCGACAGTTGCACGCCGAGGGTTCCTTTGGCTTTTCCTGCCGAAACCAGCACTGCCAGCTGCTCGCGAAGAGCGGGAACATGAGGCTGCAATGAAGAGACAGGGTTTGCTGGTTGGCTCAGCTTCAAGCAAGTTCAAAACGTCGGTCATCACGACGTCTTCGAAATCAACATCGGTCATGTGGACGTCCTCGAAAGCACTCATTTTTGTCTATAGTTTCTTTTTTTAATTGCAAACAAATTTTATTCCGAAAGGGTGCCGAAGTGCGAACACAAGGAAGGAAAACTTATTTTTTTTCAACATCGAAACATATTCTTTGAACTCATCTCGAAAAAAGTTCGCCAGCGTAATCTTCAAAAACAGCCTGCAAAGTCTTCCACGAGGGCGTGGAGAAAAGCACAAGCGCAGCCACGTTTTCGCGGAAAGAAGCTGTGATGCTAGTCATCTTCTGCGTAAGCACCCAGACACTGATGCCAATATGTCGGGCAGAAAAAGCAAGATTTACCAGCGGCCCTGAGCGCTTTTTCACATCTTGCGTGGCTGCACAGTCATCGGGGATTATGAGAGCGTTGGAGCCCTTTAAAAACATGCATGCCATCTTCAGCCAGGGTTCCACTTGGTGTTGTTCGCAAATGATTACATAAAAACGCGGGTCCGCCAAAGCGAAACGATGAAAAGTTTTGTTATGCGCGAATGTCGGGCAGATGAGCACTATGTAGTCGAACTTGCCGCGGAAAGGGCCGAGGAGCTGATCAACCACAAACTGCGATTTCCCTGAATTTGTCGGGCCAACGATCAGAGCGTTGAACGGTATGTTCTTTGGATCCATATTAGAATTGCACAGATTCTAATTGCTGCTCCAATATATTCATTTGCGAGTCGCTGATCACGAAAACGTGGCAGTTCACATTGCCTGAGCCGCTGAGATTTCGCTCGAGCTCGAGCTGAACCCCGTCTTTTGTGTTCACAAGCCGTGTGCCGCTGCCGTGCAGCGTATGATCTTTCATGGAGCGCAAATCGATCAGAAGCCCGAACTTGTCTTCGCTCCAGAACTTTTTCAGATTCATGTGCTTGTTTTTTGCCTTGCCAAAGAATCGGTCAACTTCGCTCCAAAAATCTTTTCCTTCGAGGCCGTTGTTGAAGAGCATGTTTGGCACGCCATTCACCGTTACAGTGACTTTCATGAGGTCTGGGTTGATGTACTTTTCTGAATCCCTGGTACCGGCTGTGTATGGCTCAATGAAGAGAAGAAGTATGCCTTTCAGGGATTTTTTCTGAGGGTTCACTCTGAGGTTTATCCTTGAGTCGCCGCTTTTTGAAAAGGTGACCACCTGTTCCCGCATCACGTGGTCGTATAAGAACTCCTTTCCCTCGGCGTAAACACTGCTTGCCGCGTCTGCCAAGGTCTTGCTTCTTATCATTTCGTACTCGAGCTGGATGTTTTTCAGTTTGTATTTTAATTTATCCGGATCAGAGCCTCTGACAACCCGCGAGGCCGGCGCAAGTTTCAACTCAAACAAGAGGTTGTGATAGAGCGCTTGGGGATAAAAGACTCCGTGGTTTTTCAGGATCTGGTGGTCCAGCCGGATTCGGTATTTCGTTCCGAAACTTTTGAGAGCGCGTTTTCCGCGTCGACACCCGAGGTTTTCTTATCCCCCGAGTTTGAGCGGATCTTGCAGAGATCTTCGCTTTGAATTCCATCGAGCAGCATGCCGTCACGCTCCTCCTGCGAGAGGAAAAGGTCCTCCCAGATTTTGAAGATGACGTACCCCACCGTGTCCTGCATTGTGGTTCCAGCGTACTTCACAACCAGCTTGTCAACCAGAGCCCGTGTGACGTTTTGAACGAGGAAGTTGTCCGCGTCACCTCCAGAAAGATCGATGTCGAAAAGCAGCCCTAGAGAGCCTGGCACAAGGACCTCGTGCTCATTCAGCTTGGGTACGTGAACAAAAAGGGTCTCGGTGGGGTTGGCTTCGCTTCGATCAAAGGTGATTCGCTTGACCGTGCGCTCGGCTTTCATCGCGTTGGATTTTTTTTCACTGTGTGTTGGACGAAGGTTTGCTTGCACCGCCATTTTCTATATTGAACAGAAAAATTTTTTATTCAATAGACAATGGCGGAAGCTGGCGGTTTTGAAAATCCTGGTGATGATCCACATCCCTTTGGTCACGAAGACCCTGACCTTGACGATGCTATTGACAACGACGGCGATGACGATGAACAAGAGGAAAATCGCCAAAACACAACCGGTCCTTTTGTGCCGGACACCGCTTCGACTCCCTATCATGGCGGTGAAGAAATTGAAATGGAAACAAGGCTACACGAACAGAGCGGACTGCCTGACACTTCTTACACCGACGAAACTCCATTGATAGGCAGCGGTGAACTCAGCAGTGAACGAGCTTGGATTGTGGCAAAACAGACATTTCCGAACATGAGCTCAAGCGAGCTTGAGATATTTTACAGCCCAAACGGAAGGCTTCAAGTTAAAATGTCTGGCGCTGGAAAAAAGTCATATGACATATTTACCACAAAAAGGGGTACACAACAAAAACATCTAAATCCAAGCCTTACCAAAGAAATAAAAACTGCACTCGGAAAGTCCATTTTTGAATTAAGGGAAGCCGTTCAGCAAGAACTGGCTGAAAAACAAAAAGAACTGGAAAAATCTTTATCTATGGCAAAAGGTCGTGAACAAGTTAAAAATGCCATGGAAGAAGAAAGAAACAGAATGAGAGTAATTGATGAACAGAGAGCTGCCCTTGAAGATACACATGGTCCTTTGAATGAAAGAGAAATTAAAAAACTGAAACTGGAGAAAAAAGCCCTTGAAAAAGAACATCAAGATAAAAGAAATCAACTGGAACAAAAGAACAAAGCAGCAAAACAGGCGCTTAAATTACAAGAAGATATTCAGAAGATCAGAGAAAAAAATGCAAGGCTCCAAGAGAAAATTGACACAGAAGCCCTCAACGAGCTGAAAGTTCAAAAAGCAGAACTGGAACACCAAAATGAAGAAGACAGGGCGGTCATCCACGATGAGAATGCCTCACCCTCTGATAAAGAAGCCGCGGAAGCAAGAGCTGCGCAGCGTCTCGAAGAGATCAACCAGGTTGACACACAGATTGAGGATATTGAACGGGAGAAGCCTCTTCGTGAAAAGGTCAAAGATATCTTTAAAAAGTACGGCGTGCCAGTCGGTTCAATCCTTCTTGCTGCTGGAGTCACGATCGGCGCCGTCGTCGGCGTCATAAACAACTCTCTTAAAGCCACCGCAAAAGGGTTGGGGAATGGTTTGAAAGAGATTGGGAAAAAACTTGCAGGAATTCTCCCAGGACTAATTGGCTCGATTGTTTCTTTCCTTTTCAAAGCTGCTGGGGAAGTCGTCTCTTTCCTTGCTGAACACGTCTGGCTTTTGATTTTGGGTGTGGTGGCATTTTTGATTGAGAGCCGGCGTTAACGCAGTGCAAAGAAAGCCAACCCCGCAACTGCAACCGCGCCAACAGCGACAGCTATTTTGTTGTTGAGATGGCTGTCGGAGCCAGCTGCGGGTTCAGATTCCGTTTTCTCCTCTGCAACTGTTTGAATCACAGGCGCTGGCTCTTTTTTCGATTCAGCTGTGGCTGCTTTGTGTATAGGATTGGAAGGATGGCTGTTAGGCGGGTTAATTTTCGATCTCCCGCCATCCATGTGCTGAAGCGCAGCTTTTTTCGTGCTTTTGTTTGCCCCGTCGTTTATCCCAAGCTTCATACCCGGAATCTCTTGTTTGAGCTGATTGTTGTAACCAACCGTGCTTTCTGTGTTTATAATCATCCGCGCGGGCATCAGCCAAGCGCCCGGGCAAACAGCAAGGTTGAGCCTCACCTTTGCCTCATCGACCGCCAGTTGATAACGCTGCACGCTTTTCGCCAGGTCAGGCAGCCTCACTGCGTCTTCCACCAAGACGTTGAACTCGGTCTGGGCCTCCTTTGCTCTGCCTCCAGCACCAAGAATGCTGCTGCGGACGTTGACTTGCGCACCCAAGATGCAGTACACAAATGCTTCAATCGACTGGTTTATTCTCGAAAGCCCTGCCTGGGTCAAACCTGCTGTGGTTTTTGGAGCAAACCAATTGAATTGCTCTTCAGCTGCGTCATTTCTTATGAAACAAACTGATATTCCCTTTTCTGATGCCCTTGGATCTTCATCATCAAATTTTGCTTTTGCAGATGGATAGGGAACGTTCAGGATGAAAGGATCGTGGCAATAATGTAAACGCTTCCTAGCCCGTGGTTCGGTCCTATTGTAAACCGGAAATCAGTTGAAGGAGGCACGTCGAATTCTGCACATAATCTTTTGAAAGAAGCTTCATCGTAACGATTGTTAAACTGACTCCATGTTTGGTCGCCTGGAAGCGCGCTAAAGCTTTGGATTCCTCCGAGTTGAACTAGGATGCGTCGTACCGTGAAGTAAACGTGAAAGATGTAAAAAGCTCGCACCTGCAGTGGCATATTCAGCGTTGTGCTGTCTTTGTCAAATACTTCTCGTGAGATTCCACAACCTGTTGTGGCGCACCACACTGCAAAGTTCAGCTGCTGTTCCCAGAAAGACAAATCTGGCCTCGCGGGCTTTGACGTTTCGAATTTCAGTTGTTCCTTGGTTAATATCTCTCTAAACTTTGTTGTAAAATACTGGTCAGGGGTGACATAAATTTTGATTGCTTTGTTGAATATTTTCTTCAAACTCGGCGCCGCGTCATGAAAATCAACTGCTGGAACCGCCAGCGGCCTTTTTTCTGTGCGTGGCGTCAGTTGGAAAGGGAAGCCATCAACGTCAACGTCAACCAAACCCAGCGCTCTTTTCATTCCTGCGCTCCAATATTCTGGATCTGATCCGAATACGCTTTCCAAAATGCCGGGCCCCTCTTTCCAGAATATTTCAGCTGTTGCTGTGTTGTCCGGTGCAAAAGTTGTCTGGGCTTCAAATTGACTTTTGTCTGCCCTTGGAAACCGTGCTGAAAAAGCTGCCCACGCCTTGGCTTGCGCAAGCTTTGCATTTGTGGAGCTGCCAGCCTGCGCTCTTTTTTCGAGATAGTCAAACATAACAGAAGCTTGCTTATGTGCGGTTTTCCAGATGTTCATTTTCTTTTTTCCCTGTTATTTTTCAATTGAAAATTTGCACGGAACAAAATAAAATGGTTGTGCTTACTATTGTTACGTCGTCTAATCCATGCACCGTCTATTTTGACAACCCGATTCCTAAGGCTGATTTCGTTAGGCTGTTGTCTTGTTCACTCCCAAATTCGTGTCATAATTTGAAAAAAGATTAAGTCATTGCAATGTCTGATCTTGATGGTAAAAATGCTGTTCCCATTACTTTACCCGGAGGGTATTACACTCTTGAAAGTATGGCTCAAAATATTGAACACGCTTTCGCTTCATTCGATGTAAAACTTCCCACTCAAATCAATACACCAGTTGGTGCAATGGTAATTGACAACTACGAGAATAAAAAAATTACTCTTGACAAAGACTTAGCCAATTTTCTTGGCATTTCCCGCGTTTTGATGTTTAGAACTTTCGTTAAACGGCTTCGAATACCGACAAGTTACTTTGTCCATTGCGACTTGGTTGACCACAATCAGAATTTGGTTAATGGCAAAGCATCAACCCTTCTTGCGAAGTTTGACATCCGAGGCGAAGCTTTCCAAAAAGTTCACTATCAAATGGGCGAACAGCCACCCTTTCGTGACGCTGCTTCGTCTGACAATTTTGTCAACAGCGTCACGCTTTCAGTCCGAGACGTGGACGGTGAGCTTTTTAACTTCGAAGATCACCCTCTTGAATTCGAATTACAAATCATTTGAAAAAATATTTTCTGCTGGTATACCATGTCTTCGTCTAATGTGCTTCCGAGTGCACCGCCAATCTACCCAGAACTTCCACTGGAAAGAACCCCAGAAAATTTCCGATTGACTGAGATCAGTAAAATTGAAAAACAAATATCTGATGAAACAGAGCATCGGAGACTTGTATTGAAAAAATACAAGAAAGCCCGGAAACTTATCCACTATTCCGCTGTGTCTCTTGGCGCTGTTTCTGTCGCCCTGTCTTCTGGAGCCGTCGCAAGTTCTTTGACAGGCTTTGGAATTGTTGTGGGAGCGCCTGTGGCTGGAATAGCAGCGCTACTTGGATTTGCTTCCACAGGGCTGTCAATTGTGAACAAGAAGCTTGAAAGGAAAGTCGAAAAACATTCGAAAATTCAAGCTCTGGCTATTTCAAAGCATGACTCAATAAAAGGCTTTGTTTCTAAGGCTCTGGACGATAATAATATTTCCGACGCTGAATTCAAACAAATCTCTGGTGAAATGCAGAAATATCGCGAAATGAAAGAGACTTTGCGTGAAAAATTCGCTGTAAAACAGACCGTTTCACACCAGCCGAATATTGAAAAAATAGAAACGAGGTTCGTGAAGAGTTTCGAAAAAAAATTGCTTCGTCAACAACACATTTGAACTGAATTTTGAGTCGAAAAAAAGAAATTTTTCTTTGAGTTTTATTAAAAATGCGTCTGTCACGCGTCACGTTGCGTGACTCAGTTGTGTTACTGTCACGCGTGACTTTGCGTGACAGGTCACACACAGGGACAAAACCCTTGTCGGAGGTGCTCGGTGGCTGTTTGTTGCCTGGCCCCCGCCAGGACTTTCGCGCCGCTGACAAGGCGGCTGTCAGTTCCCATTTTACCTCTGGGAGCGAGGTTTGAAATCCCTCGGGTGGGATCCCGAGGGATCTCTGAGCACCCCCTGTTACCAGGCCCAGGCGGGTTCACCCGAGGGGACTTGTCCCACTGGAAGGACTTCCCCTATACCTGGTGGTTCACCATCCGCACAAGCCTTTATAACGGGATTCAGACCGGGGCCAGCGGTCACCTCCCTTAGTTTCACCAGAATTTGTGAACTTACAAGTTTGATGATCAGTTCGCTTATATATTGAGACCAGTCTGGCGTTTACTTCAATTGTGGTGGCCTTTCCATGTCCCTTGCAAAAAAATCCCCATATTTGAAGCATGCGCTTTCCGGCCCTGATGATGAAAGAATTAAACGGTTGCAGAAATTTAATAACTCTCGAACAGCTCGTGAAGACCAAAATGCTTGGGCTATTTCACTTGATCTTTGTAATTTTTTCAGAACTTTCTACACCCGTTTGGCTGAATGAGGTCAGACAAATAACTCAACAAGTTGTTGAGGCTATGCGTGAAGCGGAAAGTCTTGAAACAGGCTCCAATTAAGTCAATGTTTGACTTCGATCGAGCGATCGTTCGAATAAGAATTCGTCTTGGTTTCTTGATTTCTTGACTTCGCATTCATACACCAGCTTCTGTGTGGCAAAAGATTCTTACTTCGAGTCTGCTGAGCGTAAATTTTTGTCGATTTCTGTTATCGTTCGGTTTTTATTGCCAAAAAACAAATTGTCCACCATGTTTCTTCCCCAAATTCCCGCCCCAGAGCCCTTTCGTTTGAATTCGGAGAGAGCCTGGTGAAGACTTCCTGTTTTTCTGAGAAACCAGTCATCTCATTTTAAAAGGTTTCGAAATAGTACACAGGTCGGCTTAAAAGGTGTATCTTTCTGTTTTTGAAACACAGGCCACACAATTCATTTATCTCATCGGTATAATTATTTTTACGAACAACAACTCGGGTTGCATGTTGGTTGTGCACACAAAATGGCGCCGATTGAATTTGGAGGTGAATTATGTCAAACCCAAGCTCAAACCTTTCTTTTCTCTTCAAGGTAAAATATTCTTTGTATATTTTATCACGAAGTTCGGCTGGTAGGTTTTGAATTGCATCTGTAATCGTGCCGTTAAACGGATTTCCCTCTTGTTTTGCTTCGCCTCTGTTTTGCTGAAATTCGTTTGCCATGTTTTCGTATATTCTTGTGCGGATATTTCTTCAAATGGAAAAATTGATTCTGGCGCAAATTGCTTTCATTTCTTCAAATGGATATTTGCCTCTTCCTCCGCTTGGGTCACGCTCTTTTGTTTGGCTCTCTTTCGCCGTCCTTAGCTTGGCGGGTTTGATGACAAGTTCGTTGGCATCATAAGAGGATGAGAAGATTTGGGTATCATCCGCATACATGCATGGAGTGGTTGATCTTAAACACTCAGGCAGGTCATTGATATATAATAAGAACAACAATGGACCCAAGATTGAGCACTGAGGGACACCACAGATTATTGTTTTCTTGGATGATAGTTGTTCATTGATACTGCATTGTTGCTCTCTATTTGACAAATACGATTCGAACCACTTCAGTTCTATGTTCGCGATGCCAAAACGTATCTTCATCTTCTTTAGAAGAATGTCATGAGTTATTGAATCAAATGCTTTTTTAATATCCAGAAAAATGACGCCATTCAATTTCCCATTATCCATATTCTCAAGCCATTCATCACACATTTGGATGAGAGCCGTTACCGTGGAGTGTTTTGGACGGAAACCTGATTGAAATTTCGACAACATGCAGTTTTCAGTCAGGTAACCATATACCTGACGGAAGACCTCTTTTTCAAAAACTTTACTGACAGCTGGTAAAATAGAAATGGGACGATGGTTCGCACATTGCCGTCTGTCCCCAGATTTGAAAATCGGCGTTACACGTTACTTTTAAACTTTTCCTTATTTATATAGCCCGATGGATGCCAAACTCGCAAAGATAAACTACGGCCCGGGGGATATTTGAAAGGCCTTGCCGCTATCAAAAAATTATCCGAGGCCGCCAAGGTGCCAGAAGACACTGCAAAAAAGTGGCTGGTCAAGCAAGCCCTCTGGCAAATATACCTGCCCGCTCCGAGGCACATTCCTCGGCCAAAATACAACGTGTCCACACCCAACGCAGTCCACCAGGCAGACCTTCTTTTTCTGCCACACGACAAACTGCCCCGCGAACGCAAAGTTTTCAAATACGCGCTGACTGTTGTCGACGTGGCCAGCCGCTACAAAGAGGCCGAACCCTTGTCTTCGAAAAATTCTGATGAGGTCGCGAGGCCTTTCAAAAGATTTACAAACGCTCGCCCCTGAAGTGGCCTCAACTGCTGCAGGTTGACCCCGGGCGCGAATTCATGGGCGCCGTTGCAAACTGCCCCGCGAACGCAAAGTTTTCAAATACGCGCTG
Source organism: Blastomussa wellsi (assembly GCA_947652115.1). NCBI lineage: Eukaryota > Metazoa > Cnidaria > Anthozoa > Scleractinia > Plerogyridae > Blastomussa > Blastomussa wellsi. The sequence goes on from OX393563.1 coordinate 139,481, forward strand.
ACTGTTGTCGACGTGGCCAGCCGCTACAAAGAGGCCGAACCCTTGTCTTCGAAAAATTCTGATGAGGTCGCGGGGCATTTCAAAAGATTTACAAACGCTCGCCCCTGAAGTGGCCTCAACTGCTGCAGGTTGACCCCGGGCGCGAATTCATGGGCGCCGTTGCAAAAGACATGGAAAAGCACAAAACCAATATCCGGCGCGGCGCGTTGACATTCACCGCGACCAGGCCATTGTTGAACGTTTCAACCGCATTCTTGCCGAACGGTTGATCCGGTACTGGTACGCCGTGGAAATGCGACTTCCTTCTGGCGAGCGGTCCACTGCGTGGGTGAAAAGACTTCCTGAAGTTGTTGCCGCTTTGAACAACGAAGTCACCCGGCTGACGGGGAAAAAACCTGCGGAAGCAATCAAAGAAAACACTTTTTCTGCGCAGCCCTCAATTACTCCTAGAAAGCCTGTTGGGGTGAACGAAAAAATCCCCTCCTCTCTTGTCCAAGTTTGCTATCTCTACCAACCCGGTGAGCTTGAAGGAGGCGTAAGAAGGGCCACAGATCCGATCTGGTCGTTGAAAGTTTACAACATTGAAAGAGTTTTTATCAAACCAAATCAACCCGTTCTCTACAATTTGCACGACGGGCCCAAGCGCGGCTTTATGCGTGAAGAGCTCCTGGATGTCCCACACACCACTCATCTTCCTCCGTCTGACGCGAACTAAATGTGAAATTCAGTTGGTTCAGTCTGTATCCCGTCGGGCAGCACCCACCTTTTGTCGTAATAAGCGCTCATCCCCAGTTTCTGCTGCTCATAAGTGACCATCCGTCAGTCCCGCATCCTGAAACCTCTTTTAGTTGCCATGTCCTTGCTACCTTCCAAACGCTGCCAGGTTATCGTTTTGCTTCTTCGACATCCCTTTCGTGCTGAACTTCTTTTTTTTTTGCCCGGTTCGTCGATGAAATAACACTTTGAGCAGCGCGCGATCATCCGGCTGCCCACGCACTCGAGTTTGAAGAGCCCGGGCGTGCGGCCGCTCCATTTGTCCCAAGCCAGCCACTGTTTCTTCTGCATCTCGAATTCCGCTTGCAGCTCCGGCCTGACAAGGTCCTCGAGCCGCTCACCGGATATGGCCATGTAGTTGCTGTCTGTGTCCATCTGGATCAGCTCAAAATCTCTTCTGTCGAAATACCTGTCGAGGAAGTCGTAATAGAATTCCAGCATCCGCAGCTTTGCCAGCTTATAGACAGCGATTCCAACCTGAAACGGCCGCCTGATTGTCATCCTTGGCTTGCGGCTTTCCAGCTCATACGCCTGCCCGATCTCATCAAGATCGGAGAAATACGCGCTTCGCAAGGTTCTGTCGACCACCTTCTCATCTTTGGTGTAAATAACGTTTGTCTGCCGCTCCAAGGCTTCGATGAGCTTCCCGTACCCGCTGTTCCCTAGCAGCTTGAACACCTCCGCCAGCAGCGCCTTGCTTTTTTCCACGTCTTCTGTCCGCCGCGCCTCGGTCACCTGCTCCACGAACCAGGGAAAGATCTTGACCGGTTGGTAGTTGACTGTCCGATAGACACGTGTGATCACTGCCCCGTGGTCCACATACCAACGCAGCAGAGGGGCGTACACCAACAGTCTCTCTGCGGACAGGGCGCCCACAAGTTTTTTTCCGTCTCCGCGCTTTCTGCCTGTTTGTCGCAAGTAATCATGCATATGCTTCGGGACAACCTCGTTCGGCACCTTTTTGTTAAAGAGGAACTGGCACATTTCCTCAAACTTTGGGCGCAAGTGCTCCGGAATCTCTATATCGACTTCGGCAAATCCGAACTATTTTCCTTCTTTGAGCCTGCGCGTTAGCTCTGGCACCACCACCTCCTCTTGGGAGTCGTCGTCTTCGGCGTAGTGGGCGACCCTTTCCTTCCCGCAAGGCATTTCTCTGAGCATGGTTGAAAGATAGAGGGCATTGGCGTCGTAACCCAAGATCTTTTTGCAAAGACGGGAGTCTTCGAATTGGTGCGATCTTATCTTTGTCACCCCGACTTCGTGGTAGCACGTGAACACGAGGCTCGGGCCTCCGACCACAGCTCCTTTCAACATCTCGTACGCTTCTTCGCCGGGACTGTATAGCTCCGCACCTTTCTCGACCGCTCCCCGGAGTAAGTAATGCAAACTAACCCCCGGGACACTGACCGCGTCTTTCAAGATGTCGATTCTTTTCTCGGTGTAGAAGGCCCGCATGTTTTCTAAAGCCTCAAGGCCTGGTGCCACGTCGAGATTGTTGTAGTAGCGCAGCCAGTCCGCGAAGGTGCGCATGCCCTTTTCTTTGAACAGACGCTTACACCCCTCCCATTCATCTCTCGTGAGCACGTGGTCGCCTTTCAGGTGTGAGTACCACGCTGGATAGTCTGGGAGCCCTGGATAGTCAAGCTTTTGGGGCGAATCGAACCACTCGTACGGAAACCACGATTTCTCTGATGTACATTCGTAGGCTTTTACCCACTTTTCGTAGCTGGTCGTAGCCAAGAAGTCAAGGAAACGGAAGCCCCAGGTGATCAAGAACATTATCTTGTTTCCTTTTTTTGCCACTCTGACTTTGCCGGTTGTGTCGGCTAGCTGCTCCGCAAAGTGGCTTTTAATCAGGTTTAGATCGTAACTGCCCGAGTTGAACCCGACGACTGGCACCTGGTTGCACCATTCATCAATTTTCAGCCACTGCGCTTTCGGAAGCAGGCTCACGTCTTCTGGCACAAACTCCGCCCTTACTTGGGCCCGGATGTTTTGTCCGCGTCTCTCCAGCTCTTCCATAAATTTGCGTACCAGCTCAGCGGGGTCTCTTTCGCAGATGTGGGTGGGCTCTCTCGAGAGAGTGTCGCCGATGCTCACCTAGATTGGCACGTGCGCGTTCTCGATCGTTAGCGCGGGCGTGGGCTCCTTCCGCTGATTATTGTCGCCGTACGCCTCGAAATCGTACAGGATTGCGTGCGGGTAGCTTTTTGTTTTGGTCTGCGGGGGTTCGGCGTCGATTTCCCCAACTTCACACAACACGCGGCAGCCGGCCTTCCGGAGCGCTATTGTGCGCCTCTGCATGGCCATGAACCTGTCTTCGCGTGTTTGGTCGAAATGGGTTATGATTTTGTCGCGATCGTGCGGGTAACATTTTCGGCACCCGTGCCAGTGGGAGCCGTGATATTGAAATACGGTCTTTGTTTCGTGGTTGTAACCGTCGACATGGACCCGTTCAACCCACCTCTCACCTCCGTGTCCACACATTGCGTGGTGAATGTGAATTTTCCACCGTTGGCTTCATGGTCAAGCCACCGAAGTGATTCTGGGGAAGAGGTATGTTTTGGATAAAAAACCTTCTCGAAAGCTGTCTGCGGGGCTTCGACTTTTTCGCCCGGGCAATCAATTATCGTATTCCCTTGGGAAATATTAATTTATGCGCAGTTGCAACGCGAGATACTTGTATACATAACTAGTTTCAATTGACCCATTCGAGAAGGAGTACATAAATTTTAAATTACTTTCTTTTAATGTCCGAGGGATTCGTTCCCCGACAAAGAGGAAAGCTCTTTTCACCTGGCTTAATGAGCGAAAGTACGATATCATTTTCCTTCAAGAAACCTACAGCACCGTAGATGTTGAAGATATCTGGAAGACGCAATGGCAAGGTAAGCTTCATTTTGCTCATGGTTCTAATCACAGTTGTGGGGTGATGATTTTGGCATGGTGAGAAGTGACCTTGATTTTAGCCTAAAATCCGTTAATTTGGATACTGAGGGCCGCTCAATTATAATGGAAGCTGAGGTACAAGGTTCGTTATTTTTGTTTGTCAATATTTATGCTCCCAACAAGGTTCAAGACCAATGCCGTTTTTTTGAAAATTTAAATAAAAACATTGAAGATTTCATTGCTAACAAAGAGCATAGGATAATTGTAGGGGGAGACTTCAACGTCACACTGGACTCTGATCTTGATTGCTCCGGCGGAAAACCTTTTAGAAAAGAATCTGTCAAGCAAATTCAAGACTTGTGTCTCGATTTTGATTTAGTAGACATTTGGCGAATTCGAAATCCGGAATGTAAACGTTTTACGTGGAGGCAAAAAAATCCTTTCATTCAGCGAAGACTTGACTATTGGCTAATCAACGATTCTTCTCAAGATGATATTGAGAAATCTGATATTATTCCTTCGATCAACTCTGATCACTCGGCAATTCTTCTTCATCTTAATAGCTTAGACAAACCGGATTATGGTCCCTCTTTTTGGAAATTTAATGCTAGTCTCACTGATGATGACGATTTTGTCACATTGATAAATGAAAGTGTGCCTATGTGGTTAAACGAATTCGTTGAAGTCACAGATAAAAGACTGTTATGGGATTTATAATTTGGTTTTATCAACTGGGTTGATAATGTCAATTGGCCACCGTAAAGAGATTCAAGTGCTGACGTTTCGAGCGTTAGCCCTTCGTCGGAGCGAATCAAGGAATTGTGCGTCGTGTGTCTTTATATACAGAAAGATGGAGCTTCGCTATTGGCTGGCGCCTGGTAACGTGAAAACTTGGGAATAAATTAGTTGAATGAAAAGCGTTCGTTGATACCGTGAGGATTAAGAGTGCCGATTTGAAAAATAAATTTTTGTTCTAGAGTTTTACGGCTTTCCGTGTTTCCTTGGTGAAGGGAAAGGCCGCAGACTGCCATATGTTGCTTAGAATGATTTGGGAGATTGAAGTGTCTCGCGACCGGTTTCGATGCATTTTTGTCGTCTTTCTCTACGTCACGAAGGTGTTCTCGGAATCGGTCGCCAAGTCGTCTCCCTGTTTCGCCGATGTATAACTTTTTGCAAAGAGTGCAAGTTATACAGTAGATGGCATTGGCTGAGGTACAGGTGAAATGATCAGTGATTTTGATAGATCGCTTGGGTCCCGATATTTTGTCAACGTTGTGAATGAAAGGGCATGTTTTGCATCGTGCGCGACCGCATTTAAAAGTTCCGGGTTGATCACTAGTTTGGAATGCACTTCTGACTAAAAAGTTACCTATGTTTTTGTCGCGTTTAAATGAAATTAATGGAGGTTGCGAAAAGATTCTACCAGTGTCGGGATCATTTTGAAGTAATTTAAAGTTTTTGAGAATGATGGATTTAACTGCGTGGTTGTGAGGGTGAAATGTGAGGGTGAATGGAATTCTATCGTTGTTTTCTCTCTGTGACGTTTGTAGTGCTGACTGTCGATCAATTTGCTGGGCGCGATGATGGCCCGCTTGAACAACAGAAGCAGGATAGCCGCGTTTGTCGAAGAAATTGCACATTTCCTCTGATTTTAAGGAAAAATCAGAGTCGTCACTACAAAGACGGCGAAGTCTAAGAAACTGAGAATAAGGAATGGCATTCTTGACATGTGATGGATGTGAAGATGAATACAACAAATAGCTATGAGAATCTGTGGGTTTGTAGTGCACACTGGTGCATAAACTGTTGCCTTCGATAGAAACTTTGATATCCAGGAATGCTAAGGAAGTGTCGGAAATTTCCCAGGTATATTTAAGGGCAGGATGAAAAGAATTAACAGCGGTTATAAATTGATTAAGATCTTCTCTGGTAGAAGAGGTAGCGCCGATACAGTCGTCAATGTAGCGACGATAGAGTTCAGGTTTTGGGCCGTTGTATTGATTGAAAAATTGGTGTTCAACGTAGCCTACGAAAAGATTGGCGTAGCTGGGTCCCATTTTGGTACCCATGGCCACGCCATTGATTTGTTTGTAATAATTGTTCGCGAATGAAAAACAGTTGAGTGTTAACACTAACTCAGCCAGGCGGAGTAGTGTTTCCGAGCTTGGTTCCTTAACAGTGCGTAAATCAAAAAAATGTTTGAGGGCTAGAAGACCTTCGCCATTTGGGATGACGGTGTAAAGAGATGTAATATCCATAGTGAAAATAAGTTTGTCTTCGCCCAGGAAATTAAAATCGCGAAAAATTTGAAGTGCGTGTTGACTGTCTTTAACGTATGACGGTAAAGATCTGACAATAGGTGCCATAATTTTGTCTAAATAGCTGGAAATGAGTTCGGTAGGGCAACTACAGGCAGAGACGATAGGTCGACCTGGGTTGTTAGGTTTGTGAATTTTAGGTAAAAAGTAAATACACGAGGTTCTGGGAGTGGTAATGATGAGATTGGTAGCAGTAGCCGGCAATTCTTGTTTGACTATAAGGTCGTTAATAGTGCTCTTGACAATTTGTTGGTTAGTGGAGGTGAGATCTTTGTCGACTTTAGCATAAAAAGAGGTGTCAGAAAGTTGCCGCAAAGCTTCTTTTTGGTAGAGGTCGGCCCGCCAAACAACTAAAGCGCCGCCTTTGTCGGCCGCTTTGATAATTATGTCTTTGCGCTTACTAAGGTTTTTTAGCGCCGTCCTCTCTTCCGAAGAAAGGTTGGAAAATTTGGTGTTACGATTGAAATTAAGTTTGTTGACGTCGTGACGGCATTTTTTAATGAAAAAATCTAAAGAAGCAAACTGGCCCTCTGGGGGAGTCCACTTAGATTTTCGAGTCTGAAGCGTCTCGAAAGTATCTTTGTCAGAGGTGTTAGAATCATCCTCTTTGTCATGGAAAAAGGCTTTCAGTTGAACGCGGCGAAGGAATTTTTCAACATCTTGCTTAACTGAGAATTCGTCCGGTTTTTTGGATATAGGAACAAAATTCAAGCCCTTACTGAGGACGGATTTCTCTGAGTCGGAGAGCGGAAGATTTTCTGGAATGGTAACCACGGTGTTAAGGTTTTCAAGTGATGAGTCACAAGTAATTTGAGGACCTATTAATTGTTGAAGTTTTTGGGCCTTAATTTGGTGTAAATGGTTAAAAAGTTTAGAGTTTAACTCCTGAATTTTTTCGCGAATAGATTGTACTAAAATAGCTGGGCAGGTTTTGGACAGTTCAGAGCGATAATGTAGAATTTGTTTGTCGAGGTCATCGCGTTTTTGGCACATAGCTCTGATAGTAATCCTCATAATGTTACGTGAAAAAGAATTTTGAGCACACTGAATTTGGCGACGATATTGATTAGAATGGGAGAGAGAAGATGCATGAAAATTGGAGCGAAAACCCTTCGGAATAACTTTAGAATGAAGGCAACGGCCGATGAAGTTGATGTGACTACAAAACCTGGTTTTAGCGAAGATGAGAATGGCTAAACGGAAAGCTAGATTATTACTAATAGGG
>OX393563.1:146886-169386 GCA_947652115.1 Blastomussa wellsi
GGCGCTAAAAAACCTTAGTAAGCGCAAAGACATAATTATCAAAGCGGCCGACAAAGGCGGCGCTTTAGTTGTTTGGCGGGCCGACCTCTACCAAAAAGAAGCTTTGCGGCAACTTTCTGACACCTCTTTTTATGCTAAAGTCGACAAAGATCTCACCTCCACTAACCAACAAATTGTCAAGAGCACTATTAACGACCTTATAGTCAAACAAGAATTGCCGGCTACTGCTACCAATCTCATCATTACCACTCCCAGAACCTCGTGTATTTACTTTTTACCTAAAATTCACAAACCTAACAACCCAGGTCGACCTATCGTCTCTGCCTGTAGTTGCCCTACCGAACTCATTTCCAGCTATTTAGACAAAATTATGGCACCTATTGTCAGATCTTTACCGTCATACGTTAAAGACAGTCAACACGCACTTCAAATTTTTCGCGATTTTAATTTCCTGGGCGAAGACAAACTTATTTTCACTATGGATATTACATCTCTTTACACCGTCATCCCAAATGGCGAAGGTCTTCTAGCCCTCAAACATTTTTTTGATTTACGCACTGTTAAGGAACCAAGCTCGGAAACACTACTCCGCCTGGCTGAGTTAGTGTTAACACTCAACTGTTTTTCATTCGCGAACAATTATTACAAACAAATCAATGGCGTGGCCATGGGTACCAAAATGGGACCCAGCTACGCCAATCTTTTCGTAGGCTACGTTGAACACCAATTTTTCAATCAATACAACGGCCCAAAACCTGAACTCTATCGTCGCTACATTGACGACTGTATCGGCGCTACCTCTTCTACCAGAGAAGATCTTAATCAATTTATAACCGCTGTTAATTCTTTTCATCCTGCCCTTAAATATACCTGGGAAATTTCCGACACTTCCTTAGCATTCCTGGATATCAAAGTTTCTATCGAAGGCAACAGTTTATGCACCAGTGTGCACTACAAACCCACAGATTCTCATAGCTATTTGTTGTATTCATCTTCACATCCATCACATGTCAAGAATGCCATTCCTTATTCTCAGTTTCTTAGACTTCGCCGTCTTTGTAGTGACGACTCTGATTTTTCCTTAAAATCAGAGGAAATGTGCAATTTCTTCGACAAACGCGGCTATCCTGCTTCTGTTGTTCAAGCGGGCCATCATCGCGCCCAGCAAATTGATCGACAGTCAGCACTACAAACGTCACAGAGAGAAAACAACGATAGAATTCCATTCACCCTCACATTTCACCCTCACAACCACGCAGTTAAATCCATCATTCTCAAAAACTTTAAATTACTTCAAAATGATCCCGACACTGGTAGAATCTTTTCGCAACCTCCATTAATTTCATTTAAACGCGACAAAAACATAGGTAACTTTTTAGTCAGAAGTGCATTCCAAACTAGTGATCAACCCGGAACTTTTAAATGCGGTCGCGCACGATGCAAAACATGCCCTTTCATTCACAACGTTGACAAAATATCGGGACCCAAGCGATCTATCAAAATCACTGATCATTTCACCTGTACCTCAGCCAATGCCATCTACTGTATAACTTGCACTCTTTGCAAAAAGTTATACATCGGCGAAACAGGGAGACGACTTGGCGACCGATTCCGAGAACACCTTCGTGACGTAGAGAAAGACGACAAAAATGCATCGAAACCGGTCGCGAGACACTTCAATCTCCCAAATCATTCTAAGCAACATATGGCAGTCTGCGGCCTTTCCCTTCACCAAGGAAACACGGAAAGCCGTAAAACTCTAGAACAAAAATTTATTTTTCAAATCGGCACTCTTAATCCTCACGGTATCAACGAACGCTTTTCATTCAACTAATTTATTCCCAAGTTTTCACGTTACCAGGCGCCAGCCAATAGCGAAGCTCCATCTTTCTGTATATAAAGACACACGACGCACAATTCCTTGATTCGCTCCGACGAAGGGCTAACGCTCGAAACGTCAGCACTTGAATCTCTTTACGGTGGCCAATTGACATTATCAACCCAGTTGATAAAACCAAATTATATTGTTATACTTCCCACCGACGCAGCACCACAGTTTCTTTAGAAACTTACCCCCTCTATTCATTTGTTATGGGATTTAATCAAGTACAGGATTAGACAAGTTTCAATTAAGTATAGTAAAGAGAAGGCGCTCAAAAGAAGAAAAAAGATTTCTGATCTTGAGACCTCTCTAAGGATTTGCGAAGAAAAGTGCAATGAGTCTCCAACCTTTGAAAATCAGGAAGAGCTTGAAATGTTGAAAATGGAATATGATTCTATTTATGAACAGATAGCAAAAGGAGCCATTATTCGATCAAAAGCCACTTGGTACGAGAAAGGCGAAAAAAGCAATAAGTATTTTCTAAACCTGGAAACGCACAAAAAAGCTAAAAGCTCTGTTCGCAAAGTCTTTAACAATGAAGGTGTGCTAATTACAGATCCTAAAAAAATTCTACAGGAGATACAAAATTTTTATTCAAATCTTTCTAAACGTGATCCTCTCACACCATCAGAAGATTTGTTAAACTCTTTTTTGAATAATTCTGAAATGCCGAAACTCACTAATAATGAGGCTCGAATCTGCGATGGAAGATTAACAGTTGACGAGTGTTATAAGAGTCTTCAGCTATTCGAAAGCAACAAGTCACCAGGTAATGATGGATTAACGGCTGAATTCTATAGAGCTTTTTGGCACACTTTAGGAAATCTGATGGTAGACAGTTTAAACTATTCTTATGATTATGGCGAGTTGTCAAATTCCCAGAAGGAAGCCATTATTACCTTAATTGAGAAAAAGGATAAAGACAAACGGGATTTATCGAATTGGAGACCAATCTCACTTATCAATGTGGACGTAAAAATAGGGTCAAAAGCTATTGCTAAAAGATTAGAGAGTGTCTTACCAAATATTATACATTATAATCAATGTGCATATGTTAAGGGAAGAACTATTTTTGATGCAGTCAGAACGATAGAAGACGTCATGGAATTCTCAGAAAGGTATAATCTTGAGGGGAGAATGATTTGTATAGATTTCAGAAAAGCCTTCGATACTGTCAGTAGAGATTTTCTATTTCGCGCTCTAACCTCTTTTGGTTTTGGTCCATCATTATTGCAATGGATTCATACATTCTACAACAATATCTCAAGTTGTGTCATAAACAATGGTTTTTCTACTCAGCCCTTTGCAGTTGAAAGGGGAGTGAGACAAGGAGACCCCCTCTCTGCTTACTTGTTCATCATAGTGCTAGAAATTCTTTGTATTAGTGTACGTAGTAGCAAAGACATTTGTGGTATTAAGGTAGACAATGAAGAGCTCAGATTAAGCCTTTTCGCAGATGACCTAACTGGTTTTTTGAAAGATGATCTTTCGCTTGTGAACTTTCTTAAGCTTATAGAAGATTACGGAATTTGTTCAGGCCTGAAGATCAACCACGATAAATCAGAAATAATGCTATTAGGCAACTGCTCTTCTACTCTAGAACAAGACAACTCCGTTTCATGCAACTTAAAAATTAAAAAAGTGGTTAAAATTCTGGGAGTGCACTTCACGTATGACCTTCGAACGAAACAAAAATTAAATGCTGATGATCTAATTAGTTCCATTCAACAAAAACTACGAATTTGGAGGTGGAGGGACCTGACTATTATAGGAAGAATTCAAATTGTCAAAACCTTTATTATTCCTATTTTCCTATACCGCGCGAGTTTGATATCAGTAGATAGGGAATTTGTGAAAGATGTAAACAAAATTATCTTCGATTTTATCTGGAAGGGGAAGGACAAAATCAAACGCGCTGCTCTTATTAGTGATATTGAAGATGGGGGACTTAAAGCCCCACATCTAGATTCTATAATAGAGACTCAGAGAATCCTTTGCTGCAAAAAATTGGCAAGTGATCAACCAAGTAATTGGAAAAAAATCCTACTGCACTATCTTGAACCTGTAGGTGGGAAACTTATCTTATGTTGCGATTTTGACTTGAAGAAACTGCCTGTGAAGCTTCCAGCATTTTATGAAGAATGCTTTAAAAGTTTCGCAAAATGTTCGGCAGCATACCACATGAGTGTACAGGATAAAAAAAGAGAAGATCTTTCAAAAGCTCTCGTGTGGAATAATAAATTCATTTGTATCGGCGGCAAATCTGTTTATTTTAGAAATCTTGCAGAAAACGGAATTCTTCGAATGGGGGATCTAATCTCCGATAATAATGAATTCATTGTTAAAAGTAATCACAGGTTGAGAGAATTAAACATCTCGCCATTAGATATATTTAGACTTATCTCTGTAATCGATGCCTTACCAGTTGAATGGCGTGAATCATTAAACACGTTTGCTTCTACAGTTGACGAGCCTTTCAATTTGCAGGATGAAATTAAATTAAGTTTCAACGACAAAAATGTGTTAATCGAAACAGTCGTTTCAAAGACCGTATATAAAGAACTTCGAAATAGAATCATCATCCCACCGACTGCCCAACTGAATTTTAATACCCATTTTGTTAATGATGTTTTAGAATGGAAAGAGATTTACAGCTTGCCATTTCGTACTTCCTTGGACACAAAATCGCGTGAATTCCAATACAAATTACTTAACAGGTGTCTTGTCACAAATTCATTCTTAAACAAAATTGGTATTATTCCATCTCCGGCGTGTTCCCTTTGTGGTGAAATGAACGAATCCCTGGAGCATTTTTTCATTTGTTGTCGTTATACTAAGGTTTTCTGGGCTGAGGTTATAAAATGGTTTGATAGTCAAGGGGTAAAGATAGAACGCCTTTCTGACAAAGATATAATGTTTGGTATTTTAAGATGCGAAGACGAATTATTTATTAATCATATTTTAATAATTGCTAAACAGTATTTATATTCTTGTCGACAGAACAAGTCTCTTCCTTCAATTAAAGTGTTTAACTCGAAAATTGAAATGATTCACCAGCTTGAGACAATGATCGCAAAATCAAATAATAAACTAAAAGCTCACAATATGAAATGGGCCAAGTATAAAACCAACTAGATGTATAAAGAATCTCGTGTTGTTGCTGCGCTGTACTAGTCATTATATTTAGAAGCAGAAGGGAGTTAAGAGGAATTTTGGGGTGTGTTTGTAAATATATGATGTATCGTGTTTATCTGGTAATGTGAATTATGTTTGTTTGTGGAAAAATGTATGTAACTTCAAATCAATAAAAATTAATAAAATATATAAAAAAAAAAAAAGTATTCCCTTGGGCACACCTTTGGGCATGCCGTTGAAGACTGTCAACTCGTGTGAATCTCGCGCGGCAATCCACACATGCATACGTTTTCGCAAGCTTTGTTATGTCTTTTATGAAAAAAGCATGCCCCTCGTAAATGCCGATTGTCAGAATGTTTGTCAGCTTGGCCGGCGGGTTTCTTCTAAGATGCCAAACCACTTCATTGTCTTCTCCTCGCTCAGGCTCATAAACCTTGATGCCGAGCCAAGCTGAAAAACCGACCCCCTTATTTTGATGCCTTTCAACCTAATTCATCAAGAGATGTTTTTGGACAGTGGTTTGGAACAGTTTTGAGTTTGAAGAAACTCTTGGCAAGCTCACGAGCTGCTACTGTACTTCGGTCAAGCCGGGCTCCTCGGTGCACAGCAATGCAGCGCCAGATGCACAAATTATCGCGGTAGGTGTCCAGCGCCATCATTGCCCTGCCATGTTGCCAAGGTTGCGCAGCCAGTCTGGCAAGGGGCCTGTGCCCAACAAAGGCTGGCGGTCAAGCACAACCTTCACAAGGACGTCAGAATAGCCCCTGAACACCCACTTTGCGTCCGGTCTTTCGATGTCATCAATTTGCAGACGCGCATCCTTCTTTTCATTCAACCATTTTTCCGCTTCAGACAGTTCGCTTATCCAAGGCGACCCCCCGGAGTTTTTATAAAACAAGATGAGGGTTCCATCCTCGACGTTTTGCAACCAATAAGAATAGTTGTGCCTCAGATACAAGGGTGTGTTAACTCTCTCTCGAATCTTTTCCATAAAATACTCTGTGAGGTTTTTCCCTGTCCTTGGTTAACCGTCCATCTTCTTAAACGTCGCCCTACTTGCGTTCTTCCATCAACCTCTGGTTTTATATTAAAGAATCTTTCAAGGGTTTGTTCGTAGTTCTCCCTCGATTTGACTTTCTGGACAGGGATTGGATGCTTTCCATTTTTCTTGCCCCCCTTTTATGCCTTGGGGCGCTCTTGGTTGGTATGGTTTTGGAAGTAGAGGTTTGATTTGACGCTCTAGGTCTTCCGGGAGTATACGCTCATCAATCACATTCCAAATTTCTGCTTGTATTTGTTCTAGCATTTTTTCAAATGTTTCTTGATCAATTTCCAGTTCCGCTAGTTCTTCTTCTAAATTCTGCCACGTTACTGGTCCAATTTCCTTTGCAGCCATCGATGTGCGAGAAAATAATTGAGTTGCTTTCGACAAGTATGCAAATCTCTAATTGCGTGCCTTTTAATGACAGGTATGCAAATCTCTATTTGCGGGCCTTTAATGACAGGTATGCAGATCTCTAATTGCGTGCCTTTAATGACAGGTATGCAAATCTCTAATTGCTTGCCTTTAATGACAGGTATGCAGATCTCTAATTGGTTGACATCAGCTCGTGCAAAACAAAACTTTTTCTTGCCTTTTTTTGTTTGCGAATTAGACGCTGTTTAAGCGTGTTCCCGCCGCAAGCAAGACATAGACGGTAATCGCACAAAACTCCAACGCCACAGCTGCGTCATGGTGTGGGCCTTTTCGTTCCTCTTTTGAGTTGAAAGTTATGCTGCCCGCAATATGCTCCGACACACTTTTTACCGCAATTCTCTTTCCGATTACGCATTAACCACTTGCAGTTGTTTGCTCCGCGTACCATTGCGCTGTTGACATGGTGCCGCTTCTTTCTAATTGCCCGAACTGCCTACGGCCAGTTGTCCTTCCAGTAGTAAATCCGGTGGAAAACAAATACACACCTGATCATTCAGCTTTTTAGTTGCCTATTTTAAAGCTCCCAACGGCGAAGTTTTTGTTTGCATATTGCTTCCTCATTTGCTGAAGGCGAGATTTCGCTTGCCTCGCGGACGACCCAGCTCGACAAGTCGAGCTGAGTCTTTCAGACGTTTCGAAATCTCGTCTTCAGCGATGAGGAAGCAATATACAAACTTCTGTTTTTCACCGTTGGGAGCTTTCAGAATGATCAGGTTGTATTTGTTTTCCACCGGATTTACTACTGAGGTCGACCTATCGTGTCTGCCTGTAGTTGCCCTACCGAACTCATTTCCAGCTATTTGACAAAATTATGGCACCTGTTGTCAGATCTCTACCGTCATGCGTTAAAGACAGTCAACACGCACTTCAAATTTTTCGCGATTTCAGTTTCCTGGGCGAAGATAAACTTATTTTCACTATGGATACACCGTCATCCCCAATGGCGAAGGTCTTCTAGCTCTCACACATTTTTTCGGATTTACGCATTATTAAGAAGCTCGGCTCGACCAAGCTCGGAAACACTGCTCCGCCTGGGTGAGTTAACACTCAACTGCTTTTCATTCGCGGACAATTATTACAAACAAATCAATGGCGTGGCCATGGGTACCAAAATGGGACCCAGCTACGCCAATCTTTTCGTAGGCTAGATTAAACACCAATTTTTCAATCAATACAATGGCCCTAAACCTGAACTCTATCGTCGCTACATTGACGACTGTATCGGCGCTACCTCTTCTACCAGAGAGGATCTCTATCAATTTATAACCGCTGTCAATTCATTTCATCCTGCTCTTAAATATACCTGGGAAATTTCCGATACTTCTTTGGCATTTCTGGATATCAAAGTTTCTCTCGAAGGCAACGGTTTATGCACCAGCGTACACTACAAGCCCACAGATTCTCATAGTTTTTTGTTGTATTCATCTTTACATCCATCACATGTCAAGAATTCCATTCCTTATTCTCAGTTTCTTAGACTTCGCCGTCTTTGTAGTGACGACTCTGATTTTTCCTTAAAATCAGAGGAAATTTGCAATTTCTTCGACAAACGCGGCTATCCTGCCTCTGTTGTTCAAGCGGACAACCATCGCGCCCTACACGCCACAGAGAGAAAACAACGATAGAATTCCATTCACCCTCACAACCACGCAGTAAAATCCATCATTCTAAAAAACTTTAAATTACTTCAAAATGATCCCGATACTGGAAGAATCTTTTCGCAGCCGCCATTAATTTCCTTCAAACGCGACAAAAACATAGGTAACTTTTTGGCAAAATATCGGGACCCAAGCGATGATAAAGATCACTGGTCATTTCACCTGTACCTCAGCCAATTTCATCTACTGCATAACTTGCACTCTTTGCAAAAAGTTATACATCGGCGAAACAGGGAGACGACTAGGCGACCGATTCCGAAAACACCTTCGTGACGAAGAGAAAGACGACAAAAATGCATCTAAACCGGTCGCAAGACACTTTAATCTTTCCAATCGTTCTAAGCAACATATGGTAGTCTGCGGCCTTTCACTTCATCAAGGAAGCATGGAAAGCCGCAAAACTCTAGAACAAAAATTTATTTTTCAAATCGGCACTCTTAATCCTCACGGTATCAACGAACGCTTTTCATTCAACTAATTTATCAAACCAGTTGATAAAACCAAATTATATTGATATTGGAATACTGTCTTTGTCGCTGGGTGGTATTCACGGACAAGAGCTCCTTCAATAAACCGTTTGCCTCCGTGCCCACACATTACATGAAGTATGTGGATCTTTCGCCTTGTGGCTTCTTGCTCGAGCCAGAGAATAGACTTTTTGAGGCTCCTACTTTGGGAAAGAAACACTTCTCGTATGCTGTTTTGTGGGGCTTCGACCTTCTCACCCTTACATCGGATTACTGTTTCTCCACGTGAACATATTTCCACGTGGCGTTTAGGGTTGCAAGCTTGTGAGAAACGCCCATTACAATGCACACACACGTACGTTTTTGCAAGCTTAGTGATGTCTTTATGAGAAATGCGTTCTCCTCGTAAACTCCGATTGGCAAGATCTTTTTCAGCTTGCTGGAGGGATTTCTCCTCAGGTGCCATATCATTTCTTCATTTTCTTCCCTCTTTGGCTCATAAGCACGGATTCCAATCCATTGGGAAAAGTCTAAACCCTTATTCAAAAACCTTTCCACATCATCCAGTTGGTCAAGCGAAGTTTTTCCTACATTATAATTTGGTTTTATCAACTGGGTTGATAATGTCAATTGGCCACCGTAAAGAGATTCAATTGCTGACGTTTCGAGCGTTAGCCCTTCGTCGGAGCGAATCGTTGTTTGGTGGTTCTGCCATCTTGTAGAACCGCCTGGTAAGCTCTCTCGCTGCCGCAGTGCAACGATCAGTTCGAGCTCCTTGGTAAACGGCGATACAGCGCCAGAGACACAGGTTGTCTTGGCAGGTATCCAGCGCCATCATTGCTCGCCCGTGTGATAGGTTTCGCAACCACTCTGGTAATGGGCCTGTTCCCACCAACTGACTAACAAAACGTTCCTTGGGTAAAGGAAATGAGTAAACACCAAATATAATCATGATCATTTATTTATAGTTAATTTTCCATAACGGAAGCAATGAACTTGTAGCCGACATTGGCAACATGGCACTGATGATCAAATCGTCCACTTGGCATGCCAGGCCCACTTTTCCAACAGTTCTCTTCGGGAATGTAACATTCCACTGACTTTAATACTTGGCCTGTTGTGTTGCTGCTCATCCCACCAATAACATAAACCTTACCAGAGTGAACCACGGCAGAATGCTTCATTCTGGAACAGCGCATTGGGGAAATATGTTGCCATCTGTTAAGTTTGGTGTTGTAAACTTCACAGGAACGGAGTACATTGTGTCCATCACAGCCGCCAAGGATGAAGATTTTGTCACTTAATGACACTGCAGCAGCAAATTGTCTTTCTTCATTCATGGGTTGAACACAGGTCCAAACATCTACGAAAACGCAAAATCGAAAACGATAAGCTTGGTGATCGATGAAGAAAAAGAAATTAAGATGGAACCCGTTAGGACCTTATTGTAAGCTTTTGTGTTACTACTACAAATATATTATCAAGAGAAATCTTTTCTAAAAACACCAAACATCGAAAACAAATTTCGAAGTTTCACTATAATTCCACTGAATCGCTTTTACAAAATGGCTACATATAAGATTTTGCCTATAGCTTGTTATCTTTAAAATTCATTTTCTCGGGCTCTGATAAGAAATTATTGTCGGTGTTATCGCAAACAATTACTTACATCTGTACCTTTTATTAAGGGTAAAAAATAACGCAATATGATTTAAATTATTCTGGTACTCGAGTTTTGTCCAACTTAAATAAATATTAGCCACCGTAAAGAGATTCAAGTGCTGACGTTTCGAGCGTTAGCCCTTGGATCAACCCAGTTGATAAAACCAAATTATATTGTTATA
Source organism: Blastomussa wellsi (assembly GCA_947652115.1). Lineage (NCBI taxonomy): Eukaryota > Metazoa > Cnidaria > Anthozoa > Scleractinia > Plerogyridae > Blastomussa > Blastomussa wellsi. Next base: position 157,350 of record OX393563.1, read on the forward strand.
CTTCCCACCGACGCAGCACCACAGTTTCTTTAGAAACTTACCCCCTCTAAATAAATATTACTCAACTTCCTGATGGATTCCGTATTAAAACTTTCGCTAATAGAAATCGTGTCATAGAGCGGGGTTTTTGACGTCGTCAGTTATTCCTCAAACGAATGAAACGTGGCTGATCAAAATCAGTACAGTATCCATAAAATGCTAACTAAATGAAACAGAGAGTATAATATCAGCGCACATTTATTTTCCGACGAAGGGCTAACGCTCTAACGTCAGCAATTGAATCTCTTTACGGTGGCCAATTCACATTATCAACCCAGTTGATAAAACCAAATTATATTGTTATACTTCCCACCGACACAGCACCACAGTTTCTTTAGAAACTTACCCCCTCTATTTATATGAATTTAGAGTTACCTTTTGTCAAATTATAGCATTCAACACTTCGAATCACTTCTGGTATAGCATGTGGGTATGAAGCTTGAAATCCGCCAATAGCATACAACCGCCCGTCTGACAACACCAGACAGTGGCCCGCCCTAGGAAGATTCAGTGATGCTAAAGGTATAACGCTTGATTCAGAGGCATTTTTTAATTCAACAGAGAAGACATTAGATGTACATCTGTTAGTTTTTGGATCCAGTCCTCCCACAAGAAGCACGCTCCTTCGGCCAGTAGACACTGCACAAAATGAGTCCAACTCGATATCATGCACTGAAGGTTGATAACTCACTGTATCCCATGCGTTGCTTTGACCACTAAACTCCTCCACGAAAGGAATTGCGGGATCTTTGAAACAAACGTCTCGGAGCCCACCAATGGCCAAAAGCTTGTCTTCCGACGGCACCATTTGAAGCCTGGAAAAGATTAAGATCATGAGTTCCGGCAAAGGAAAAGAACAAGAACAGGACAAGATCACAATTTCAAATTCATCATGTCTTATTACTACAACCTCTTAACGTTTGTGATATTCACTAACACGGAAAACACTGTTTTGGAAAAATCAAATATTTTCTGTCATTGTCAACACTCAAATACATTGCTGTGACTTGATATTTTTTGCTGATTGTTTTCTTTCACGACAGTTATCAGTTCATGCTGGCAACGAGTCTCGCTTAACCATTGGGTATAAAACTAACAATTTTTCTGTTACCTCCATCGAGGAAGCTTCATGCGTGAGAGGTCCGCCCATTTACCCACAGCAGGAATAAAACAACAGACACTGTTAAGGATTGCTGACTCATCACATCCACCTGCCACCACAATCACTTCAATTTGGCTGCAAGATTTTCTTGAAGTAAATTTGCCAGCTTTTTGAGCCCAGAGCACTTCTTTGGTGGCTTGTCCAAGCTTCAACACAAACCTGAATTCATTAAGTTCCTTTTGATCAAGTTTGCTTTGAATTTGAGACTGGAAATGGGGGGGCAGTCGAATTAACTTTATCAACTGAGTAAAACAGTCTTTCCTTGCTTCCAGATCGTATTTGATCCAATCTATTGTGATTTCCAAAAGCTGTTCTTCATTTTCAATCTGTATATCGTCACTGGACAGAAACTTGACAATATCTTTCACAGCCAGCTTTAAAAATGTCTCTGTTTTTGTAAGTTCAGTAAACTCCCGGTTTATATATTGGGTGACTGCTTGACTCAAACCGTTACACGAGAAAGTGTCAGCTATCGAAAGAATCGTAAAACAATTTTCCATGTTGACTATACTTTCTAGAAATTGGCAACATGCTTTCTTAACCTTTTCCACAAAAAGAAAATTGGATGCTTCCAACAATTCAAACACATTTTCGACGTGAATTTGAATCTGTCCGGTGTACATGAATTTTAATAGGCTTTCCATAGCTCCGGCGCTGACACTGTTTAAACTAGCTCTTGCTTGATCCTTTTCTAGCATTTCTGTGGTGAACATAGCTAAAAAGAAACTGCTGTTAGCCGCAAGAACTCCTTTATGCGCTGGAAACGTCTCCCCATCTACCATCAGATTAACATCGCATAATACACCTGAAAGTCTTTGCTTGTTCAGTACTTTTAAAGTTTCGTTGTCATCACCGTGTATTTCAAGGCACGTCGACTGATCTTCGTCTTTTTCAAGTTCCATGTTCTCTGCTTTGACACATTTTTCTCGATAAACATCCAACAAGCCGAGCTTAAAAGGATTCGACACTAATACCTAGCGCATTACAAATCTTTCTGATCCAATGAGTAATCAGTAAGAAGGTACTTAAGAGATGTAAACAAATCAATGTAATATTGACAATCGAAAACCAATATCTCCATGTGGCCCAAAACTAACGCTCCCTTTTCGTTCAGAAGCGTGGGTCTATTACAATAATCGCCTTTAATTATCTTTGTTATTTTTTTTCTGATTAATCTTACCACATAAAGAAGAGTCACCGAGGTCACGATTGTCAAGAAAGTTTTATGTACCGTAAAAGAGAAACTATGTTTTGATATTCGACTGCTGGTGGTTACTGGTGGTTAGGCACAATCATTTGCATAATTGTCAACCTGGGCATTAATCAGTCATAGTTGAAACTCTCACATAAGGAAACATCAAGTACTTTTAGTGTTGTGCAAATAAAAGCCTGTTTAAACTTTAGTTTGACTTAAATAGTTTCATTTCGTAGCTTTCAATCGAATGTGGGATGAAATCGCAAAAAATATAATAAACAAATGGATGGTCACTGAGAACGCCCGTCTAACATGAAGCTAGCTATGCTAAGGAAGCGAGAGGAACCACTCGGAACTTTAGGTTAATTTGTGTGATCTAAAGTCAATACCGCATGAGTACTTTATAACATTTAAAACATTTGTTCGAGTCGCAATTGTTACCATTTTTATTCCTGTAATCAATTCGAATAGTCTTTCTTTTTGCTTGTACATCTGCAGGGCATTGCAACATGTCTTTCTTACAGTTCACTTATAAAAGCGAACTACATTTCTAATCTACTCACTACTATGCACGGTATGTGAGACTCACACCCAAGCTATGCTCGTCTTTTAAAGATATACAACCTACGCTTGTTCGTTTAATATCATTTATTGAAAAAGGTTATTTCATGGCTATGTTATCTATTTCATTTCTATTTTAAAAGAGATGTAAAAACTCGCAGACCGTCGGAGAGACCAGCGGGGTTTTCTTTCAACGATGCATCTGCTTATGTCCCCGTAATTTATAAAATATTTGTTCGTGTCATAGTCATTTTGGAGAAGAGGCGAATACGGCTTAATCCCGCTTTAGATACCCGCCTTAAATGCGCATACCTCATTGTTATGGACGATGCCTTTTGTTCTTAGCACATACATTTTCTCCTAATTCAATCAGTTAAAACACCGGCAATAAAACAAACATCAGTCCATTAGTAAATTGCGCCACTTAATTATGGTGAAACAGAAAAGAACAGCAATTTGCGTGGCAGTCATATCTTAAAAAAGCAAACGCAATATAATCTATAAAAAGAAAAGATTCGTTGTATTTAGCTTGCACGACATCTTTGTTGTGGCGAAGTGAATAAAAACGATGTAACTGCAAACTAAACTGGATGATATCACATCGCATTCATTCATCAGCACTTACCAAAATCATAAGCTCACCAACATAAACTTTACCAACTGGGGACGAAGTAAGCGTAGTGTTTAACTCAAGTGCGGCGCAAGACAGAATTTCTGTTTTTGCATTCACTGCTATGCGAGTTCCGTTATTCAAAAACAATGTTCCTTTGTATTAATTTTTTATTAAGACAAACGGCACTGTTACATTTTTTACCTTTAAATTGACTAACCTTCCCTCATACATCAAGCATTTTCTCTTTTATTACTGAATTAATCAAGACTGGCTCACTGATTAGTTACATGAGGTTATAATGCATTCCAAGTCGTTTTAATAATATTGAAACGTTTTTCGTTCATTCAACCCTCAGGTTGCAAAGTTGTATTCAATAAACTATCTATCTCATTGATAGAAAGCAGATGACCTATTTGATACACCGTCCACCGAATACACCCCTTCGAATACAAACCCTCAGAAAAAACGCGCTCTAAATCTCACACAAAAAGCCCTGCGGTAATAATAAAATCTCTACGATAATAAGCTATTCTCCCAGTAATAATAAACATGAAAAAATTACTCGATTCTGATTGGCTGAGAGCAGTGCAGTTCAAGTGTAACACCAGTGCAAAAAGTGTAACACCAGTGCAAATTACACATCGAAATTCTGGATTATGGTCGCAAATGTTTTTAACGAACCGCTTTCACATGGTTCCACTTGTGAGAAGCGGCTCGTGCAATTTCAGGTTTTTGAAAAACTCACTCATGCAAATTAATTCCAAATTGAACTCGAAACCATATGATTACCTATACACATTTGATCTTAAAACTATATTATATATCAGCCTGTATAACAACTATTAAACGTTTAACAAAATAATATCACAGTTCTATCTATCACCTGATCAAGGGGTCCGAATATATGGATTTTATCATATACTTGCTCTATCTATAATAGAAAGCCCTCGGATTAATTGTATGTAACAAAGGGTTTTAACCATTTACCTTAAATATACTACGAATTTCACACAATGTACTACTAAATAAAGTGACGATTATAAACAAAGAAATTTTCATTGTGACTTGAATCTCTGTTTAGGTCGGTGTGAAAAAGCAGGATTAATTGCTAATGTTGAAGCGAAAAAGTCACAGCAATTTCGCTGGAATATAGCGGACATAAGTCTTGCCTTCAACAATGAATAATGATGAATAGACATGACTTCGACGCTCTGGATAATAAACCCCACAAACTCTATAGTTTATTCAGTTGATCATGGAAGAGTGGGTACATTTCCATCAGCTTTAGACTGGATTATATCGGCCATTTCGGAGTTGCACAAAAAAGTAATCGTTAAACAGACACCGCGACATCAAAGACCATGTTTAAATTGGTTAACCTGACCAAGTTTGATGCTTTCAGGTTGAACAGAAAAGCAAGGACGTCGGACTTTGGAACATGGTCGAAAATCCATACAAACCTCCGGTTATTAAGGTCACTCCCGGATTAGAACTGACGATAGAAGAAGGGGTCCGCATATTCGTTCAGGAGCAGGAGCACCTTAAAAATACCACATAATTCTTCAAAATATCAGAAAGGTTATTATTTGAATCGTTCACGCCACGTCTTGCGGGAGGAGAAAAAAATAGGGAGAAAGCAAAACAAGAAATATAACTATAGATCTGCTGTATCTATAGTTATCTATAGGAACAATTTAATATGTTTCTTCATAAAACACAAACATTTCCAGTCGACCCTGATTCAACTTGTTACTAGCATCCGGTGATCTCAAGGCCACAATATCTGTCCAATAAGTTCGCGTTTCCGTCGACAGTTAATTATTTTTCTGCAATAGCAATTTCTTTATATTCGTGTTATAGGAAGAAGGTGATTGAAAGTCTCAGAGAAAGAGAAAAAAATCTAGGTCACAATACTCGTTTACGAGAAAACAACGATTTGTCTCTCTCACGAGTCAAGCCGTAGTGAAAACGCCTCCATTTTCTTTATGTGCGCGCTGATGACGCAATAAATAGTGCGCAGTAATGATGCGCAATGCAATACAGGGAATGAGCTTAAGTTTGAAATGGCGTCCCCCAAAACCATAAAAACCTTAACACGTTTTATCCGTTTTCTGACAACTGTAAAGGATCCTGTCATGGACCTACTATTTGGAAGTGAAAATCACTATGCTTGCCTGGCCATTTTTAAGAGCATCACAGAAAGCATAAAATTTTTAAGAGTTTATATGGTTACGGGGGACGCTTGTCTCAAGAGAGACGTTTGTATGGATTTCGAACCGTGTTTTCAAGGTCCATAACTTGGTCTCTGTTCATCATAAAAACATCAAACCTGGTCAAATGAATAATCTTACCTTGATCTTTCACTTGGTGGTGAAACATTGGTGAAAATTTGAAAACTTGCCCCAGTTACCTGCGCAACTCCGTAACGGCCACAATCCAACCACTGACCACGGGTAAAGTAGATGCTTCTAAGTTTTGACAACTTCTGGTTATTCGACATCTCAGAGGCAATGTTAGCTTAATGAAGAAACACGTCAAAATACTCTCTTTTACCATGTAGTTGTTAAGTTACTAGCCTAAGAACACAAACGGATTTCCGGCTATTTAGTTACTAGCTTTCATGGAAACTGATGCTGGCGTCATATAGCCGTGTTTAATAAAAAAGATATATGATATCGACTTCCAGGCTGGCTGTGTAAAACCTGAAAACGAGGGTGCATAAAATTACTGTGACCCAACTAAGAAGCCATTATAAAAGTACAAAAGTACAAATTCCGGACCAAACATTCCAAAGAGAATCTTCTCATTAAGTTTAGAGTATTTATTTCCCAGCGCCCCTATGGATACCAGCATCGTTTTTGAATGTACTACCCTGGTAAAATAAAGTCAATTACTTACTTACAAAAGTAACGAAACCACAATGACTTTTCTCTATCTAGCGCCGCTAAAGGTAGCATATTAACAGTATAAAATATCTATTATCTATTCCGATTGTTTAATAATATATCATATTAAAATGCGACGCATGATTTTTAATGTTCTAACTGTAAAGGCGATTCTTTCTAAACATCATTCACTCCTTAAGTGCTTCAAATAACTCATGCCAATCGTCTTCGTCTGTATGGTCGTGATGCACTGTTGTAAAGTAACTCAACAAAATGGCACGTAGATTACCATCATCGCCACTCTACTGAAAAATAAACCCAAATGTGTATTTATCAAAACCGTGAGACAAGAATAAATCTGATCTCCCAGATATCGGTTGAACGCCCAAACCATGCACCTGAGCTATGGGGAGACTCTTGATGAGTTAAACCATTTCCTAGTTTCATATGTGATATGTTGATAACGTAGCACCGAGTTACCATCAAGAGCATTATCTTTTCTTCTGGATCCAATAAAAGAAAATAGTAATAAAATAGTAACAATAAAATAACTCATTAAGTGATCACAAAAACCTCTGTACTAAGTAGTTTTCATTGGGGTCCACAATTCGAATATTTCAAATAATAATCCCAACTGACAGAAAACTGGCTAAAGGGCAGTTCACACGACATGGAAAACGAATCTAACTCGAAAGCAATGAGAACAAATTCTGCTTGTACAGGATGGGGAGGGGGGGGGGGGGTGAAGCCATTATCTCCGGGCTATAAAGATAATTGTAATACTAAACACAGACTACAATGCTTGGGCAAAGACAATTTATTTACAGGCAGAACGAGATGCTGGGGTGAGAGGTCAAGAAACAAAACCGCTAAGGATGTATTAGGCGGGTAAACGATTACTAGCTCGAAGGAAACGGAGAGCGATCTGAAAGCCGATACCCTAAACCCACTGAAGAAGACTAGACCGAACGGGGCGTGTTCTCTATGGCAATTATCTATGGCAACCATCTCGATGACATCTCTACTGCCATCTCTATGGCAACCATCACCCGTGGTGATCTTTTTACAGTTAGCTCTAGAGCAGTAACACTTCTCCCCTCCTTAAACGATGGTACAAAACAAATCGCATTGCCAATAGTCTGTGTATAAGGGCCAAAATGAATTATTAATTCACACTACATGCATATTATCTTTCAACTCTTACCACAGCAGTGGGCTTACTAGCTCCTCTATCGTCTTCCTCGTTTCGGTGTTCCAGTTCCTCTAAAGAAGAATCAATCGCTGTTTCCTCTAACATCCCAGACGTGCCCACAACTGTCTTTTGGAATGCAGTTCTAGTCTCCTGACTCCCTCCACTCAAGTCTTTCTTTGTAGTTGAACTCGACGTGCTTTCTTCTCTGTCGTAGCTCCTGTGTACGAAGGTACTTTGCTCATTTTGTGGTGAAAAGGACGAGAACTCTGTACTTGTCACGGCAGTGGATGTTTCTGTTTTTACAAAACTGCTTGTGGACTCGAAGCTTGTAAAGGCACCACCTTGCGCTGCGGGTGTGCTCGTTGTAGGCGACTTGCCTTGGGCAAAGAAAGTTCGAAAATGTTTCAGCTCCTCGTCCATTTCCTGCTGATTTAGTAAGTAAACTGGTCGATTCGGGTCCAGTTCCTCCTTACTTCCCGAGGGACTCTCGTAATTCTTCAGAACTTTCTTGGAGGCGTCGGATTTCTTTGCCATGCGTATCACTTGCTCCCGGGTTAATCCTCGTATTCCACGAGCTTCCCGTTCCTCTGGCGTCAAGTCTTCATCATCGCTGTCTGATTCAGGATGTCTTGGAGGTTTTGGCTTTATCACCTATTGAACGTGCAAAACAAGAGTTTGAACATCTCTCCGCTAGTTAAAGTTAAAATTAAACTCAAATCTAATCATTTTATATTGTAACTAGTCATATTTCAACTTTGTATGTTGATAACTGTGTAATTAATTAACTAATTAACTGATTTCTTATTTTGTATGTACTTTGGCATTTTATTTAATAATATGTGTTCAAGAACAGAGAAAGGACTTCTTTAAGAAAGGTGGCCCGCCCAGAATAGCTTGGCTAATTGCGGGTCGCCTAGGACTATGATCATATTGTAATGCTCATAAACAAATAAACAAGGTGTAAACAAGGTGTAACAAGGTGAACAACGTCGGTACTACGTGCTAATACTCCACAGTTCTAGAGAAAATGTTAAGAAAAAATACGAGAACGTTATTTAACACCTGTGACAGTGCAAGAATTGCGACAGTGGTTCTGGAGGTCTTTTACTGTTATTTCCCAGCATGGTACCAACTAGTTCTAAACAAGTTTTATCTTCATAATGTCACAGTATCCGATTGAAGTTTACTTTATATCGAACTACTACAGTTATAATAGTACTGACGATATAGTTCGGAGGAGGCCGAGGATTAGCGTACGATTTTGACGTAGTTGGTTAACCGGTACACGACGATACTACCTATGCAATTCAATCTTTATAACATACACAAAACTTCAAGGCTGCTACTACGTAAAAGATGACTTTGCGAGACATCAAAATGACCGAAACCGATAAAGCAGGGGTGTAACCGTGGACAGCTGTTTCGCCGTAACTGGGGCTCGTGAGCACGATGGACAGATTTACTACAGCTGCTATTGTCCAACCCCCCTCCCCCATTTCAATGTTGGCGATTTTCTTGTGTTGCCAGAGCAAAGCCGAGTGAATTGTAAATCACACGAGACAACATTGAGCAGGGGGAGAGGGGGATTAAATATTTTTCACTCACTTGTAAGTCAAGGCATTCTCAAATGAAGTGCAATATTTGTTTGTCTCAACTAGATTTGTCCAAGATTGTAGCTCGGGGCACGGTTTATTTTTTTGTCGGTGACCAAGGTATCAATTACAATAAGTTAATTAGCCACTAATTAAAAGTAAATTAAAAGATGTTTCCTGTGATAACACTGGCAGGTGAAAATACCTTGAATGCCTACAAGAGAATTCTATATAATGTGGCCAATATCACGCTACAATGTGTAAAGACGTAACAATCAGAAAACAGACTTCTCAGCTGTACTGCGTTTGGAATGACCTCTTGAAAGGAATGTTCTTTTGCTTTGATCCGTTTATTTACGAATATTACACAAAGAGCACGGCATTCACGGCAGATTCACAGCCCCTAACGTGTAAACAAAACACTTGACCCTACTATTCACGTCGTAGCATCGTATATCGTATGTCGGATGTCACACTCCAATTGGTGGTTTTCATTGTCAAGCTATCAAAACCTAAATTCAAAACAGTTCAACAGAAGCTTAGAATTTCAGAGAGTGTAGATGATAAACAAATAAAAATTTTCCCCAAGTACCAGGCCTGTGCGGTGTAGCCATGATGATAACGCAAATTTGCAAAGCTTAGTACGGAGACGCCATAGTTGTGTCCTTCCGAGGGACACAAATATGGCCGCCGTGATGCACGCGAAATTCAGTTGTGCTTTAATAGCGACTACTTTTGGCTCATGAGCTATTATACTTACACATTAACACCACCTGTTATATCTGAAATGTTCCAAGATGTGAAAATCGAAAGAATAGACTTTTTTCTTAACAAAACAGTTTTGTCACCTTTCTCATCTTAATGTCACATACGACCGAGAACTCAAATATTCAAGATTTGAAAATTTGCGAAAATATATATTTTTAGTTAGCCTTGCACCTAGTGGCAACGAAAATTTAGCAGGCCTTTGATTTCATTTTTTTATGACGTCACATGAAAACCAAGAATATAACGCAACAACGGGAAATAATGTTACATTACAACAAGGCCGGGAATGCCATGGTGCAGTTGAATTAAATGCGTAGTTAAATTTTAATAGCGCAACTTAAAGATAATTTTCATGTCTCGCAAAATCAATTTTTAGGTAGTATCAGCCTTGCAGTTTTGTGTATGTCACAGGCTATTTTTTGCTGATTAGGTCTCTTGCAGATCCTACGTATGTTAGCAGCATTATCGTTCGCGGTCCTTTGCAGTTTCCGTTTCTACTTTAATCTTTATAAACTGTCTTCTCTGTTCGGTAACCGTTACATTTTTGTTTGCTCCCTTACCTTTGCATATATGGGCTCTGCCTTTGGCTCCTCTTCCCATTTTGATGGGACCTGCTGCAACTCAACTGTAACAGACTGCCTTACTCTCTCGTACAAAGGATCAAAACTTTCTGCGGAAGATTCCAGCGATCGCCTGGCCTCTCTTTGTAAAAGAGCTTCTTCCATTTCGTGTGTTGATTCTCTTCCGTTCATTTCCATATCGTGTTCTTGGTATGGTTGTTCTTCTGCAGATGCTGTAACTAAACTTTCCTTCTCTTGCTTTCGATACTAACGACAACAAACGAGTGATACATTAAGAAGGCAGTAGTGTCCATTTCACTGATTTGAATTAATACTATAACCTATTCCAAAAACGACGAGGGCAAAAGTGGAACGACTCTCTGTAGGTATACCCAGATCTAGACTAATCGACTGTAATAGAGGATCAGTCTGCTGCACCCACATGACATAGCCAACCATTAAAGATAGTCATGAAGAAAAATAGGTGCCGGGTATAAGAACAGCATGTCAAAAACAGCGTGTCAAAAACTGAGAGCGAATTTTTATGACAGTTTGAATTTTGGACAAATTTAAAGAATTTGTATGAAAGACGTTGCTCACCTGCAACATTTTCTAAACAAATCTTAACAATTTTTCAAAATTCATATTGCCTTGGATGTTTCATCCTGTAATGCCAAGGACTTCAAACTTGGCAACCTTTTTTTTAGCATGCTCTTTTCGTGACATACCACAGTCATTTTTTATGATTAAAAAGGTAACATTACATTGTCGTCCAAAAAGCCTATTTGGTTGTGCCTCAAAAGAATTGTACAAGATTGAAGTTCTACAGATAATCTGTCTAGATTACTAAGTCATTCTTATGCTACAAATTTGCTAATGTTCGGAGTTGTGCACAAAATAGAAAGCGAATTAAAAACACATACCATCTTATTTATCAGTTCATTCACTCAAATACCAAATTTGGAGTGGATGTTAGGCTAGATAAGGAGAAGTGTAGTTTTTATTAGATAAATTAGTAAGACAATTTTTAGTATATTGCAGGGCCCCACTGAAGAGTCACCTTTTGGTGAAGTGGGCTCCCTGCCTAAATATTGTTATTATTATTACAACCATACCTCCAGATGTTCCGGTGGTTTTTCAATCCACAAGTCATCCCCTTGTACCCAGTAACTTCCCCGTCGTCCTCGTTTGCAATAACAACAGCATTGCCTAAATGCATCACGGACCTGAAAATGTAAAAAGTCGAAACAATCTCACCACATAAGCAGTTAATATATAGATTTAGCTAAGACTAAAATCGGAGCTCTGTATATATTTTTGATGGTTCTTAATAATTTGTGAAATAGACAATATTCGTATTCACCGACGGCCCTGGGGTGAGAGCCTTCTGAACGTGAATGTGAGGCTCATGCCCTCGCCCCAGGGCCGTCGGTGAAAACGAATATTGTCTATTTCACAAATTATTAATAA
>OX393563.1:179386-204386 GCA_947652115.1 Blastomussa wellsi
GATCGTAAACGTAAGTCGCTTCACGCCCGGAGACCATCCAACCAAACGTGTTGTTACTTGACTGCAAGATCAAAGGGATCCCTGTGAGTGCAGTGGTAGACTGTGGTAGCCCAAATTGCATACTGAGCAATGACGTTTTCAATTGTATTGGCATATGCTGTTCATTGGGGAGGGTCGAATCCAAGGTTGTGGGTGCTGAGGATTCACAGCTAAACATCTTAGGAACTGTGGAAATAGACATAACTGTGGAGGGGTTAAAACCCAAACAGCTCTTCTATATTTGTGACAATCTCAAGCAGAGTGCCTAACTTGGAATGGACTTTTTAAGGGAAAATGGGTGCGTTGTTGGCTTAGGCGGAAGAACCCTTCACTCTGGAAATACACAGGTGAAACTGAAACATGAATCGAGTTGGGAGGTTCACAGTGTCACTGGTAGACACTGTAACAATTCAGGCGGATCAGAAAGTTGATCTTGCATGCGAGGTTAAAGGGGCATTGGAGGGACATAAGGGAGTTCTGAAACCTATGGATAAGTTTTTCGAATGGTTTCCAGTTGCAGTGCCCAGTAATCTATCCTTAGTCAATAACGGATAAGCGCCAGTCCATTTCTGTAACTATTCTGACCGACCTGTTACCATCTACAAAGATACAAGTGTAGGGAGTTCTGTCCAGCAGTGGAGAGGGGTCGACAGGACAATGTTAAGAGGACATTGGATTGCAATGTATTGCCATTTAAAGCAGAACCGAGTTGGGATACAGTTGAGGAGATGGAAAAATATTCTCAATAGACAATTACCAGATAACGAAAGATCGATGCTGAGCGTGTGGAAAATCATGGCGAAGCATTCTAAAGCGGTATCAAGGGGTCCACATCACACTGACCACTGCCCTAAGGTACGACGTCGATTAAACACTGGATCAGCACCCCTTCAATAATGCCCCTGCGCCGCTTCTCACCGCAACAAGAGAAGTACATAACTGAGAAAACACAAAGGTTACTCGAGAGAGATGTGACAGAGCCATCCACCAGAGACGTGTGATAGAGAAATCCACCGTGGAGAGCTATAGTCGTTCAAGTTTCAAAAAGGATGGTTCATACCGTTATTGTGTTGATTTCCGACAGCGAAAAAACAGCATTTCTCTACCAAGCAAGGACACTGGCAGTGGAAGCGAGTTCCCTTTGGGCATGTAAAGTCGCGTACTTCTTTGCGCGTCAGATTTCAAGTTTGTTAGCTGGAGTGATGTCGGCGTTCTTTCTTCGTTCTTCAGACTCTTAAGCAACCCAAGCCGCAGGAAGCTAGATGGGTTGAGTACCTGCAACAGTTTGACATGACAATAGAACATCGGTTTACACGGCAATGCCGATGGCCTTCCTCGTCGACCTTGGCCAGAAAACCACCTCGCTGACGTACTGGAGGAAACGGGCGGTCCTCCTGCACCACTGATTGTTGGAACGACGGCCGGAAGTGATGCCACATCTTTCGACGGCACCCGGTCAGAAAGCAGACATACACTTCCGCCGTGGTCCAGCGATCATCTTAGAACAGAGCAACCCAAAGACATACACCTGAATGTGGCACTACAGTTGTTTAAAGCAGGAAAGAGACCCCCTAAAAAGGAGATGGGATGGGTCGATCGACACATGTGGTCTCTGTGGAGCCAGTACGATCGTTTGGTGTTGCAGGATGATGGTTTGATGAGAAGACGGAACACGAGAAACTACATCTGTGTGTCCCGCAGCAATTGAAGGGAGAATTGCTGCACGAGATACATGACCAGTGAGGACACTTGTCAGTGCACAAGACTACGGACAATGTGCGGAAGCGCTTCTACTGATTTGGCCATATTGTGGATATTGAGCTGCACTGTCAAGCATGTCATACGTGAACTAAAACAACAAAATAACTGACTTACCCCAACCAATCAGGAAATATCCAATCCAGTATTTCTTTTTTGGTCCGCAGTCCGTATCCCAAGTTGTCATGTAAATACCCTCAGTGAGGATCCATGAAAAGGCGCACAGGAAGAAATAATGTACCAAGAACGAGAACAGGTTACACAATTCCTACAAAACCATATCAAGTCAATTTCTAAACAAATAATGTACCAACAAAAAGGGAAGGTTACACAACTCCTACAAAACCCACGACAAGACAAAACAAATAATGCACCAACAACTAGAAAGGTTAAGGTAACACAACTCCTACAAAAGTCACGTTAGGTCAATGTCTAAACGAATAATGCACCAACAACCATAGGCGTGCGGGCAAAGTCGGAGTTGGAAGGGGGAGCTGTAGCCACCATGCCTTAAAAATTAAACAACAACCGAATATGTTAGCACAAAGCCGGTATACAACCGCCCAAAAATTGCAACTGTGGTTGCCCGGATCCTGGGCGTTTTGACCAAATAATGTCGAAAACTTTCGAAACTGGGGAGAGGGGTGCAGCCCACCCCCGCCCGCTCCCTGGCTCGTACGCCTATGTCAAAAACGAGGAAAGGTTTTTTTATTTATTTTGTTATTTGTTCACACACATACTATCACTTATTTAAAAAAACAAGCACAGACAAGAACAACGTAACAAAATATTACTTGCTTTACAATACATCAAACTAGTTTAACATCATACGAGAAAGCTACTAATAACACCGACTCCTCCTTTTTAACTATTATTATAAAATATAGTAATTTTATCATAAGCAATTACTGATAATTAATAATTAATCATAAATGTAATTACAAAATAAGCAGTGCAGAAAGATAGTCGAGATAAGTACTAGCTTAAATTGTGAATATTACGAGGAAGGGTTACGCAACTCCTACAAAAACCACATCAGGTCAATTTCTAAACAAATAATGAACCAGCAACAAGGAAAGGTTATGCAACGCCTACAAAAACCACATCAGGTCAAATACTAAACAAATAATGCACCAAGAACGAAGAAAGGTTATGCAACGCCTACAAAAACCACATCAGGTCAATTTCTAAACAAATAATGAACCAGCAACAAGGAAAGTTTATGCAACGCCTACAAAAACCACATCAGGTCAAATACTAAACAAATAATGAACCAGCAACAAGGAAAGGTTATGCAACGCCCACAAAAACCACATCAGGTCAATTTCTAAACAAATAATGAACCAGCAACAAGGAGAGGTTATGCAACGCCTACAAACAACCACATCAGGTCAAATACTAAACAAATAATGCACCAAGAACGAGGAAAGGTTATGCAACTCCTACAAACAACCACATCAGGTCAAATACTAAACAAATAATGCACCAAGAACGAGGAAAAGTTATGCAACTCCTACAAACAACCACATCAGGTCAAATACTAAACAAATAATGCACCAAGAACGAGGAAAGGTTATGCAACTCCTACAAAAACCACATCAGGTCAAATACTAAACAAATAATGCACCAAGAACGAGGAAAGGTTATGCAACTCCTACAAACAACCACATCAGGTCAAATACTAAACAAATAATGCACCAAGAACGAAGAAAGGTTATGCAACTCCTACAAACAACCAAATCAGGTCAAATACTAAACAAATAATGCACCAAGAACGAGGAAAGGTTATGCAACTCCTACAAACAACCACATCAGGTCAAATACTAAACAAATAATGCACCAAGAACGAGGAAAGGTTATGCAACTCCTACAAAAACCACATCAGGTCAAATACTAAACAAATAATGCACCAAGAACGAGGAAAGGTTATGCAACTCCTACAAACAACCACATCAGGTCAAATACTAAACAAATAATGCACCAAGAACGAAGAAAGGTTATGCAACTCCTACAAACAACCAAATCAGGTCAAATACTAAACAAATAATGCACCAAGAACGAGGAAAGGTTATGCAACTCCTACAAACAACCACATCAGGTCAAATACTAAACAAATAATGCACCAAGAACGAAGAAAGGTTATGCAACTCCTACAAACAACCAAATCAGGTCAACTTCTAAACAAATAATGCACCAAGAACGAGGAAAGATTATACAACTCCTACAAACAACCACATCAGGTCAATTTCTAACAAATAATGCACCAAGAACGAAAAAAGGTTACACAACTCCTACAAACAACCACATCAGGTCAAATACTAAACAAATAGTGCCTGCAGTAGTTCGAGTGGTTAATTAATATGAATTAGTAAATGACAGTAAATGTCGCTTGACATTATTCCACCACAGTAATCATGATCTTACCAAGTCGTTATAAGAAGCCAGACCGAGTAGGATTAGAACAAAGGCTACAATTATTGAGGCACAGACACACATGTGCATCACCCACGTACGATCAGGCTTCAACCATCTAAGAAGTAAACAGACAATGAACTTTCAAATAAAACCCGGGAATTAACTTCGGGTCTCTTCTCATAATCGAATTCTGTACCTATAAAAATTTTGACTTTATTTTTTTTATGTAGATTTTATTTCCTTATTACTTCACGAGAACGTTTAACTAGTAACGAGCTATGGTAATCTCGTACCCAGATGTTTACTTCGGAGGAAACATCTGGTCAAGTCCCCTCAGTTCGCCATCCTGTAATGAACTGCATCATTATTTGCGCGCGGATGACATTAACTTTGTATTGCCCGCGCCCAGATACGTAAGCTGGTAAGAAAATATAGCGGCTTATAAAACTTCTATTAAAACACGTCCTTCTTTAAAACGTTTCTAAACTGAATGAGCTACAGAAACAGTTTCATGTTCCAAAGTACCAAAGTTTGCCAATAAACATGACTCTGAATGAGAAAATGTGTGGAAAACTTTGCAAATCTGGCGTACGGCTAGCTTGTACTCGTCAAACACAGCGCGCGCTTCTTTTTCTGAGTTGAGGATTTGAATTTATTAGCAAAACTCATACATTCAACTGTAACAGCCTTGTTGACGACGGAAAAATGAACGGAGTAATCTTTCTAGATTTGAAAAAAGCTTTTGACACTGTACTGTTGATCATCAGATCCTTTTATCGAAACTAAACTATTATGGTATACAAATGGCAAATCTTTCAAATGGTTTCAGTCATACTTAGGAAACCGTACACAAAAATGTTCTGTGAACGGGTCGCCATCCAACAGCTGTTCATTAACATGCAGCGTCCCTCAAGGGACCATGCTCGGTCCACTATTGTTCTTATTATATATCAACGATCTTCCAAATTGCTTATCAAATTGTGAACCGAGGATGTACGCTGACGACACGCACCTCACATATGCGGGCAGCAATCTTGAATTTTTGTCTGAATGAAGACCTAACAAACGTTTTCAACTGGCTGCAAGCGAATAAACTCACACTGAACATGACCAAAACCGAATTTTTGCTAATAGGGTTTAGGCAGAGACTGAATACTCTCACAGCTTCACCAACAATTGGAATGAACAGTAATCAAGTGAGCCAGGCTACTGCTACAAACTCGCTTGGCATGATTAATAATGGTAACTGAACTGTGTGGAGTGCAATTTGGTCTGGAATCATACGCGTAAACGAGCGCGCAGCGCGAGTTCGATTTAAAAGCACAAGTATGATTTCATACCCAAAATATTGCACAACACGAAATTTAATTCCCACTTTATTACACCCATCTTGAAATCACAGTTTTTTGTCAATACTACTTATTTATTTATCCACTTTAGGAAACCCAATTTTAAGAAATAGGAACCGAAAACGCCAATATATAAATTAAAAACAGTAAGAAGTGGAATTCATCCATTTTTATCGGGAAAAGGAGCAATTTGATTGCCTAGCGCAGGCAAGTCATGAAATTTGATTGGTTACTAAATGGTGCGATTTGTGTATAAATCGCACTGTTGAAAGCCAATCAGATTGCAAGGATAACTAGTGATTTCAAAATGGGTGTAATAGACATATTACATAGACATAGTCTATTTACTTGACGAACACTTGGCTATGAACGGTACAGCCATAGACTTTCCAAGCCTATGGGCGCACCAGCCATTTTACAGGGACGCCAAGAAAAATAACATAACAAAAAGTAAAAATTTCATTCAAATGCGTCAAAAACATAGGTAACTTTTTAGTCAGAAGTGCATTCCAAACAAGTGATCAACCGGGAACTTTTAAATGCGCTCGCGCACGATGCAAAACATACCCTTTCATTCATAATGTTGACAAAATATCGGGACCCAAGCGATCTATCAAGATCCCTGATCATTTCACCTGTACGTCAGCCAATGCCATCTTTGCAAAAAGTTATACATCGGCGAAACAGGGAGACGACTTGGCGACCGATTCCGAGAACACCTTCGGGACGTAGAGAAAGACGACAAAAATGCATCGAAACCGGTCGCGTCATTCTAAGCAACATATGGCAGTCTGCGGCCTTTTCCTTCACCAAGGAAACACGGAAAGCAGCAAAACTCTAGAACAAAAATTTATTTTCCAAATCGATACTCTTAATCCTCACGGTATCCACGAACGCTTTTCATTCAACTAATTTACTCCGTTGTTTTCACGTTACCAGGCACCAGCCAATAGCGAAGCTCCATCTTTCTATATATAAAAAACACACGACCCGCAATTCCTTGATTCGCTCCGACGAAGGGCTAACGCTCGAAACGTCAGCTCTTGAATCTCTTTACGGTGTCCAATTCACATTATCAACCTACTAGTAGTTGATAAAACAAAATTATATTGTTATACTTCCCACCGACGCAGCACCACAGTTTCTTTAGAAACTTACCCCATCTCAATAAATAATGAACTAACAAAGACAATAAAAATGAGTGAAATACATTATGAAAGATAAGAAAATGTAATAGATTGGATTTACTATTTACCAATTTATAGGTTAAACAGAAAAAAGTATAATCAAAAATATTGTTTTCCTTCTCCGGAATCATGATTTTAAAAGAACAAAGAAAATAAAGAATAAAACAAATGTTTTCTGTACTCAGAGCGCATCCACCGAACTTCGTCAGCCACAATGCAAATTCTGAAAGTTAAGAAGGGTTATATAATGGTCTCGAGGGAGCTAAAATGTTGTCATAGATTCTGGCTAATTCAAGGCCATTGTCTCTGTTCAAAGAGGGCTTATGTACTCGTATCTCAATTGCCTCCCCCACCCCCCCCCCCCCCCCCCGCCACCCCCCTGTGCGGCGTTTGAACGTGTTACTTTCCGTGGTAAGAACTTTTGTTTTGCTGGGATCAACTGAATGACCCGTGAGCTGGCAATGTTCATGAACAGCTGACGAATTCCTAGAAAGATGTTCTTTCACTCGGGCTTCTAACAACCGAGAAGTTTCGCCCGCATATCTTGGTTTTCACGTAACGTCATAAAGATTTAAATACAAAATTCGCTGGGCCTACTAAATTTTTATTGTCACCACGCGAAAGAATTCCGAAAAATACATCTTTTCACAAGTTTCCAGCTAAATAGTATTATTTGTGTTTGAAATAAAGCATGTTGAAATTTCGAATTTTGCGCCGTAGGTGGTGATATCCCCATGGTTCCGTGATTAAGCTGTCGTGCTTGAAGAAACCGTCTTTTTCAAAAGATTTTTGCAGTTTAAACAGTTCAAGTATTAGGAAAGATGTTTATCTGTATATATACTAGTTTATAAGGAAAGAACAATCGCGTTCATAGCAAAAGTGAGTGCCAGATGTTTTCTTTGATTTCCTTTGATATTGGTGTACCACTTTCGATTGCGTAATTCTTGCCACAACTATCATTCCCGCGAGTAAAATGGATTTAAAAGAGAAATAAAAAAAGTGCCAGAAAAATACCGAGGTTGATTATCCCTTTCCGATATCTGAATACGCAAAGAAGCTGGATTTGCCAGTCAGAGATCGATATTTACAGAAAATAACGGCAATTGGAATTGATCCGATGCTAGTCGAAGGGAAGGACTTTAAGCGGACTGTTTGCCTCCAGTTGAATCCACGGTCTTGGAGACAAGTTTTTATACTCAACAACAGTTCAAAGCTTTCCGAAGTCTTGAAGCATAACCAAATGGTCTCTGGTTTTATTGCCAGCGTACAAGGCCACATCATCGCCAACAAGTTTCTTGTTTTAGCATATTGGTGTACCTCAATGGTAAACAAACAAGTAGCGTCCTTCGCGGGGAACATGGCTTTGTGTCTGATAGTTGGTTGTGGCAGAAAAAGTGGACCGGATAAATTCCAATTGCCGCTATTTTCTGTAAATATCGATCTGTGACTGGCAAATCCAGAAGAAACCTGTTCGCATATAGCAAGTGTGCTATTTTATTTGGAAGCGTGGACAAAAATAAATTCTTGAAATGTAGTCAGATTCTGAGACTTGTATGCAAAAAACGGCGAAACATGTTCGAAAACATTATGCAGGATATCGAAGGAAGGCAATCCAGGGTAAAATTTAACTTTTTCTTCGTTTTGTACAAATTCCCACCGATCAAACTGTTTCCGGTCAATGTTTAGAGAGCTGAATAAATATTGAAACTCTTCAGTTTGTGTGCCAGCTTCAACTGTTGTTTTTTTTCTCTTTGTCTTCATTTCCTTCAAAGCTAAGATTTGAAACTTGTTCACCAGGCTCATCAAGTTTCTGTCTCTTTGCCCCTCGCTCTAGTTCTAGCTATCTTCTCCCTTTTCAAAAGCCGGCTTCTTCACCAGTTCATGTTCCCTCGCTCTCTCGCTTCGTTTTGCCGCCGCTTCTTTATGGTCTGCTCGATCACTAGCTTTTTTGTGTCCCAAGTGCAATGTCGAAACCCAGTCAATATTATATTAATCCCAGCTCGTAGCTGCTCTTCCTGAAACAAAATGCTTTTCGCACACACGATCGTTTTCTAAGATCTCTATCTTCGGTCAGGTAGTCACGGCTTATCGCTGAAATCCAGCGCGAACTTCTTTCTTCGGATAGTTCTCGTGCCTCTTCGCCTTGATTTGTGACCACAGAAGGAACCTTTGCAATATATAACTTTTTACCTCGTCCACTTTTGCTGCCACAGCCAACGATCAGACACAAAACCATGTTCCACGCGAAGGACGCTAGTTGTTTGTTTACCATTGAGGTACACCAATATGGCGGCGTAGCAACGGTAGCCAAGGAATTGGTCACGTGAGTGAAAACGATCTATTCTTTGTCACATTGTTCGCAATGGATGTGATAGACTGTTTTCTATTCTATGATCGTGTCTAAAAGTGCACACGAGTGACGATAGTGTCCAAAAGTACACACGAGTGACCACGAATGACCACGAGTGACCGCGAATGACCACGGGTGACCACGAGTGACCATTGACGAATGACCACGAGAGACCACGAGTGAGAATTCATTAAAATATTTCACTGACATTGTAATTACGTCCCAATTTCGTCACTTTATCCAAAATAGCTTTATTAACCCCAAATAAACCATTTTCGGAGAGTAAATTAACGTTTTTTTCCCTAAAGGGTGGGGTCGAAGAAGAGAGGTTGAGGAGGCAAGCGAGGGGTACTTGGTGTTAACTTCCCTTCACTTGTACCCTTTAATCCTGGTTTCCACGTACCTACCTCTACTGCTGACTTCGGATAGTTTGCTGCTTGATCGTTAGCTAGTGTTGTTTAATTTTACTAACCGTTTCTTGCGTTTCCCACCACTTTAAGAATCCTGCGCTATAGCTGCCCTCCACCCGAAAATGGATTACGTTTATTGTCGACATATTTTGGGCAAAATGCCAAAACATTATCCATTCCCTTTTCGCGAAACGTGAGCTGTAAATTATGGAGAAATTAAAATTATTGAGAATTGAATGTGTCCGAATGAATGAAATGACCGTGAATGTTCGCGATTCGCGATCTTTTAAACAATCCGCAACAGGTAAAAGTATGCTGTTTAATTATATTTGTTTATCTATTTATGTGTTTGTTTGTCTGTATATTTATTTTCATTTCATATTTTTACACACACTGCACTCTGTGTGTACGGAAAAGCGGAAAATAGAAAGACAAAGAGAAAACCAGGTAAAGTCAACAAAAGATGGATGAGACGGAGGAGGAAACCAGGATTAAATGTAATGACTGGAAGTTAAGACTACCCACCCTACCCTCCTCTATCCTGTAATGGACCCCGCCCTTTACATGTAAGAAAAGAAAACGTTAGTTATTTACAAATTTTACTATCCGAAAATGGTTTAATTGGGGTTAATGAAGCTATTTTTGATGAAGTAACGAAATAATGACGTAATTACAATGTCAGTGAAGTATTTTAATCAATTGTCACTCGTGGTCATTCGTGGTCACTAGTAGTCACTCGTGTGTACTTTTAGAAATGCTCCACGAGTGACCACCGTCACCAAGTTTTCCGAGTATACGTCAAATCTGTCAGAAATCTGACACACGATGCCACTACGCATGTCCGGCAATTCAAGTGAATGAAAATCTCACTTGGTTGTTATGGTTATGCCATGAACTACTTTCCTATACATGGAAACACCAGTACCACGGTACTGAGATAGAGTTGCGGAAGAAAACAAGTCGACACTCATGTTTTGCTAATAAATTCAAATCCTCAACCCAGCGGCGGTGATGAAAAAGAGAGCGGGCTGTGTTTGACGCTTACAAGCTTGCCACACGCGTCAGATTTGTGAAGTGTTCCACACATCTTCTCATTCAAAGACATGTTCATTGACAAAATTTTTTGGTACTTGCAAGCTTGAACGTCAAACTGCTTCTGTAGCTAATTCACTTTAGAAACGTTTGAAAGAAGGAAGTGTTTTAATAGAAGTTTTAAAAGCCGCTATATTTTCTTACCAGCCTACGTATGTGAGCGCATGCCAGACAACGTTTTTGTATTATCCGCGCGCAAATGATGATGCAATTCACTAACCAATTAGAATAGTGAACAAAGAGAACTTGGTCAGATGTTTCCTACGAAGTGATTAAAAGTTTGGGTACGAGATCAAGGGGGTTGGGGAGTTCTACAAGGGGTAGAACGCAGATTTGTCATTAATGGTTTTCTCTCGAGTGCTCGTGTTTTATTGGAAAATATATCACTTAGGAACAAGGGGTACAACGCAGATTTGTCATTAATAGTGCTTTCTCTCGAGTGCTCGTGTTTGATTGGAAAATAAAACCCAGGAGCAAGGGGTACAACGCAGATTGTCATTAATGTTGCTTGCTCACAAGTGCAAGTGAGATAATAATGCTGTCGCATAATTTCAGTTGCACAGAAAAAATACTTACGGGCTCAAAATTAAGAGAATGAAGAATGTTATTCCTGCAAATGTGATTATAATCCAGCAAGCGATGTAAAGACATTTAAGGAAGTCACTTAGTGGTGATCCTGTCTGCAGAAAACAAAATATAACACAGTTCTATCTCTCTCCGTTTCCCTTCATGTCAACAAGATGCAAGATGTTATTAATAGCAAAACTGCTCGTGGAAATGGTGAGTAAGTGCCTGACTAAGTAGCTCTAGATCCAGTGGTGGATCTTTCTAATACAGCCAGTATTCTGCTTACGTCACCCATCAGTTACGTCATTCCTTAGTGGTGCACCCCTCCTGAGAAAAATCCTGAATCCGCCCCTGAGATCTAGATAACGGCCTTTGTGGTCATTAATGACGCTTGCACGTATTTTCTCCGCTTTTTTTGTCTTCTTAATTAAGTGGCTCCATGTAACACTTACTTATCATTTCTGTGTAAATCTTAATATTTACCCTTTCGACTTTGGGAGGAAGAGCTCTGTTCCGTAACACTGCGAAATTAGTCATGTGATCACATCGACAAGTTGTTCGCATACGATTGTAGGAAGAAGTGTTACATCCCTCTTTAGACCATCCGCCGTGGGGAGCATTCCTAGAGCACAAACTCTTGTTAGAATGTTTCACATTGCTGGGTTTTTTACACTATAAATTGGTTTCATCAACTGGGTTGATAATGTGAATTGGCCACCGTAAAGAGATTCGAGAGCTGAAATTTAGACATCATAAGAAACCAGCTGAAATTTGTCGATTTAGGCTTGTTTGCCCCTTTACAAATCACGTGCCTAATTTGCATTACAATGTGAAAACAAACATGGCGGCTATGTTCATCGGTATTCAAAGACCTGGGACCAGGGTGCACGGGAACCGGAAGTCCCATGACAAACAATGTCGGTCCAAATGCCTCTCTTAGCCAAGGCTACAAGCGAAAACGTACAATTAATCAAATCAAATCAAAACTTACAGCTCTCTCAAAGAAATTACGGACCAGAACCAGCTTCAATTGCCAGAGACCGTTTCTTACAGTCAACAAAGGGGAAGAACAGCAGGATAGGAACATGTGACAAGACGAAAGTTCCGTTACACAATCGTATGAACCAGTTTCAAAACTAGCATAATTTGGAAAAACGAGGGTAATAAATTATAGCATGAATTGGCCAAAAAAGAGCAGTGCTACTAGCATAATACGCTACTTTTACGGCACAATCTATAAAAGCCTAGAAGTACCACGTTAAACTTACATGCTAAAGTCCCAGAATGCACAGATTGGTTCATCAGCATCGAGCTGAAATTAACAATAAATCAATAAATTAATTTTTAATCGACAATCTTGTAACATCCTTGGGACCTAAGACGTTTTAAGAAAATGTCAACTTACATCAACTTCCTCCAAGTTACTAGAGGCGATAATGACGGGATCGATTAACTTTGAAGTTGGTTTTGGGTCCGTGGAGACGGAAATCACTGCAGAGTTGATTTCGAAGGCCATTCCTTTGTCACTGTACGCACTAGAAACAACGACAAATGGCACAAATTAACTTCTGTTCACTCCCCCTGCTGTACTGTTCATCCTCTGCCTACTTCGATCTTAGTTGAAAAATAGACCTTTTTATACCTTTTACGTCCGAATCAGCGTTTTAATTAAATAGAGTATCATTTTTGCTAGCATTGTGTCCCTGGTGTGATCCTTATATAGGGTACCTAAATGTCTTGCGTAACAACCAGCTAAACGTAAAGGAAATGGTGGGTGCTTGCCATTTTGCCAAAAAATCCGGAAATTTCGGTTTGAAGTCAAATGGAAAGGTAATTTTCGGAAATTGTGGACAACCTCCAGGGGTAGTCCTCTTTTTCCGTTGGGAACGGAAGGTCGGAATTTTTTTCACTATTTACATTGCATTGTACAGGTAACAGGGTAACAGTTTTCGTTTCCCTTTATTCACTAAATAGTTCAATAGGCTAAGGGTTTAAGAACCTTTGCGGCACAAACCTATCCGGCACAGTCCTCCCTCCCCCTGACCCGAGACGAAAACCATTTCAGCTAACATGTAATCATCTTGTTCTCAAACTCATTAATAATTCATCGAGTTAAAACAAAGAAAATCACAACCGTGAACGAAGTTTGGATAACAGATCTTAATTAGCATGGATTCTGACGATTTTATTTCTCCGTTTACTCCTTAGTTTTGTTTCGATTGAGAAGATATATCAAACGGTGTTTGGAATATCCCGATGAAACACTGTCTCTAGTGTTTGATATATTACTTCGCATGTTTTCATTTATCTCTTGTTAGAAACCATTAATTAATACTTCCAGGTGAAACAAGAGTTCAGTCTTTTTGAAATAGATATAGCTATAGTCAAAGTAAAACAATAGATCACATTTTGAAACAAAAGAAAAAAACATTGCTGTAAGTGATTACCTTTCAAAAGAAAGAATCCGTGTGAGTGTTCTATACAAGAAGCCAGCAATTCTCATTCCGTTCTTGCCTTAAAGAAACAAAAAATGAAAACAGAACTAATTAAACATGAAACTTCCAAATAAGCTGTGATTAACAAAGGTAATAGGACTGAGTGGAGTCCAGTTCGGTCTGTAATCATGCGATTGATTTGTTAATCACGAGTATGATTACAGACAGAATTGGATGACACAATGTCCTGTTATCAATTAATCATAACCATTACAATTTCCATTACATTGCAATTTGTGAAAATATTTCAAAATTCACATTGGGGAAATATCTCCAGTAGAGACATTATATAAACTTACAAATTCCGCCATTTTGGAAAAGCCCCAGCTGTGAAGGGTAAGTTTTTGTTGCTATAGTGATTGTAATCAATGTGGTGATTGGTGGATTTAGCTGACAGGAATTAAAATGATTGGCTTATGTAACTGTCTGATTACAGGTGTCCGATTACAGCCCACTATCCGATTACAACTTTGCAGATTAATTAATGCGAAATACAGCAGTTTATGCACCAATAAGTTGTAAGGAAATTGTAATGGTTATGATTAGTCTGAGAATTCAGTACTTTCTATACCTAGGAAAGCCAATTCCTGGAATTTGACTCCGGTGCCATGCAACTCATGACACCCTCTATCCGGAAGTAACTATGTACTGCTCAATCATTGGAAATAAACCTTTTCCTCATTAAGCTTTAAATAGTCGAGGCTGGGGTGGACAATTTCGATATGTTTCGTACATTTACTTTATTTTTGCCCACCCCAGCCTTAAAACCATTGCTCGTAATCACTCAGGAGCGAACGCGGGAAAGGTCTATTACCACAGTGCATATTTTAAAAGCTGATGTGCTAAGTATTGGAATTTGACAAACCGAGAAATTATCAAATCCTCAATCATACATACTTTCTTATTACTTAAAAAAAAAAATCAAGAACCCCCAATAATACTCAAGACATTGAGCGTTTAGATTTGGAATCAGTGATATGGAAAACAATCCCCAAAGTATGATATTTTGGATTATATTCGATTCATATTCTTGTTTGTCAACCCTAGTTCAGCAGATTCGTGCAAAATGTTAAGGGAATTGTGGGTTTTGTGGTAAAAGCACCAAACTTGGCAAAATGGCATGGAAGCGAGGCTGGCAATAACAGATTCAATCGCTCAAACTTTTTACAGTCTTTGGTGATGTTTGTTCTCAGAAATGAGCAACAAATTGTATCCAAAGGGACTTCTTTAAAGGGGAGATCATCAAATTCGTTTTCAAGATGAACATGGATCGGGATTGAATTAATCTGTAAAGGGAAAACTTCAATATTTTAGGGGGAACTTGTCGAAGGGATCGTTTATTTTTCCGTGTTCTGCCGGGCACCACGAGTGAATTGAACTTTGTATTAATTCATCTGGTTTTCGAGAATTTCCGAATGGAATAAAGCTTAGTTGTTAAAATTCTGTTTCTACATTTCGGTTTTGCGTTACTTTACGAAATTTGAAGTTTGTGATTCTGTAGGTTTCGAATCGTTTTGAGAATTTCAATTCAGGTTTTTTTTTTTGTTTTGTTATGGTAAAAAACAAATAGACGTGAACTTGTTGTGGTACGGTACTGTAATCGACCACTTATTTCTTCATCACATTGTCAAATTTTCCACCTTTTTTTGTTTGAGTAAATAACAATAAAATTTCAATTTGTTCACGTGGAACTTATGTAGTTTTAACCTGCGATCATGCCCTCCATGCGTATTTTTTTTCTTCTTCATCATTTAAAAAAAAACGTCAAAAAAAATTCGCCAGATCGCTGGTTAATGTAGTTTATGTTGAATAGAGCATTAGCTAGCGTTGACGTTTAGATTTTAAAAAATTGAGTAGTTTCACATGCTGTAGAAATGAATGTCATTTGTCATGCAGGTTTGCAAGGGCATGTACTAAGGCCAGGAACACCACAACACCACAAAACATGGAACTCCGGAACATCCCGGAACACCACAAAACATGGAACACCGGAACACCCCGGAATACCACAAAACATGGAACACCAGACCACCACAACACCACAAAACATGGAACACCGGAACACCCCTGAACACCAGAAATTTATTGGCATTTTATGGTATTTCGAGTGTTCCGGTGATCCTGGTTTTAGTACATGCCGTTTGCAAGAATCGATGTCAATCTCTGTTTGGCAAATTGTGTGGCGGAATTTGATTCTCCGAAAAAAAACTTAACCGCCGGCCGATGTAACAATGCAGTGGATGCAGGACGAATTCCGAACAGGAAAATCGGTTTTGTTTTCAACACTGACTAGCATACAAGTGAAATTTCTCTATAAAATTTTCATTCCGAAATAAATTCCTTCACATTTATATAGCTTTATCAATCCAGGAACTTGTAGTACTCGACAAATTATCATTGCCATTTTGCAGTTGAAACGATATTTGTTTTATTGTGACTTCATATTTCGATCGCAAACAAAATTGTTGTTGGCAAATGAGGGTGATGTAAATTTTTGGTTGTTCATTTTGAAATGCATGTTGAAGAATAAAACGTTCCGAAACGAACCCATGCCGGCAAGTATTCTACTCAGACGGTTGAGTGTTTTTTGCGTGTGTATTCAAACTCACTGAATTGCCGAAACTTTGGATGTATACGGCCGATACGCTTTCGGTGGATCTCAACGACCGACAGCGCAGAAAATTAAATTTATCACCCTGGCGAACAAGCCTTGTTTTCGCGGTTGTTTGGAAATACGCCACGCACTTTGCCTAATCTATGACGGTCGCTTTCACTGGTGCGTTAGGCAGTTCAGAAAGTCTTCCCTCGCTAGCATCACGTGTATTTATTTTCCAAATGGTACTACCAAAACTCCAGTTGATGCCGTAGAGAAAACTTGTCACAAGCGAACTCCGCGAGGCACAGTTGAGACAAACGGTACGGTCGTTGCTTTCCCTGTTTCGAACTTCTCCTTCATAAACATCGCTAATATTTACCTTCCAAATGTTGTTGTCACAACTACTCAAGTTCAAAAGTGATGCAATCGAAAATAATTGAAAACGTTAACTCAGTGCCATAAAGCCAAAATTTGTATCGATCTGTTTTCGTGGCGAACGAACAAGTTGAAATTTTCTTGTTGTACGATGTCTGTTAATTGTATATATGTTATTTGCCGGTTGTTTGCCGGCATACGGACCGACCTTAGCCGGTAAATAACTTATTTACTTTTTTCCTACTTTAATTTTTTGGGGCAAGAAATCATAAAGTGTTTGAAAATCTTTGATTACTGCGCGCGTATCCAGTTGAGCCGCGCGGCGAAAATCATTTTGTTTGCACAGGATGCATTTTATACTGCCAAGAATGATTTTTAATACTACAATGAACCATACTCGCCGAAATTTCATCAATAAAGAAAGAAGAATTAAAAAGCACAAATGCGAAGATTAATTTCACTGTTGTTTATTAAGACACCTCCTCTTCTTGAATGGTAGAAAATGGAGTTCGGTTTTGACAAAATGTAGCATAGAAACACGGCGTTTTAAATGCTAACTGGAGTCTGAAAACCGGCAACCTGTAGTGAATTACAACTGGCCTGAAAATCAGTGCGAACGAGCAAACAACGATCGACAAACGGCCGTGAACTACAACTTGATTCTGTAATAAAGAAAATGAATTCTCGCCTTTTGGAGAACTTCAAGGCCTTTAATTCCACTGCTAATTTTCATTTCATTTACAAAGGTTGGTGAGCAACAACATATCGATTTTTTTGTAATCAAAACTAGTTTCGCCACAAGATTTTCGCACAATTGCCGTGACCGGTCACGTGCTCGTGATTAGCCAATCAAATTTGAGGATTTAGGATTCCGGCCCGCTCAGATGCTTGAAAAAAATAGTAATCTCTTATTGCATAACACATCTAGTAGGGTGGCCTGCGAACACAGACGGATTTCCGGCTTTTGTTTCACGCCGCCGGTAAATACCACAGACGGATTTCCAGCTTTTGTTTCACGCCGCCGGTAAATACCGTCTGCGGAGCCAGGATTTGATTTCTATGACGTCAAGCTTTTTTGCCAATCAAAATTAACCTCATAAAACTCCAGAACTAAACACGCGTGTCGTTTGTGGTGCAAACGAGTACGCGTGAAGATATCGACTCCCGTGTGGAGTCCACGTTTGGAAAAATCTGCGAGAGATACCAAAGAGATATCAAAGCTCAAAAAGCTACAAGAAGAGGCTATGAGATATGTTGTTCTAGTTGAAATTGATTAATTTGCCCACCGGATTTGGGAAATCTTTTACATTTCAAGGATTTCCTGAACTGTTTTCGTTGTTGCAGACTGCACGTGAGAAAAACATTGTCATCGTTGTCTCACCACCGTTGGTGAGCTTGATGAAACTCAAAGATCAAGTTAGTCGTCTTTACTCGCTTGGAGTGCGTGCTGTCAGTCTAAGCGAAGTGAATACCGAAGCGAAGAGGAAAGAAGTGGAAAATGGCCAATATTCCATAGTGTATGGATTGCCCGAATCGTGGCTGGGAGGAGACAGGTGGCGAAAAATAGTCTTGAGCGGGTTTCTTTGGGGTTCAGGTCAAATTTAGGCCACCACAACCTCTGAACGCCCTTTGAACTAGACCGCTATACTGGTATCGGGCTGAAATCTCCAAAAGAAATCAGAGAAGGGCTATGAAAAGTAGCGACAACAATTTCTGGCCTCGGAGCGAAGACATGTAGGGCTTGAAGTCGTGAAATTCCGTAAACAGGTTCTTTTTAGCTTCTGGAAATCTTATTTCTTCTTTGACCGGTCGTTCAAGGCATACCGAATCATCGGATTTAAAATCTTTCTAATTATAATTTATAACATTTCATCCTGTAGATAGCGAGCCGTCCTCTTTCGACATAAACTGCAGCGAGACATGCATGTGTATGTACATCGAATTTCGTTGCACGGAGGATCAAAGCTGCAGTATCCACAGTATTTTTTCACAATACTCCACCAATCTTTTCTTTCGGAGCCGAGGTTTAGAATGTAGTAATTCGCAACGCAACATAAACTACATCCGGGTACCGGGCTTCTATGTTCTATTTAAGTGCCTATGAAATGAAAAAACGAGTTATTGAAAAATAAGCTTATTTGAAAGGTCTTTAAAAATGAAGAAGAATGGCGTTTTCCTCTTCTCATTCCAGAGATATTCAAGATTTCCGAATTATGCAAATTAGGGACTGATGATGTCATAAGGTGTGATCGTATGGGAGTCACATCACAAAATGTAGCATATCTCTGCAAGTAATGATGCAATGAAACTTGGTGAGCATGTTATAGCCTAAGAAATACATCAGATCTCTAATATACAGGAATAATTATTCCTGTATTTCATGTTGAGCAAACATCGTCCACTTCCTAAAGGTTAAGTAGGAGAACTAGTGCAATATGGGCATTGTGCACGCTTGAAATGGGATCAATCATTTGCCCTATACAGTCATAAACAAGTAATATTTGATTTAAAGAGAAAAGAACCAAGATTGTTGCCATAGCAACATCAAAATATGTATGTATCTTATGGTGCAATGTGCTTGCAAAGTTCTAATTGCATTACGTAATTACTTACAGAGATATGCCATATTTTATGTTTTTACACCCGTACTATCACACCTTCTGACATCGTCAATACCTGATTTGCATAATACAAAAATCTTGAATATCTCTGGAACGAGAGGAGAAATCACAAAAAGGAAAATGCCATTTTTCTTCACTGTTTAAGGCCTTTCAAATAAGCTTAATTTTTCAATAGCTCATTTTTTCATGTCATCGGCACTTTAAAAATAAAGCCGCTAAGATTCCATGGCGAGCACACAGGGATATATTCTAATATGGTATAGATCTCGTTGGGCACCAACCAGCCAACCGAGTGCTTTTACCTAAAAACCCACAACTATTTCACCAATCTCCTGGACTACCCTGCACTCTTTCATGTTGTAGCTAACAGAGATTGGAAATTTGTGAAAAGTACGTGGCGTGTTGTAATCAAAGTTAGAAGCTACCTAAATTTCGAGCCAGGATCAGAGCCAGGATTCCGAGCTAGGATTCGAGCCAGGATCCGAACCAGCATTCTAAGCTAGGATCAGGGTCAGGATTCGAGCCAGGGCTCGAGAAAGGATTCTAAGGCCCTACTTATACAAGGAGGTAGGGTAACCCTACAGCCAGGGTAACCAGATAGCCCATGTTTACAATCAAAAATTTACAGCTAAGGTAACCCTACTGCCCATGACAACTTACATCGGTTACGCTTCAAGTTAACCTTGTAAATAAAGCACGCAACAGATAATATTAAACTTTCTGCCAAACCAATTTGTGCTTTAATTGTGCAGTTTGTCAGTTCCAGTAAAGACAGATTTCAATTTCTAAGCTCACTTAAGTTTTGAACGTGTTTGGCATAGAAACTTGAAATAATAGGCCTTTTAGCTAGGCATGTAAATTCCAAATTTCAGATTATGTGATGCACTCCCGGGAAATGCTCCTTTGCCCATTTTTAGCGGAGCTCTCGCGAGCAGAGCCCCATACCTTATAATTGTTGGTAAACCAACAAATTTATTCAGGTATTTCTTGAAGTTCAAAACTTTGGAAAAAACACAGTTAGTACCCTCATCTCTTCTTATGTCAATGTCGACAAACGGAGTAGAGTGAATTCATCTTTAAGGAGACAACATTTAAGCGAACTGCGACGTGAAAGAGAGCGAGAGAAAGCAAGAGAAAACAGGTGTAAACCTTGTTCGAGGTGAGAAATAGTTCACATATTTAGTTACAAAAATGCATCCTTCTAGTTTTAGAAAAATCTTTCTATTGGTACTGATTTATTGACATGACATGATCTGCTTTTGTTGCACATGCATTGCGAGACCTCCCATATTGCCAAATGCATCATCAAGCGAGAACTAGGTTTGTAGCTGCCGCCGCGAAGTACAAAATGAATTGAAACAAATTTATTTGAAAGTTCTTTTTCATTGAATAACTCTTAGAGACGTACAGATGAATTTGCAAACTGTAAAAGTTGTTCGAATGTTAACTTTGGGAGTGATAAGAAATGATCACCGAATTTAATTTATTGCAGTACCCTTCTTTTTTCGTGTCTCCGAGGAACCCAATTTAGTACAGCGACGACAATACCACGATTACAAGACATTTTGACGTATCTCTCTGACTGAAGAAAGAGGATGGCGATTCTATATTATGTTGTAGTGCCATTCCAGTACTTAAAATAGTTTGGTCGCTTGTTTTCCAAAATGGAAGCATAGTGTTATTTCAAGTAGCGCTTAATTACAGGAATGGCTCCGGGCTCGGAATGCACTGGGAGCGAGTTTGGCTAGCTAAATTAGACTACAAAATCACCCTGGTTAGCCTATTATAACACTGCGGTTAGCCTACTAAGCAATCCGGTTAGCCTACTGAGCACTGCGGTTAGCCTATCAAGCAATCCGGTTAGACTACTATAGAACTCCGGTTAGCCTACTAAGCACTGCGGTTATGCGGTTAGCTCTCAAGAATGGTAAGGGCAACACGATAAATTCTTAAAATATTCGGTTTTCGGCAGCCGGGCCTCGATAGTGTAGTGGTTAGCGGGAATAGCTCGTGATCTGAGTTACCCGGGATCGATTCCATCTCTCTGCTTTTATAATTGACATTGTTTTTTGTCTTTATTAGACGAAACAAATCTAAGTGTCCCGGAGCCATTCGTGCATTTAACGCCATGTTGTTATTTAAAAATAAATAAATAAATAAATAATTGGGGAGCTCCGTTTCTAGGCTTGCCTAAATCTATATATTAAATTATTCATTCATGTCCGCGTGGATTTGTTTGAATTTGAAAGAAATAAGTCTCAAGGGTAACATCACGCGGTCTAAAGGTGGGCCCACACGAGGGGACATGTTGCAGGAAAATGTTGCAGCAACATGAAGCGGGGACAAAATCGCGTTAAGTGCACACTGAGGGGACATGTTGCAGGGATGTGTAGCAGGGACATGTAGCAGGGACCAAATCGCATAGTTTGCACACTTGTGAAAAAGCTGCCGGGACATGTTTCAGGGACATGTTGCAGCGACACATACTCTCGTGTGCGCTGACACTTTTTCACTTGTGCAACATCGAATTTGTGCAAAATTTGTCCCCGCAACATGTCGCACGGAGTTCAACTTGTTGAACTTCATGGGACATGTCGCAGCGACAGAACTTTGCGTGAAACGCCATGATCACCGTGTGCAAGGATGTGCAACATGTCCCTGCAGCTAAAACTGATATTTGAACCAATCAGACACAAGATCCAGCTTGCTTTGCGGAAGTGCATTTAGAAAAAAGATGGCGCCGCCATCTTCATTTCCAGATATAAGTGACCAATGCATTGTGGTCTTTATTTCTTAAACTCTCGCATATTACCGTCGTTGTTTCACACGAGGGGGCATGTCCCTGCAACATTTACCAGGGACATGTTCCAGCTACATTTTCGTGTGTGTGTGCAAGTCTTAATCCTTTCCCTGACTCATGTCCCTGCTACACGTCCCAGTTACATGACCGCTAATGTGAACAGTTTATAAAAATGTTGCTGCTACATGTTGCAGCAACATGTTCCTGCGACATGTCCCCTCGTGTGAGCCCACCTTAAAATGAGCTAAAATGGGACAACAAACAAAAAAAGGTCTATTATGTTATCGAATAAGTAGCGACAGTGGTGACAAAATTTAGGTCGAATATTTCGCTGCAAAAAGCTGTCATAATTTCCTAGCAGCCTTGGAAACACAGCGTGGAAAAGAAGGAATGCGCGAGTGTTAGGATTATCCTAGCAAGAACACTTGACTACAAGGCTGCTGGGGTTATGGAAGGGCATATACTAAAACCAGGACCACCGGAACACCAGAATTTTATTTTTTATATATATTTTTTAGAAATTTATTGGCATTTGACGGTATTTCTGGTGTTCCGGTGTTCCATGTTCCTAGGTGTTCCGGTGTTCCTGATTTTTGTACATGCCCCCTGGAAATGGAGTAACACCAGGCTAACCCTAGCTGCCTTACAAACGCTTTTCTAGAGAGACAACTCGCCTACCT
Organism: Blastomussa wellsi; assembly: GCA_947652115.1. Lineage (NCBI taxonomy): Eukaryota > Metazoa > Cnidaria > Anthozoa > Scleractinia > Plerogyridae > Blastomussa > Blastomussa wellsi. Next base: position 202,121 of record OX393563.1, read on the forward strand.
GGGACAACTTTGGCTGCAAGAAGCAAACTATCGCCTAAAAAGCGAAAAAATCAACTCATTGTGACCAGGGATATAACGTTTCCATTCACAATGCAAGTTGTCATATTTTTCCTCTGGGTGAAATTGTTTGCGAATAACAGCTATTTTGTATCTAAATGTTTTCGCCACTGTCGCTGCATATTCGATAACATAATTATTACTGACTCGTCCCCAGTCGTCTCCTTTACAAAAATGGCAAGACGTTTCTGCCTCCCTCCCATCATTCCCCGCGCCTGCCATTTTTCTCATGTTAAAGAGACGACTGTGGACGACTCAGTAATTATAACTAGTTTCCCTGTCAAACACGTTCCAAACTTTTGAATAATAGTGTTTGTGATTTACGTGGGCTCCGCAATTGAAATCTGACAAAAATTGGTTTGGTAGTATTGAAGTTTATTATCCGTTGCGGGATTTATTTACAAGGTTAACTGAAGCGTAACCGATGTAATTTTTCCTGTGCAGTAGAGCCTACCCTAATTTTTGCTTGTAAAGTCTGTAGACACGGGCTATCTTTGACCCTCTTGCAAGGGTTACCCTGACAGAAGGGTTACCCTACCTCCTTGTATAAGTAGCGCCTTGGAATCCTGGTTCGAGCCCTGGCTCGAATCCTGTATCTAATTCTAGCTTAGAATCCTGGTTCGGATCCTGGCTCGAAATTTAGGTACCCTCGACTTACCAGCGTTCATAGCTTTGATTGTTGCCTGACTTAACACCACAAACGTTGTGACATTCCACTTCTCTTGAACCGTTGCTAATTCGGACCACTTGTAGTTCGGAAAAATGACGTCTTTAGAGATACTCTCAATGACGGCTGTACCAGCACCCATAACTATCACCAAGACATATTAGAAACCCCTTATATTGCTTCCATTCAAATGGTAGCGATGCATTCTTTACCTACTACACAATTGTAATACTATTTTTCAGACATTGTCAGGAGGCAAGTTCTCCTAACACTGCCAGCCCTACTCCCGTCCTCAACATTGCCAGCCCCACTCCCCTCCTCGACATTGCCAGCACTACTCCCCTGTTAACACTCAGGCTTGCGATCTAAGGGCACATTTTCCATGTAAGCTTTAGCGCTGGGCGCACTGGATCTCATGGTTTGGAACCTTTGGGTTCCCTTAAATTTATCTTAGCCAGCTCTATACCCTCTTCAATACTGCCATCCCTACTCCCCTCTTCCAGCCCTACTCCCCTTCTAACACTGCCAGTCCTACTCCCCTCTCAACACTGCCAGCACTACCCCACTATCAACACTGCCAGCTCTACTCCCCTCCCAACACGGCCAGCCCTACTCCCCTCTCAACACGGCCAGCCCTACTCCCCTCTCAACACTGTCAGCCCTACTCCCCTCTCAACACTACCAGCCCTACTCCCCTCTCAACACTGTCAGCCCTACTCCCCTCTCAACACTGCCAGCCCTACTCCCCTCTCAACACTACCAGCCCTACTCCCCTCTCAACACTACCAGCCCTACTCCCCTCTCAACACTACCAGCCCTATTCCCCTCTCAACACTACCAGCCCTACTCCCCTCTCAACACTGCCAGCCCTACTCCCCTCTCAACACTACCAGCCCTACTCCCCTCTCAACACTACCAGCCCTACTCCCCTCTCAACACTACCAGCCCTACTCCCCTCTCAACACTACCAGCCCTATTCCCCTCTCAACACTACCAGCCCTACTCCCCTCTCAACACTGCCAGCCCTACTCCCCTCTCAACACTACCAGCCCTACTCCCCTCTCAACACTGTCAGCCCTACTCCCCTCTCAACACTGCCAGCCATACTCCCCTCTCAACACTGTCAGCCCTACTCCACTCCTAACACTGCCAGCCCTACTTCCCTCCTAACACTGCCAACCGTACTCCTCTCCTAACACTGCCAACCCTACTCCTCTCCTAACACTGCCAACCATACTCCTCTCCTAACACTGCCAACCATACTCCCTTCCTAACACTGCCAACCCTACTCCTCTCCTAACACTGCCAACCATACTCCTCTCCTAACACTGCCAACCATACTCCTCTCCTAACACTGCCAACCATACTCCTCTCCTAACACTGCCAACCCTACTCCTCTCCTAACACTGCCAACCATACTCCCTTCCTAACACTGCCAACCCTACTCCCCTCCTAGAATTACCAGCCCTTCCACAAACAAGCCCTAAAACTATTTGCACGCGGCATTAATACTGCCATCCCTATTGCCCGCTTAATACTGCC
>OX393563.1:209386-216886 GCA_947652115.1 Blastomussa wellsi
TCGCAGGTTGCAGGTTGCAGGTCGCAGGTGAAATAATAATGAAAATAATAATAATTGAATTATGACATAAAACATGAAATAAAAGATAGCGTGAACTTTATTTTCAAAGTTTATCACATCCTAATTACTTTTCAAATAATTGACACTACTTTGACTACTTTAGAACTTGGATTTATTACAAATTTAACCTTGCGATGTTTTGCAATTGAAGATTCAAGTCCATGATAATAATTGTTACTGTTGTAACCCTGTTGATCTCGATAATAATTAGCATAAAGTTATTTAATTACCCGGAAATGTGGGTAATTTTTACTTTGCTAATGAATGTCACAACACCAATATAAACACCAACGCAAACAACTTAAGTAGAAGTCTAAGCGATCAGTCACGATCCTTCACAAGCTGTGATAAGCTTTGCTACTGATCTGTTAAACTCGAACAAAACAACAACAACTTCAGACGGCAAGGAGGGGGGGGGCTAAGTTTCCTAAATCTTTTTGTCTAAATCTGTTTGACCTTATTTAGATGTTGATGTCAAACTCTTCACTGAGTTGGATTTTGTGTAGATCGTCGAGCTTGTTTCCAACTTCTGGGGCTACTTCGATAGAGTTTCCGCTGATGCTTGTGTTTTTCTCCAGAAGGCATCGTTTTCGGGGATGGTAGTAAACATCCTCTCTCTTAGTAGAAATCCTCGGGGAATTCGTCCCGTGAGGCATGAATGTTCGGTATTCAAGTCTCGTCAAGACGATATTCCATGGAGACGGAGGATCGAAGTTTACATTTTGCCTCACATTTCCACTGCAACCATAGCACTTTCTCATCCGTGTCTTTTACGAAGACCACGTTCCATTTTGCTGAAGGTCGCGGGCTGGAAAGATTAAAGTCGTCGCGGGGATCGCTGTACTGGAAAACGTCACGTCGGTCATCAGAAGCTGCCTTCTCTTCCTAACCGACTGTAATGTCTGCACTCCAGACTGGTCCTCGATGGAGGTGGATTCCGAACAAGAAAGCACACACACGCTTTAGGCCGCCATATTAGTTTAATCCACGCTACCCATGATCCCTTAGGGCTGAGCCTAACACAGGCAACCCAATACAATCGCTACATCTCTCCCCTTTTTAAACAAATGCTATGGTTACAATAAAGGCCAGACCAAAATCAGATATAAGTAGTAAACTTTAACAAGCAACAATATGAATGACAGTAAATAAAGCCTTCTTTAAAATTCTAAAACTTGAAGTCTCTTGTTCAACAAACAATGTCTCTTTAAGTCACGACATTAGATAAAGTCCTCGATAAGTAAACTTAATTAAATCTCTCACGTAACAAAGTCCTTAAGCCAGCTTGGCTTAGATCTCTCCCGTGCTGATCGTCGGGGTTCACTGGACTGTTTTGGTACCCGAGCAACAGCTGGTTGTGGGGATGGTTCTGCAGTATGCTCAATCTCAGGTACTGGTGGACGAATCTCTTGTGGTTCAGGAACAGGAGGTGAAGCTGATTTCACTACTGGTTGCTGAACCGATGACTCTGGTACTGGGTGTACTTCCGCATGCTGTGGCTGATTCTTCGGTGGTGTGGGTCCAATGAACCGCTTTACATGGCCTACATTCCTCTTGAGTAGAGTTTCACCTCGCTCGATGACCACTAGGTCTCCTTTCTTGGACACCACATCATAAGGGTCTGGATCATACATCGCAGACAGCTTGTTTTGTTTCTGCTTCAGCAACAGCACCTTGTCTCCTTCTGCTACATCTGACTCCGCAGCTCTTTTGTTTGCAGTCTCAGCCATTCGCTTCTTCCGCCGTGAGTCTTGATCCCTTGCCTGCTGATCTGTGGTACCTGACCTCTCCTCCTCATCATCTCCTTCAAACTCTGGCATCTTAGTTCGAATTTTCCTCCCATACAATAGCTCGGCAGGGCTGACACCTGTCGTGGCGTGAGGTGTAGACCTGTAAGCGAGAAGATACTTCTTTAGCTCTTGCCTCCACGGTTTCCCTTCTGCTTGCGTTGCTCGCATTGACTTGAGGAGTGATCTATTCTGTCGCTCAACTTCTCCGTTTGCTCTCGGGAATAGTCTTCTTGTGTTTGATTCCCATCTCATCCAGAAATTCTTCCATCTCACGGCTGACTAGGTTTGACCCATTGTCTGTCCGTAGTGTCTCTGGGATGCCATGACGAGTAAAGTGATTCTCCAAGCACTTGATAAGAACACTGCTAGTTGTGGTTCTCACTACATCCACTTCTATCCATCGGCTATAATAATCGACAGTCACGAGAAGGCTCTCTCCTGTTGGGAGTGGTCCCATCAGGTCCACTGCGAGGTCTCTCCATGGCTTGGTCGGCATGGTCGTTGTCTTCACTGGAGGCGTGGTGGGAATAGGAGTCACAGCTTGACATTCAAGGCATTTCTTGCAGTGTCTTTCCACCATGCCGTTCATATTTGGCCACCAAACCTTACTTCTGAGACGATCCTTCGTTTTCACAATTCCTTGGTGTCCCTCATGAGCTAACTCTAAAACCTGTTTTTGCAAACTCGCAGGAACGACAATCCGCATACCCCTCATCACCAATCTACCAACCACAGTAATTTCATCACGCAATAATCTGTAAGAGCTAGGAGCAGTAGACCAGTCCCCCGTCTTCCAACAACGACGCACCTCCGTCAGTTCCTCATCCTCAGCAGAAGCCCTCTCTATCTCTCGGGTAGTCATTGCGCGTGGTGTTGCATTGATTGCTACCATTCTGACATACTCTTCAGTTGCACCGTCATGGAGTGATGCTGGTATCTTTGTCAAACGACTTAGGCAATCAGCTATGTTCTGGCCTGAAGGTACATGACGTATGGTGTACTTGTAAGGCATAAGACGCAGCACCCACCTCTCAACTCTGGCTGATGGTTTCGACCTAGGACCGTAGATAGCTTCCAAAGCCTTGCAGTCAGTGACAAGTTGAAATGACTGTAACCCTGATAGGTAGAGATGAAATCTCTCACAACCCCACACAACCGCTAAAGCCTCCTTTTCTGTCTGGCTGTATCGGCGCTCGACATCGCTCAAACTTCGGCTCGCAAATGCCACCGCTCTCTTCACTCCCTGCTTTTCTTGCACAAGTATAGCCCCGAGTCCAACCGGGCTAGCATCAGTAACCACCTCTGTGGTGCTTCCTTGTCGTAGAAAGCCATCATTGATGCCTCAGCTAATTGCTTCTTTAGAGCCTCAAATGCATTATTTTCCTCTCTGCCCCAATGCCATTTGGTACCTTGTCGTGTCAACTTCCTAAGTGGTTCTGCGGTCGTCGCAAAATCAGGCAGGAACCGTGAGCTGAAACTGACCAGTCCCAGGAAACTTCGCAGCTCGGCAACATTACTTGGAGCTTCTGTTTCTCGAATTGCTTTAACCTTCTCCTCTGTTGGTCCCACGCCATGTTTGTTTAGAAGCAGTCCCATGAATACAATCTGACTCATTCTAATCTTGCACTTCTCCTTGTTCAGGGTAAGGTTTCTCTCTTGCAGTCGGTTCAACAGTGCTACAAGATTTCTGTCATGCTCTTCGGTTGTTTTGCCATGTACCACAATATCATCAGCGATATTGATTGCTCCTGGGTACCCGGCGATGGTTTGCCTGACAATGTTCTGGTACTGTTCTGGAGCACTGCTTATACCAAAACTTAATCTCTTGTAGCGAAACAACGAGTCACCAGCTGAAAATGTTGTGATATCCCTTGAACCTTCTTCCAGCTCAATTTGATGAAAACCCATGTTCATATCCAGTTTAGAGAAAACTGTGCTCCCATTCAGTTCCTCCAGCACCTCATCCACAGTTGGAATTGGTACCTTCTCCCTTTGTATGGCCTCATTAGCACATCTCATATCCACACAAATTCGTACATCATCTTTGTTTGGCTTGGGGGCAAATACCGCTGGGCTGACCCATGTTGATGGACCTGACACTCTCTCAATGATGTCAAGATCAAGGAGCTCATCAATTTTCTTTTTGACTTTATCCTTCAGGGGATAAGGAATCCTTCTTGGTTTCTGTGCTACCGGTTTCACCTCTTGATCAATGTGCAGCTTGAGTTGGTAACCAGACAATTTGCCAAACCCAAAAAACACCTTTGGAAAACGGTCTACAATACTATCAATGTCACTGCCTACCGAAGACACTTGAGCCACGCCACTTGCTTCTGGTCCAACTTTCAACACTTGCAATCGCTTAGCTGCTGAGCTGCCGAGTAAACACCGTCCTTCTCCTTGTGTCACAAGGATAGTTTCCATGGTTTTCCTTCCATGACACTGAATACTTGCCTTGAACTTGCCCACGACTGGTAAACACCCATTTCCATAAACTCTCAAGTTCCTTTCTTCAGGCTCCAATTTTGCTTTAAGGCAACTCTTAACAAGGTTGTTAAACTGCCTCTCACCAAGCACAGTAGACTGAGCACCCGAGTCAACAAGCATGTTTGTGTTCGTGTCATCAATCTTGACCATTACCACGTTATCCTCACAGGCTTTTTCTCCATTCAAGTTTATAGGGAATGCATAAGGTTCATCTCCACTGTCATATTCTACTTGATTAACTCTACTGTTCCCTGACTTTGAATCAACTCTCTTATCACTGGGCCCCCTCTGTTCACCTCCTTTATTTCCTCGTGCTCTACCACCCTCTTTGCCCACAGCCCCCCTTCTACAACAAGCTGCCCAATGCCCTTTCTCGCCACACTTTGCACACGTTTTACCACGAGCTGGACATACCTTGTCTCGAGCAAAATGTCCCACCTTGCCACATGCGTAACACTTGTGAGTTCCAAATCCACTTGACAGTTCCTTGCTATCACGACCGGCCTTAACATATTCGCGTTATTCTGTCCTCCCTCTCCTTCGGCAATATTGCTCGCCTGACGTCTTGCCGTCTCCCATGCTCTCGCCTTGTCAATTGCTGCAGCAAGCTGTATATTTGGCTCTTCGAAAAGCTAAACCTAATTCCCTAATTCCAGAGAAGAAACTTTCTCCAACAACTGATCCCTCACAGCGAATTCAAGTTCCTCCGGACCATATCCACAATGTCTTGCTTGTTTCCGCAGTCGGAGCACAAATGAGTCGACATCTTCTCCCGGTTCTTGGCGTAACTGGCGAAGAACGTGTCTTTCGTACGCGGGATTTTCCTGCACTTGAAAATAAGCATTCAGTGTTCGAACAGCTGCTCGATAAACATCGTCCTCTTGGCCTTCAGGTAGAGCGACGATTGCCAGATTTTCGAAGATGTCCTGCACTCCGGAACCAGCCCGATAGAGTAATTCGCTTTTCTTTCTCGAGGCGGTTTGGAGGTTTGCCTTCCCTTCGGCAAAATACGTAAATCCTCGAAGCCAAACACGCCATCGCTCACTCAATTCCGATTTCGAGCCCGTAATATCCATCGGTTGGATACCTGTTGACGCCATACCACTCTAAGGATTATTCTTGCAATCCTCGTCGCCAATGTAATGTCTGCACTCCAGACTGGTCCTCGATGGAGGTGGATTCCGAACAAGAAAGCACACACACGCTTTAGGCCGCCATATTAGTTTAATCCACGCTACCCATGATCCCTTAGGGCTGAGCCTAACACAGGCAACCCAATACAATCGCTACACCGACTGGTTGGGTTTCTTCCCTGGCTTCACAATAGAAGAGATGTTGGGTTGTTTGCGTTGGTGTTTATATTGGTGTTGTGACATTCATCAGCAAAGTAAAAATTACCCACATTTCCGGGTAATTAAATATCTTTATGCTAATTATTATCGAGATCAACAGGGTTACAACAGTAACAATTATTATCATGGACTTAAATCTTCAATTGCAAAACATCGCAAGGTTAAATTTGTAATAAATCCAAGTTCTAAAGTAGTCAAAGTAGTGTCAATTGTTTGAAAAGTAATTATAATGTGATAAACGTTGAAAATAAAGTTCACGTTATCTTTTATTTCATGTTTTATGTCATAATTTAATTATTATTATTATTTTCATTGTTATTTCACCTGCAACCTGTAACCTGCAACCCGCAACCTGCGACCTGCAACCTGCGACCTGCGACCTGCGACCTGCAGCCTGCAACCTGCAACCTGCAACCTGCAACCTGCAACCTGCGACCTGCAACCTGCAACCTGCAACCTGCAACCTGCGACCTGCAGCCTGCAAATTACACCCTCCGGCTATTATGCAATATGATCCTCATCACAACGTGAGCTTGGGCTGCCTGTGTTCTGACAAGACCTTATATTTGCATTTTCTATTTGCATTTTGGCCTGTAGTCCTCAAATATAGGCCTTAATTCAGATTATAAAATTCATAAGAGTTAAGGTCACTTGATCATTAAATATCTTAAACACCAATAAACAACTGCAAAAACTTTTAACTTTGCAACCAAGCAGTTTAGGGTATTTAGTTTGCCAGTTAACCAGTCAACTGCATATGCTGTTGGTAAAATATCTTCCACTTGCAGCATTAAAGGTATTTCTCTTTTCTCATTTTATTTTAAACAATGCCAAGAGCACCAGATGGTGCAGTAAATTTATAAGAGCAAAATAAACATGTTGGTGTAAGCTGGACAATCTTGTACAGAGGCAGTTTACGTAAACTGGGATTAGCCTGCACTAACAGGTGAAATACGATAATTTTATGCACACTAAATAAAAAATCATTTGAACTGAATAAACATTTCCATTACAGAGGTGTAAGACTGCTACATTGAAACCTGTGTAAAACATTCACAGACAGACTAGGATTGCGTTCTTTGACGAAAAGCATCTCGTAGACAAGACAATCAAATTTTCCTTGGCACTTCTTTAGGATGCGGAATTGGCTTTCATTGAGGAGGTCAAAGCCTCATGGGCTAAGACATGTTTGCCAATCGCAGAGTTTTTGTGCTCCATAATACGTTGGTGAAGGTGTCGAGCTGTATAGCCGACGTAATCTGAATCACACACATCGCATGCAAAAGAGTAAACAACGCATTGTTGATTTACAATTAGAGACTTGGTTTTTTTAGGCTTGAGGTCTTGTTCCAATTTTCTGCTAATAAACACGGGTTGTAATGTAGTGCCAGTCTTGGGACTGTGATCACGCATTTGCCTTTTAACCGCGTTGGCTGATGTTTGATCTTGTTTGATGTTGGAACTTTCGGAAGTTAAAATCGAAAAGATCCTCGCCTGTAACAAGCGGCTCCGATATTTCAGTTGATCTGTACATGCATTTTACTGACCATGATCATGAATTGAAACTATTTAATGAGTGGTTCAGATATTTTTATCTGGGCTGCCCGCATTCTTATCCAGACTGCTCGCACAATATCATCATTATATCTCGTTTTACCAGTGGGCACATTAGGCATAAAAATCTTATTGAGCACGTTTTCTTTTGGTCCAGATATATAGCTATTCGCCTCGTTCATGCATGATTCGTTCATTTACAAATGAGGAAAACAAATACGCTCTTACGTGCGAAGACGATTAAGTAAAAAGTAAGT
>OX393563.1:221886-299386 GCA_947652115.1 Blastomussa wellsi
AAAATATTGCAAATAAATCTTTGAAATGAACGGGTCTCTGTCAAATGTTGTTTAAATGGACCCAAAAGGGAATTTATCGAATTGGTGTGGTTCCATAAAGAAAAATTCGCATTTAGCGTCAACATTTCCACTCGGCTAACAACCGCAAGATGGCAGGATTCGATGTCCTGTGGCCAGAAAGCTTCAAAATTTTTAAACTTCCCACATTGATACTTTGTTCATTTTTTGACAATCTGCCGAGAATTGTAGATAAAATCAGTTCATGGAAAAAAGTAGGAGTCACCGACCATTTAAGAGAGTAAACTACCAGCAAAGCTACGAAACGGCTTCTTGCCCTTTGTTTTTCCTCAGTGCGCCCGCTCGATAGATGACCTGGCAAGACGAATTCTGTGCGCCGTAACGATGCGCACAAACAACAAACCATACAAAGCTCTCTTTTTCAAACGTGTACTATATATTTGTGTTTGTGTATGAAGCTGAAATTTGGTATTTTTACATTGTTTTCGATTATCTTTTACGTGCTAGATTTAATTTTTCGTTTCAATCGATTTCAAATATTTTGTACCCAATCCCCTGCTCGTTTAGAAAAGGGCTAATTGCATATTTCATGAAACGTGAAGCAATTCTATGTCATGTCATACCGGCTTGGTTTGTTTCAATATTGTATAAGTAGCGATCCACAGCTAAGTTTCCAATCATTGCATTGTCAATCTCTTCCTTCAGCCTCTTTTTTACTGTATCGTCAGTGTCTTGGAATGTTTTCACCAGAATGTCTGCTTTCACCGAGCCTGGCCTAAAAAGGAAGTTGTTGTCATTTTGTATTAAACGCATTAAAGCAAATAACGTAATGCAAGTTCGTACCAAAATTAAAGCATGTGATTTTATCACGCTCCCTTCCATCTATATCTGTAAAAACCAATGTTACACGGTTTCAACATCTTTTAACTTTTGTTGATGAACAAATGTTGAACATCGTTGCGACTTGTTGAAAACGTTTTTGCGTTTTCCCAAGTCGTTCAACAAACGGCAACTTGTTGAACGGAATAGACCCAAGCTCTATTTTCGTTCAACAACGTTCAACAAACATCAATGTGTTGAATGGCATATTTCAACATTGAACATCACATGATGACTGTTCAACATTTGTTGAGCCCCAGTCGCAACATTTGTTGCTCAACAAATGTTGAACCGTGTATCATTGGCTTAAGATACACGCAGTTTTTGCTTTTATGGTTTCTCGGCTCTTCTTTTTAATCGATGGCCGGGAAGCAAGCGCGTATACTATAATATAAAGACTAAAAGCTACACAGATCACCCTGTTCCACCAAAAATTTACTTCCATACTTTTCGTATTATATTAATAACCTTTGTCCACGAATGCTTGAATAATTTTATTAATATACCATTCACTAAAACGTAAGCAATAAAAAGTTAAAATGAAATAGAGAACTTACTGAAGTTTTACCAAACTGGCACCAAGGAAACTGGGCAGAGAGCTCAGCACAGACCGCACCTGTAAAAAAGACATGTTAACAATTTAATCAAAGGATTCATCTTTGTTTCGGTACTTTTTTATTTTTTATAATGTGAACTACCATGAAAAGCAAAGGACCTACTTGCGTGGTTATCGTTTCAGCCATGTCCTGGAATTCTTTAGAATCCTTGTTTTTCATGTTCTCGTCAAATTCCTCTTTAATTAACTCTACTCGTATAATCAAGTAGTGTGCTCCAGTTTCTAGAGGGCAAGATTAACGTTAGGAATCTGATTGGAATATCATCTTGTCAGCAAAAGAAAAATATCGCATATAGCTCACAGCCGCAGTCAAGCTCTCAACTATACCCCTGGGAGGGACTCGCATGTGAAAGGGCGGGGATGCTCGGATTAATAAAAAAAATAATAATAACAGGATAACCCCGTCAGTACTAACACTACTGTTATCGGTAGGGTCTTGTAAAAAAAATTAAAAATCATATATGAAAAGTACGAATAAAAACTACAAATAAAAATGTTCATTGATCTTTTGCCTGAATAATAATCTAGAGTTTAAAATCCTAACGTCCAGCGGTAAACTCAAGTTTGGTTTGATAAAAGTTTGTCTGTGCTTGTGAAATAGTTTTTAAAAGGCGTACATACTTGGCCATGCATGCAGTCAAAAACATGCCGACAGACTTTACGTTTTAAATAGGTCTCAACCGATGGGATACGAATATTTATAGTTTTGGTCTCACTTAGGGTGTTCTGGGCAAAACGCCACTATATTTAGCCGTGACGGTCTCGTTTAGGGTTGCATGCGAAGAAATAAAAAATGTATATTTAATATGTATATTTTTAATTCATCTTATTCACCCGACTCATATAATCAAAGTTATCATGGTCTCTTTTAGGGGTCAAATCTTGGGCCACGTCCGATCGGTCTCCTTTAGGGGGTTGAAGGTGGCTGGATGGGCCAAGAATTTTGTTATATCTTGTCAAAGGCATGTTTAGTCCTTGAAATTCCAAGGAAACTTAATTATTTGTCCCAGATCTGCTTTAGTTTCGATAAGTTTCAGCTTTTCAGCTTTTAAATGCTTTCCATGAACTTCAAATTTGATTTTTCAAGATTTCCGTATTTTCCTGATTTTGGATGCTAGGAACAGTGTTTCTAAAAAACTATTTGAGATAATGATGTGAAATTTTCACAGTGCCCTCAGTATTATTTGAGCTATGAAATGAACCACTTATATGAAAAACTGACCATATCTACCAGAGTTGATAGCTGTTATCTTCAGGTGATTTTGATTTTTTTTTCTCATGCTTCCTTGGAATAGTTATAAATTCTAACCAATTCCTAGTATGGGCCTCAAAGTGGGTCATTTGAAAGCCAACGGCATCAACATTGGTGGTATAAAATTTCAGCAAATTTCAGATATTGTGTTCCTAATGAACCTTATATTTGGAGGTTCGGAAATGGGTGCGGTCAGATTTTTAGGTGTGGCTTCTCTGGAATTTGAGGAATTTGGGTCAACTTATAACATAAAGAAATGATGGCCTTGCTAACCCTAGCCCTAACCCTAACCCAGTGGCATTAGCGAAATTTTTGTATGTGAGACTTGACTGGTCAAATAAGTGCTTAAAAAAACCCTTTCATATGCGAGTACCCTCCCCGAGGACGATACCTTGTAAACCAACTTGTTATAAGGAAATCATTGCTGTCATGCGCGGTGTAAGTCCCTGCTCGACTCTTTAGTGTGGGTTTTAACACACCTCGAATAACAAGGCCAAGCAAAGAGCGAGAATGGCGGCTCTCGTGATTATTCCCACGAAAACCGTCTCGGTTGAGTGCATACACGTCATATAGCTGTCAATCAAAAGCAGAATTCTTACTTCCGGTCAAGAACAAGATATGCTCATTTCTCCGCCAGTATTCATTTTTTTAAATGAAAGATCACACTTAGACTATGACGTGGATCTAAAAATCCGATTTTGGGAAAAATTGTCGATCTGAAGTTTTCACACAAATAATTATTCTTTCGGATGATATTAACAGCAATGTTTGGTTTCAATTAAGATGACCTACAGCTGGATTTAAAAGAGCCAGTCTAGATATAAGAAAATGAAAACTTTAGGCACTTACGTTGCACTAATATCTTCATTTTGCGCTTATCTCGGCCAAGCTCGTTTGTTGCCTCACAATAAACTTCTGAATCCCTTAACGCTTTGAACTCAATCTGAACTTCCGAGTCATGTGACTTCACAGTCACATCATCGGCATCCTTAACAGACTGGGTGTTAAACTTCATGTGAATTTTGGGAGCTGGGTAGCCTGTGGCAGCACATTTGACCTGTACCATCTCATTAAGGCTTACTATTTGTTGTTCTTCAAATTTGATGATAATCGGAGGTCCTAAGATTGTAAAAGAAGACTAGCGTTTAACATATAAGTACAAACTCAAGCGGCGCGTATTGTACCAAATATAAAGTACAAATGGAAAACTAACACAATTGTGCAGTTATTTTCGGAATAAGAGTTCATCTAGTATTGTTGTTATTGTTATTATTGTTGTTGAATATTACCATGCACTGAGGGAGTTGCTGTAGCAGTGACTGTGGCATTGAAGATGGTAACAGTAGGTGTGACATGTGATGTAACGTCAGTTGTCTGTAATGGCGAGGCAGTCCAAGCGGTGGAATGTCCATCAATACGTTTGCTGGAGGTGGCAGTTGAAGTAAGTAACGCAGCAATGAGAGGTGCGGTTGTCATCAAAGTAGGCCTTGATAATGAAGTCGATGGAGAGATTGTTAAATGGTCAAGGTCCGGTGGCTTTACCGCAGAACTTACTTTCAGTGCCTTTATAGCTTTAATACCGGCAGATTCCGATACCCCAGGCGAAGACCTTGTTACCTCTGAAGATACCTTTTGCAGTGCATGAGCTACGACTGAGCTGGACTTCACTCTGGCCACGACAGAGGGAGAACCTACATTGGCAACGGATAAGGTGGAATCCACATTAGCTCCAACTTGGGTGGACGTCATGCCTATAACGTGAGACATAGACAATCCATCTGGATTAACAATAATTTCAATATAGCTAACATCATTTTAACATAAAACTGCAAGTATAGTTAACACCGCCCTATCTATACTTCAGGTATGCCTACAGACAATTCTCATCCGTAAAAGCTGGCGAGGGCTTGTGACAGCTCACCAATACAGCGTGTATTTGCACAATGATCTATCTAGTATCCTTCCTTAGGGATGTTGGGATGACTATCTTAATCAGCTTAATGACAATATTTAAGTATTTAGGTAGCACGTTATGCACATCGCCTACACACCCCAATCATCACATGGCTTTGCGACATCATACTCTAGGTAACAAATAATTCTGTGACTTTCCATGGAAATGTTTTCATTGAAAGAATTAGACCCCAAGCAATTTCAGACTTTTTAGTTTAGCGGAATGACATCCAAGAAAGTGTGGAAAGCGACGAATATCAAACAAATACTACACCGAAAAAAAAAACACAAAAACCGTAAAAGTTATCTGCGTTATGAATAATTCTCTTTCTGTTACAATTGTGTCCGAAAAAGTGTGAAGAACGGGATGGAAAAGTGATGACAGTCATTCACAGGCTGAAATGAAGTTCGAACTCGTAACAGGACTATAGTTATATTAACCAAGTGTGCTGTACTCACCGCAATTAAAATATTCATTATTGAGATTCTTAAAAGATGGACCACTTTGGTCCTGTGAGTCCAAGCACTTCCCTTGTATTTTGACTCCTTTGTCTTTAAGTCTTTTCCATCGGTGGTAAAATGTACAGTCGCATTCTATAGGATTATTCCGCAAATCTCTGTCGAGAAGCAACACACAGTGTTTAATAAAAGACTGGAATATAATAGCTAAAAACACACCACCAACGCGTTTATGTCTGAAGAAGAAGAAGAAGAATGAAGTCTAAGTATTGTTATTATTATCGTTATAATAATAATTATCGTTCTCGTTATCGTTATCGTTAACGCTTGGTTAGAATTTTAAGCCCAGGTAACTCGTGACTAATGGCAGGGACAACTTGGACAAACAGTAGCTGAGTGAAGCCAGATCAGCAATATGAAATAAGACGCAACACTAAATGCAAGGCTGATCGGACAGCTTACGGACGTTCGCGTAAAAATTTGCTAACATTAATTTTTTTTCTAAGACTTTGTGACTTTCACCAGTGTAAGATAATGATTACTAATGTCAGAAATGTAAAAAAATGAGGATCGCCGACTTCGTTTTGGAGATAATATTCCCTTAAGAACACCCTAAATCTGAAAAATCGCGCTTCGTTAGCTTCAATAAGTCTATTACACTCTCTCGGTACGTTCCCCTCTAAAACTAAAATGGCAAAAGTTTTACAAATCTTCAAATCTGATGATGAGACTGATCCTTATAACTATAAAACAATTTCGCTGTTATCCTGTTTTAACACAATTTTTGAAAAACTTTTCTTTAAAAGGATGAAATCTTTTATCGACGAAAGGCAAATTATAAGTTCATCACAATATGGCTCTAGACAAGGCACTCAACGGAACATGCAATTCTTGACATTGTCAATGTCATCCAATCAAATATGGATGTAAGTACATTCTCTTGTACATTGTTACGTTCTCTTGTGGTGCCTTTATTGACTTAAAAAAAGCTTTCGATGCCGTTGATCGTGGTATTTTGCTTCAAAAATTAGAACATTATGGATTGCGGGGATTAATTTACTTATTTACAAGAGAGAACACAACTGACAGTAATTGTGGACGTCTAATAAGTCACTTATTACCTGTGGAGTTCCTCAAGGCTACGTTTTAGGACCACTACTCTTCCTTCTGTATGTCAACCATATTTATTGCAGCTCAAAGAAATTGAAATTTTATTTATTTGCCGATGACACAAAATTTTTCATAGCCACAAAAACCTTAAATCTTTTGAAAAAGAAATAAATGTTGAAGTAGATAATGTGCACCAGTGGTTAGTATCTAACAAGCTAACACTTAATCTCAAAAAATCAAATTTTGTAATTTTTCGCCCTTATCAGAAACACCTTCCCTTTCTTCCTAAAATACAGATTATCGACCTCCGAACAAATACATTCACTTACCTGGAATGTAAAGATTATGTCAAATATGTTGGAGTCTTAATCGATTATAAACTATCATGGAAAAACCACGTTAATTCTGTAACACTGAAACTTGGCAACCTCGCGACTCGGTAAGTATCTACCACTATTCTCCTACACTTCGGTGGATAATCGTTAAGTATAAAAATATAAATACAAATAGATTAAGTTTCACTTGAACTCAGGCGTGCGTTTCTCAAAAGTCCCGAAAACTGTTCTATCACGAAAAGTGAACTGTAAAGCCCCTAAAAACGTCAATTTTTCGGGTCCGAATTTTTCGTGCGTGTTTCTCAAAACGCACGAAAAATTTGACGGCATTTTTTCCAGATAGTTTACGGGAGTCATGAGCTTCCGAGAAGATTTTTCGGGACTTACTTTGTCCCAATAAAATACCATTCTCCGAAGAATTTTTTGAAAATTAGACCGCCAAGGCTTTCCACGAAAAGGACAAGTGTATGGAATCAGTTGAGAGAGAAAGATGTCTGACAGAAGTCGGTCAGCTTATATAATTTATAAATTTCAAATCAAACTCGGGCGCACCAAGAACTCTCACTTCGTCAAAACAACGCAGCAGCGAATAAAACGTAACCTGCGATCGTCGACTTTTTCCACACTAAATTGCTTTCAGAAATTTCCAAATTTCAGTCAGTGTATGTAAATCAACAGAAGTTAGCTTCATTGACCTAAACTTCAAGGCTCTTAAAGTGCCTATGAAGTAAAAAAATAACCTGAGCTTATTTGAAAACCCTTTCCAGAGATATTCACGAAGATTAGATAACTGCCGAGGTTAAGTGGTAGGTAAACATGAATTATAAGTAAACATAAAAAAACACATGACGTTATCAGACAGCATAATGCAAAAACGTGAATACGCTGTATCTCTGCAACGAATGAAGATATCACAAAAAATAAAACACCATTCTTCCTCATTTTGAAAGGGCTTTCAAATACTTGGGCACTTTAAAGGTCGTAATCAAGGTTACACCATTTTCAGCGCGTGCTTCGCAAATTACATGACAAACTTACACGAAGGAGCGGCAAATTTTGGAGAGTCGAATACGGTATCCAAATCAGTATTTTAGAAATCGTTGTTTTCATTATTTCTGATTCACGAATTCTATTATTTGATCTCAGACCAAAAACAGTGTTTGATCTCGGATCAAAACCCTTAGTTTTGATCTCGTGTTTCACTAATTGGCTGTTGAGCTCATTAATAATTAATGATTTGAGAAGTTAAAGCCCTCCCCCCAGGTCAGAGAAGGTTTAAAAGACCACTGGTCACCACTGCAACAAACCGATGAGGAGTGCGGATCTCTTGTAGTAAATTGTTCACAAAGGAAAGAAGCTATAAAGAGCAGACTGATCCTGGCGGTGAAAGCGACACGATGGATAAAACAGCTAATATATTTCAAAGAAATTTTCCCAATATTTCGGTTTGCAAGACAAACCTTCCTCAGGGGCTGAGCGAACAAAAAAGTGTGACAAATTAAGAAAAGATGTGTGCTTCGTCACGCCATCCTTAGGAATAAATAATATCATACTTGTGTGTTTTGTGATAATAAACCACCTGAAAGCAATGGTCACACAAAACATCTCCACGGTTTGGCCAAAACCTGTACGCATGCGCACTGCCTACATGCCATGGACACTCTCTCTTTTGGTGATCCACATCTCAGTACGCATTGCCGAGACTGTTGTACAGTAACAGCCACAGCTCCCATATGGGAATTGGGGTTTAAAGCAACCTTTGGGTTCGGTTCTGGCGTAAACTGCAGGGTCGATGATATTATACGAGACCCTTACGCCTTGCTATGCCATCCTGATGAGGATTAACAAGGATGAAAGCGGCCACCCCACCGATAATAGGCTGCGCGCATGCGTACAGGTTTTGGCCAAACCATGGGATGTGTTGTATAACTATTAGGTCTGTTGCTTTCAGATGGTTTGTTTTATGACAGTAGGGTCCTTACGAAACGGCGACGTCAACGTGGACGACGTCAAACAGAAGATTTAATAAGCCGAACAATAGTCATGCACGTGCGTTACCTATCTTTAGTGGTCCTCTACAAAAGATCAACGTGAAAAGGCCAAATTCTGTGTGGTGTGGAGAACGTGAGCCACAATGGCGAGTTTTTCATGTTTTTTTATTTTGAATTAATTAAATAAGCGCTTAACAATCCAAGTAGAAATAACCGCTGACACTGATAATCCCACTAAACAAATTTGATACTTGCGAGATTCTTACGGAAAATTTGAATGCATTTTGTGGACGTTGTCGTCGGCGTCGCCGTCGCCGTCGTGGTTTCGTAAGGTCTCGATTATTCTTGGTCTTCATGTGGCGTCATAAAATCCTGAAATCAAAATTCGCTAGGCCTGCTAAATTTTCGTTGCCATTAGGTGTAAGGCTAACTAAAAATATATCTTTTCGCAAATTTTTAGCTAGATAGTACCCTTCGTTTTGAAAATAGAGCATCTTGAATATTTGAGTTCTCGGCCGTATCTGACATCAAGCTGAGAACCGTGACAAAACTGTTTTGTTTAGTAAAAACCTATACTTTCGATTTTCAGATGTTTGAACATTTCAGATATAATAAGCGGTGTTTATGTTTAAGTGTAATAGCTCATGAGCCAAAAGTAGTCGTTACTATAGCTACCCTGCGAGCAGAGGGCCAATTGAATTGCAGATGGTTTCGCGTGGATCACGGCGGCCATATTTCTGCCCCTCCGGAAGGACACAAATATGGCGTCTCCCTACTGAGGTTTGTAAATTTGCTTGGAATGTTTACTCAAATAACTCGCGAACGGGATACCGCACATGCCTGAGACCTGGAGAAATTTTTTATTTATTTATCATCTACACTCTCTGAAATTCTAAGCTTCTGTAGTTGAATTGGTTCGAATGCTAATGACAAAAGGTGAAACAATCATCAAGTTTGCAAAGTTTGAGAAATTTGGATGCAATGCATTAGGATTACTTCATTGACAGGAAAGGAGTTGAAGTTTTTGTGTGCACTAATAATTCACAGAACGCTCTGCATTGCATTGAAAGTGTTAGGGCGCCTTTGTTCTAATTTGTGATATTTGCCCAAGGCGTGTGTGAACACTCGAATTTACTCCGATTGAAAATGATCGCCGGAAACCAAGCACATTATGTAAGAAAAACAAACAAGCAGGCAAATAAATCACTCAAGATAAAGAATCGAACAAATAAATAAATCAGTTTTAAAATCATCACTCGATATGGTATATCTACGAAAAATTATGAAAACATGTATGTTTTTTTCCTTTAGTTATTTATATTGCTGTTATGGCCTGAACGCTTTACATATTTGCTTATTGCAATCGTCACGTTGTTTCAAGCCGTGGTAACAAAGAAAGAGAAGTTACCAGCAATTATCGAACAAACCGCTTATTTCCAATATTGATTAAATACAGGAAACGCTTCAACGATGAATTCAAAAAAGCTTATACGGTCTGATAACTCTTTTGAAAGGACTACGCCCTAGCTTATCTAAAATGATTATGCCTCAATTGCTATGTGGAAGCCTATTGGAACACATCAAAATGCTAATAAGTAGAATTGAGTAGAATCAGCTCGATTGCTTTCCTTTACTGTGCAGGGAAGAATGAGAAAGAATCAGCCAAAATTAAAAAGGCGACTCCACTGAGTCTTGACTTCTACATTAAAAACAAGCCTCGGATTTCCGTTATCGGTCATTTTCCCAAGAGAGTGAATATTGCGATGCTTTAAATCTGTAATTTCCCGTAAAACAGAAAATGCAGCTGTCTATGTCAGCCTGGTGAGCTTCAGCTGGAAGTTAGCCATAAGGCGCGCGAGATGTTCTATTACAAGTCACCAGAGCATAATATGATTGCCTTTGTTTTGTATGCCACTTCTTTTACTAATGTTTTTGATTCAATAGTGGCTGATCAAGACCGGCACCAACTTTTAAGAGCCTGCGTTTAATCTAAAATGAAAAGTGGATTCTAAAGTGCCATTTTTGAAGATTTATTGCGCTATCAACAATAAAATTAGCACTGAAATTATATTTCATCTCCGGTTTCCCTTGTTGCCATATTAAAATATATTTGTACTTCAAATTCCTCAACCGAATCTCATTGTTTTTGTTGCGATAGTTTACTTGTTGCGTTCCATTCTTTTCCGTGAACTTGCTAGCTATAACAGTTTTCTTTTATGTAATCAGTGCAGTTAAAAAGATAGGCAATTTCTTCGAGTATAACTGAACTAACCTGAACCATGACATTTACCATGTTTTTTTGCTAGGAAGGACACAGTATAAGTTTTTTCTGGAGACTGCACGGTAAATGCGTTTCACAGAACAAACCGGCGACCAAATATAGATTTGTATAAATATTGCCGTGTGAAACACAAATATATTGCTAGCAGGGTAACATGGATATTTATTCGAATCTTGACTAACCATGTATTGTCTAGATGTGTTATTGGAAAGTTAAATTGCAGATATTTGATTCCAAAGTAATTGTCAAACAACGACATTCGCTTTTATTTTATACTTCAAATTATTGCCCAGCTTAAACGTACGCTGGAGGTGTTAAACTCGTTGGTGCAAAATACAGCCGAGATTGAGTATACCCAAAGCAATATCTATTAATAATAGTCTGAAATCAATTATCATTTGAACGTAGTATTTTTATATAGCGAGACAAGTAAAAACTAAAACACAAGGCAAATTTGGTCTTAACGTGTAAAAGCGTGAAACACAATTCAAACGATATAAACGATATAGTGTTGTACTTAACAGTATACATGCTACACGTGCTGTGGTGCTTTGGAACAAAGAACTCTAATAACATACAAACTTACATAGTTGTTGTGTTTTGAGGGAGCTCGCTTGGGATTGTAGAGAGCCGTTTGCCCTTGCAGTCAACTGAGATTGCCGCCGACCCGTTTGTCTGGCTCTTAGCACAGTTACATGATCCTGGACAAGCACTTGATCCACTCACAGCGATAACAAACGTTGTAAACAGTAGCAGCAGCTTATGAACGAATTGAGCCATCTTCGCTTTACTCCGTAACTGAAATCAGTGTTTTGGTACATCGAAGCCACGAAAAGGGCAGAACTCGTTTAGTAACACATGATCCCTGTGATTACTTCACTGTCTGGTTATTTGGTTCGGATTTCAGTGGACAATCACTTCTCGGCGTACCCCAACAGTCGCTCGATTCCTGCCGCCAGTTGAACTCAGCCGCTCGATAGCTCGTTAGGCTTGTGGTTTTCACGCGATGTTTTTAAATTTACATAAGTTATACTTAATGATATGCAGGTGGTTTTGTTTTGCATAAAAAAAGTCAGCTGCCGCTCGCGAACAAGACGTCTACGTCTTTGGGAACACAACGTTACACCGCCTGTACGAAGAATACTTTAAACGGACGCTATTTGCCTGTTCACCCAGACAGTTAAATATTACTTCAGAAATCAAACATTCAACGCAACGTCACACATGCAAAAGTCAGTAAGATTGAACTATATTTAACCCTAACATAACGAAAGCCAGTTTCGATTGAGCTATGTAGGTTTTGTACTTTTTTTCTTTTCTAACATTTTGGCAATGGTGAAGTGTATTTATTTCCAAGTTTTATTTTCAGTTTTCCACCAACCACTCGTTATTATTCGACTGTATCATTCTTTTTTATTACCAGTATGCTCTTTCCATTCCATTCCATGTGTTGTCAGCCATGCAAGGAATTTCAAGTACGTGCTCTTGTGTTCTATTTATATTCATTTGAGGGTCTTGTATCGAGATTGAAATCCGGGGTGACTGTGTGCAGTGAAAACAAAGTTAGCGGAAAAGTTGATCTCAAATCGTGCGACAAAAAGGAACGGAATTATAGTCATCGATGCATTCTCGTTCATATAACAAGCATGATTTGTATTTTCGAAACAAACACTAAAGTTTGCTTCAAAGACCGTGAGAGATAGACGTTTCATATTCTGAAGTTACGACATATATTACTAGCTACTCTGACCCTTCGGAAGCTAATGTCAATATAATGTATGGAACTTTTGTCGAAGCCTCAATTCTGTCAAGCAATCAGCAACAACCTGTTAAGAGTGAAATCTTTTAGACTGACATATAAATTACACTTGAGACACAAAGGATAACTGCATGTTTTGACTTCATTGAAAAATCAGTCAGTCATTTCATTTTACAAAATACTGTAAGAATCATTTCACGAGGAAAGTTCACAATTAACAAGCAGCATTGTGTGAGTTGTTGAAAGTTTTTTTATTACTATTCATTATTTATATGCAGGAGCTGAAATGAAATCTCCAATTAACTTGCTTCTATTCGCAGGAGCAAGACTAATGGCCCGGCACAGCACCTCAAGTATTATCAGCCGCCCTTTCCCATGCACGACAATTACAAATCAGCAGATCTTGCACGAAACAGTGTCCAAACAGTTTTACACTCGCAAGATGCTTCCTCAGTCTAGTATATTGTTGTGTTAATAAAACGCGATAACGTTGATTAGAGTGAGGCAAGCTGCCAACTCAGGTAGCACACAAAAAGCAAGTTTTAATACTCACCACACCTTCAGTCTTTTACAAAGCTTAAATTGAATTATTATTCAATGAGCCCCAGCTGCATAATAGCGGGAAGTAATTAGCGTCACTTTTCTATATTTGGTTATCTATTTTTCCGACATACAGTAGCGAATGGAAGATCACTCTACTCTAAATTGGAAAGTCATAAGTTTGCCACGTTTTAGATTAAAGTCTCGCTAAAAAGGTTGAAAAGACCAGTAATTCAATTCATAAGAGAAGACAGCCCTGATAAGAAACGAAGTCTAAGAAGTTTGTGAAGTTTGGCCATGGCAGGATTTGACTTCACTTCCTGCCTCGATGGAACTGAGGCACTTGCTGGCTAGTGTAATGAAGCTCTTGTTCCTGTTTTATTCAATTCCTCACTGCAGCCGACTCCCTGCAAGAGGAATTCATAAACAAACGCTCATCCCTTAGCACTCGAGCCCACGTGCGTCATAAAACCTACCAGGGCACAGCTTGATAAATCTAATTTTCTTCCACGATTCCCAAGCAAAAGCGAAAAGCCCGGGCCAACTAACGCTTACAGATAAGTGAGAAAACAACCAAAAAGTCATAAAGTGCCATGCTGACGCTTTATTAGTTTCTGAGTACAAAGCTACATAAGCTCAATTACTTATTAAACTGACATTTATTTTACAGTTCTTTAGAATTCATGACAGGCCATATGTATTTGCAAAGCGTGCTGAAATCGTTCCCCAACGCTTTTACACAACTATTTCAATATTTACATCCACATAATAAACTATACTGAACATGCACTTTGTCTGACACTTTGTCGGTTATGTCGACGATGGTCTCATAGTACGAACTGTCAGTCAAAGCTTTTCAGGGTTCTTGCAAACAACATTGGAATTTTTTGACCGTATATGGCCAATAGAATTTGCGCATTTTATGCACTAGGGAATGTTCGTATTGACAAGGCCGAGACCACCTCCTGAGGTGCATCGGCCTGCCGCTGCCGCGAATATTCGGCTCATCCTCGGTGTAAAAACCTGTGAAACTCACGAGTGACGTAAAACAAAGAACGAACAAGACAACAAATTAAAGAACCTTGAAACTATAGAACAGAAAAACGAAAGATCAAAAACAAAGAAAATAGTCACAGGTTTTTACACCGAGGTAAACCCGAATATTCTAGCACACTATATAGATAGTGCCGACACCAATGCCGCGCGCTCAAATGTAGGTCTGCGTCCGACAGGGGCCAAAATGAACTGGCGTGTAAATATGGATTGAAGAATGTTATGGCTCGTTAGCAAGGAAATTGCGAAACCAAACGCATATATATTTGCTATAGACATAACTCGTCATTGTTTGACGAATAGACTAATTCCGATATATTAGTATTCTAACATGGCGTCAAGGCTTGGGGGGTCAATAAAATAAAAGATTTTGCATCCTTAGGGATGAATAAATAATTTCTTTTGTTTTATAGTCCCCAAGCCTCGGCGCCGTATTATTGTGTATTAAATGCTAATATTTCTGATAACATCTCTCATTTTCCTCCAATTGACTGAAGTATCCACTCTGCGTGTGCGCAATTGATAAGTATCATTTAGCTCTATTCCCTGACCTCTACCCTCGGGCGGGACATTTATTTTATCGCCGCCGTTATGATTTAGGTTGGAAGATAAGGAATCTCGCAATTGAAAATTCCGAATCCGGAATTCGGAATTTTATTTTTTAATAAAAGGTAAAAAAAAATTCCGGAGACGATTCGGACGCTTAGAGTTAAAAACATTAGCGAAGTAAGAACATTCCTGAAGTGCTCCCGCCCGTCCGATAGTCAATGCATCTCATATATAGTGTTTTACATGGACTTATATATTTCAGGGTCGTAACGATCAGGGATTACAACCCCGGTATCTGGAATCAGGCTGTGGACTGTTACATTGTCACACGATATATATCCAGACCAGCGTGACAATCAGACGGTGTTCACGCCTCATCAGTAAAAGTCAACTTGATATGCACATTGCGGAACAAATTTGGCAGAAAACAAGAAGGCTCGTTTCACTCAAGGTTACAATTTTTGAAGCGCCATCCAAAGATCAGTCCGTAAAAGCATTCTCGGTGCAACCAGAATTCGGTGAGGCGTCAAACTTTGTGCAAATGGCGAGCAATGCTTTATTGTTTTATTGTAATTTTGCCGCACAATAAAATGCAAAAATAAAAGGAAGACAATAAGTTAATACAAGTAAAAAGAAAAAGGAAAAAGAAAAAAATTAGGCATATAATATTAATAATGATTAAGTGGCGGGGAGACCGAAAAGAAACTAGAAAGCTTATGTGTAATTCGGCCTCCCCTCAAGAACTAAGTTATTAGATGTAATTAGTTATTTACAATATTTGCATGATTTACATGGCGGATAGTAGTCGGCTAAAAGTAAGTTATTCATAGTTTTTAATTATTTTGTACTTAAGGGTTTTCTTAAAAGTATAAATTGAGTTTGTTTTGAAGATTTCGTTGTCGAGAGAATTATAGAATTTAGGTCCCTGAAAAAATCGTAGGGTAAGCGTAGAGCATGAGAGTTCCCAGTGTTGAAGGTGTGAAATTGGTTGTTAGACCAATTTATGCCCCCATAAATTGTAGTTAATGGGACAACCAGGAGAATCATGTGTGTATTGCGTGACATGTAGCAAAATAGGGTGGGATTTCACAAGCCAAAGTTCATTTCCACTCACGTGCCTCTATTGTGTAAGTTGCATGCTTTAGCCAATCAGAGTGTTTGAATTCACTGCCACTAAAGTTCAAGGGCAAAGTACACAAGCCTTGTGCTTTTTCATTCTGTTGCTTGAGCAGGCAAATTATCTGCCTGCTCCATCTCAGTACAACTAATTTTCCCACCCTTCCCTCCCTATCTTGCTAGCATGTCGTTTGCTTTATGATTTAGAATACACTATATTGCTTACCTACAAAAAAAAAACATTATTTTCCTAAGAGATATTGCGATGCTTGCTATATACAAGATGTTGCAGTTTGAGCCTCTGATGGGTAGACCTGCAGTGTACCTGCACCATAGACATGCAATATGGTTTTCTTGAAATGCATTGTAAACCGATCTCTGGTTAGGCCTTCAGGTTTATATATTGTTACTATAGCATTTTTTCGAGGTTGTTGAGATCTCCCATGTAATTGTTATAATCTGCAGTTGTGTTCGGTTACGGTTAGCTTTGGCAGTTCATCTGCCTCAAAGACACTTATTGTACTGTTTAGCTAGGCCTATTTTATGACCTACTTGTTACTATAGCATTTTGCGAGGTTGCGATTTCCCATGTAATTGTTGTAATCTGCATTTGTGTTCGGTTACGGTTAGATTTGCCAGTTTATCTGCCTCAAAGACACTTAATGTACTGATTAGCTAGGCCTATTTTTATGACCTACTTGTTTTTATCGCATTTTGCAAGGTTGCGATCTTCCATGTAATTGTTATAATCTGCAGTTGTGTTCGGTTATGGTTAGATTTGGCAGTTTATCTCCCTCAAAGACACTTAATGTACTGATTAGCTAGGCCTATTTTCATGACCTACATTCTTGCATTTGTGTGTAACTCTCTAGTAGAGTGTTCTGTTGGTTTCTTTATCTCATATTGATATAATAAACTTTGGGTTGGGATGAAGTGCTCCCATACAGGTCACCCTTTGCCCCATAGACTCACAGAATGGATTGGTTGCCATGGTAACCATGAGTCTAAACCCCTCTAACTTGAATAAGGACCTCTTTCAGGGTATTGTGTTCTGCAGCCCTGAAGAGGAATAAGGACCTCTCCCACGGTATTGTGGTCGGCAGCCCTGGAGAGGAGTAAGGAGCTCTTTTAGGGTATTGTGGTCGGCAGCCCAAAAGAGTTGTAGGACCTCTTGCAGGGTAAGGGTATTGTGTTTGCAGCCCTCAAGAGCAGTAGGACCTCTCTTAGGGGATTGTGATGTGCACCCCTAGAGAGAAAAGGGGAGTGGAGGGGTTGTGACCCCTCCCCTCTTCCCAAGCTAGACTAGCATTGTGTTTAGTGGCAGTGGCCTGTTACTGGAGTACTTCATTCCCAACCCCAATTCCCCACATAATGTTGTCCAAGTTTCTGTCTTCTCATGGGTTGGGACATTAATCGGAGAAATTTGTTACTAAATCTTGGTGATATCGATGAGTTCTTGTAAGAGTACATAAACTGGCCTAATTGCTTGCACGTGCAAGAACTATAAAGTCAAAAAGATTTGCTCCCACACTGTTAGCGTTGCTGAAAGACAAAATTGCTTAAAAGAATTTGTTGATTGGTATCTCAAACAGAAGGTACCTATAATAACTTAACATCTGTTGCTACGCTAAATGTTAATGTAAAAGCTTCCGGGAGATAACAGAGCGCTCCAAGACGTCACAAGCAAGCGAAAGCTAAGTTGAAATATAAGGCTCTTCTTTGTCGTCAAGCACCACCCCAGTTTCTCAAATTCAAATACCCGTTGGCCGAGGGTGCAGCGTTCCGATATCTGCGATATCATCGGCTCCTTTAAATCCACCCATAATTCTTTCCTTGTCAGTCCCTGCTGGTCAACACCTGCAGCCTTCTGGCTCAATCTTGTAGATACCCAGCACCCACATATCAGTACTTAAATTTACCTAATCCGTATGCTGCCGTTCCTCCAGGATATCTATTGCCGCCAAAACCACCGGTTTTATCCAGTATCCATACATTGCACGTTGTAAAGGGTGCGAGCGCTTCTTTAGAAAACCGGAGCATACTATCGATTCTGTTGCCGGAAAGAAAGTGACTGGTTCCCATTTGTTTATGGAGATGGTTCAAAGTGCTGGCGGATGACAAGAGTTCAAAAACGTTACTACCACGGCGGCGTGAAACAAAAGCGGCGTGAAACAAAATCCGTCTGTGTTCGCAGGCCCGCCTCGATTAGCGTTGCTGCCTGCGGAGCCAGGAAATTAAGACCTTATTCTGAAGTGATAAAAATATTGTTGTTGCTGTTGCTATTGCATCTGTAATCACGTGGTGTATTTAACATAAATTATTTCGAACCCTCTGCAAAGAAAAGAAAATACAGAGTACATTAAAAGTGAAATTAAAGGAATAATATAAAAAAAATAATATTTGGCAGATGGAACACGCTTCATTTGATGACCTTTCTTTTTTTTTTTTTGCAATAAATAATGGCATAATGTCAGACACTATTCACAGATAAAAGTTATGACATAGACAATCTTGATTGCCTCTGTCTAGCCATATCACATATCCTTGATTTATTTTGAGTTATTATCACAGCTTTGTCGAGATCAACGTTATAAACTGGTCGCCTTCAGATATTTTCGAGCTCGACATCTTTCCCTGAAACTATGTAAGAACAGCAAGAGAAAAACGCCTGAACTACAAGTACAACTTTAAACTTACTCAGCGCATTTTCCCAGATCTGTACTCGGGCGTGTTCTTCGGTAAGCCAGTTTTCCGGTCGACTAAGAAGTCTGTACAAAAAAATTACCGAGCATTAAACAAATTTTAAACAATTTGTTTCTCAGTTACTAGATAGGTAACATCCTACAATCAAACAACTACTTTGGTTTCTCGTGCACGAATTGATGTAGCGTTTTCCCTAAAGTCAAACCTGATAAAGTCGTGAGTGTCGTCGAACAAAAGTAGAAAGACAAATAAATAAAATGGGAAAAATAGTGTTAAAATCGTACTTTACATATGCCTCTTATCCAAACGTAAAGTCGAGTGTAGTTAACACAAAGCACTCACCCAGAGCTTGAACCCATAGCAGCTATATGAAAGTCAGAAGCTCTTCTTGCGGGCGCCATCAATCCTCTGCAGTTTAAACACATTATGTTATATGAAGTAACTGTTTTATTATATTAAGCAGTAAAAATAAAAATAAATCAAATAAAACCAGAACAGATAATGCTTGTTAAAAGCTCAAATCCAATAGTGAAATCAGCGAGGCCAGTTTAATAGGATGGTATACTCTTGGCACCAAATTCACCTTTTGATGGTATCCATGGAAACAGCAATGCCTTTCTCCTGCAAACGCGCAAACACTTCCAGACACTCCTCTGAAGCGACTACTTCATCTTCTTCCTAGCATTCCAACAAGAAACAAACAAATCAACAACAGACGACAGTACAACGAGCTGCAAGATAAACAGATACATTTAAGCTCTGAGGTGAAAATGTCCGAAAGGCTGTAAATTTACTGCATTCGTTACATAATTACTTAACCACTAAATAGCGTCCATTGGGAATGATTCGTGCTGTTATACTAATTTGCAATTTACCAACTGCAGAAATTTGTACACATTTACTCTGAGAAGGAGGCTCGGAACTGGATTGAGAAACCTACAAACACAAATGAAATCTCTTCGGCTATATAAATCTACAGTTAGTGGGTAATACTAGCCTGGTACACTATACATTGTGCAATCCGAAAAAGCATGCGATACCACAACAAAAGAATAACGAGATACTGAACTAAAAGTTTTTAACTGCCACCGATTGTTCAGTCACAAAACCCATAGCCCATACCAGTGGCAGGTGATGCACTTGACTTTTCATGAAGTAATGCAACACACCTTATTGCAAGAGAGGGTAACACTGTTGTTGTTACCTTTCTTCAATTTACTTTTTTCTTCTCTAGTTTGTTGGCGTTCCCTTGAAGCTGTAAAAGCGAAAAGAAACTTTTAACTATAAACTGCATGTAAAGTGAAATGAGACGGCCAGAATTCGTAGAAACTGTCAATGAAAGCACGGCTGAAGGCACCTGGTGACAGTGGCGGTGGAGGTCTTTCCTTGAATAAATATCCTTCTTTAAGAACTTTAGCAGCAGCACGGCTCCTACGAACATCTTTTGAGCTGCAGGAAGAAGAACACAAAGTATTAATTGATAATACAGTAGGTCAGTGGTACACAGTCGTTCAACTTAAGATTCATCCCACTAAATTCCAAATATATAATAGTAATAATGGATAATTCAGTCAGGAATCTTACTGTTATCAACACACAACAACGGGTGCCAAACAATAACCAAATAAACTAGAGCTAATGGATTGTCTGCTGGACAAAATCCCAAGGGACGGGGTTCCCTGACTTACAATCACGACAATTGAATGTGATTTAATTGAGCTTTCAATTTGAAAAGATGAAGCCTCAAAGGACTAAATCGAATTAATATAAAGGCGGTCTAACATTGCACAAATTACCATTACAGCCTTGAATAAGAGCACTATATTATTTTCACCTTGACTTGCCAACATGAGCTGATGAAGGCCTGGGGCGGCTTTGTCCCTCCTCTGATCCAGTCCTCTTTCCCTGTACAGGGATAATTTGTAACCATTTTTGTTGATTTTTAGCACTGCGGACATTGCCTCTCTCGCCTCGTGGCAGGTAGAGAAGCAAAGCGTTTAGCAAACCATGTATATAAAATGCAATATAAACATGTACACATTTGACATGTAAGCAACAGCTAAACTTACATCATAGTAGATTCGTTGTTTTTTAAGAAAGTTTTTCCTTCTTTAGTACAACTAACAGACCTGTACTGTTGCAGACATGGCACGTGGTTTTCTTCTCGGCGACCTTGGTTTTCCTGTAGTTATTAACTCGCTGCCGCAGTTTCCTGGGGCCCGTTTTATCGGTGCAGAACGGGGCCGCGTGGAACGATTTTTCTAAAGAGGAAAATAAAAATCAATGGTAAACGAGATGGCGGCTAATTGTCTCGTCCATTACACTACAAACAAATAAAAAGGTTCATGCATACCAATAGTTTTTGGTTTCTTGGGAATGCCTCTGTCGTCCCAGACCTTCCACTTTCCGACTCTGTCAGCAGAGCCGCAGTAGGCCTGGTAACAGTTCTACACGGGCACGTGTGTTCGACGCGTGGGATCTCTTTCATTTTGGCCAAAAGTTTCGCTCGTGTAGTTTGATGTGTTTTGTGTGTATGGCCGACTTTTGACGCTCTGTGAATGGCTGATGTTTCAGGCGTTTCTTGAATTTTCAAGTCAATTTCGTTCGTTTCTAAGCCATTTTGTATAACAACCCCTGAGGGGGGAGACCAAAAAGAGCTTTTAACGGTCTGTGTGGAAGTTTTTTCGTCGTCAATGTTGTCATTAGTGGATCTGATATCACAAGAACCAAGTGATTCGTTATCAACTGCATTATCTGGAATCAAAACATCTTGGCTAAATGTCACTGATTTCTTCGACAAGTGAGCCGGCTCTACAGCACACTGCAGATGAATATTCCCATCAGAGTGTGATTTTCGCAAAGATGGCTTTGAAGGCTGACTTTGGATAGTGTCACTAGTTATGGTTATGGACAGATGTTTCTGTCTTGAGGTGTGTTTTTTGTTGCTCTTTGTAGCATTCCATTTTGGAAGTGGTGGTTTTGTTGCAACCTAAAAAACAATCAATCAAACAGTTATTACTCACTTCATTCACTAATTCGAGAATTTGTTCATTCATTTATTCATACACATTTAACATTAACCGCACTGGCAACATAACGATACTTCACTCAGCCGTCGCAAGTTAGCCCTGCTCAGTGCAGCTCAGAAAGGAGCGAGTAACACAGATGCAACGCAAGTTATGTGTGTTCGACGGATCTGACGTCTGGTGTGCGCCGCTTGGGGGTTTTGTTGTTTCCAATGCTTTGTGTGGCAATGCTGCGCAAAACAAATGTTTGGATAAAAAAGCAAGGCGAGTTTACTATTGGAACGTATTCAAAAACAGCATGAAGCTTGTAAGGAGAATATAAAAGTCCAAATATTATCAGAAAGTTTGGAAATTTGGGAAGGCTGGAGGAGGGTTTTAACCTTTGTTAGCCGCCGCGGTCGATGCCATAATTGGTAATCAAGCTTTTCGGAATGGACGATGCTATATCTGCTCTAGTTGGTGGCCCGATAGGCAAAAAATGGTCATTTCTATTACAATTATTTGGTCACCAAAACACTCATTAGATCCTCTGCTATACAAAATTTATAATCTACATTCTGAAAACTTTTTATGTTTGGAATCATGGTTGAATACCTTACATTCCTGAGGAACCACACCCAAAATACTGACCACACCCATTTCGAGCTGGTTCAAAACTAGGTTTAAGCTAAAGAAGATATCTCAAGGAAGAAAAATGCTACACCCTTGAAATTTTGCTTGCATAACAACAATACTCAGAGCTGTGCAACCTACCACTCTAAGCTTATCACTGCAAATATTTCAAGTTTTATCATGCTGTAAATAATTACTCGAAAATATGCATAATGGCTTCCAATTAAGTTCTCATAACTCTCCAGTTATTAATTGGAATCTCACCAAACTGGTAGATTGTACAGCTTTGTTAATGTCAAAACACAGCCTGAAAATTTCATCCCATTCTCTAGTACAGTTTTGGAGATATGACACTTCTAAGCACGAAAAACAGCCGAAATTGCAGATATTGAGAAAAATGGACACAAAAAGTGCAAACATTTGTTTACACAAAGGGCACAGAAACGACTCAAACACAGCGGCAAGAATGGCGATATCGATAAGCCGGAATCCATTCACGTGTTCCAGTTCATCTTCATTGTTCTCTTTTGAATAATCGCTTGATTCTGCCTTCATCGTACGGACAGAAGCTGGAAAACTCTTGAAACTTGTTGCTTTCTCAGTTTCCATGTGCTCCTCGCCACTACTCGAGTCTCCACTCGCTTCGGCTGAAGCCTCCTCGATTTGGGAGAAAATCTGACAAAACATACTGATTCTTTTGACCAAAACGACGCGTAAACAATGCTGGTTTCCATAGCAACCATTTAGGACGCTTCATAAATGTTAAAATTTCTTGATCAAATCGATGGGCACATGGTAACTAACTTTCCTTCAAAGTACACTAACTAAACATGCTAAAATTGCTTTTTCCAAAAATATGAATTTTTTTACCTTTTTTCCCTATCGGGCCACGCCTGGACTAGGTCAAAAGTGCTTATAATTTGGTGATAGGCTAATATCCACTTACCAAATGCTTAATTGTTCAATTTCACACTGGTTTGCTTGCGGTTAGCTTTATTTGTTGGGTAGCGCAATGCTAAAAGTAAAATAGACCAAGAAAGTCATCTTTTATAATGAAATCTTGTGGGGATTTGGCGGATCAGCCTGGTAGTGTAATGATGAGAAAGGGACGTTGGCATGTTAGAGGTTCAGCGTTCGATTTTGATCATTGAAGAACAATTTTTCTTTTTTTGTGTGGGGAAAAATGGTAGCCAAAAAAAAATGGCATCGACCGTTTACGAAACGCACACGTGTTTCACAACTCACCTTGTTGGTAGATGCAATGCCTACTTTCTCCTCGTGGTTTCTGTCTTCTACCCACGTGTTAGGCTCTGCGTCACTGAATTGATCATTAGGTTTGCAAGTTCTTTCTGTGCCTTTTATTTGTTTTATCGCCGCTAAGTCTTCAGAGTTGAAGAATTCCATGGTTTTTCCTTTCAGTACAAGAGAGCTTTCGCTTTGATACCTCCTGACAGGCGCGGAATCTTTTGTATGTCGCATCATGTATCTTGCCGAGAGAGCTCGGCTATTTCTCAATTGAAGAGAGTTTGACATGTACGAATCTACAGGCTCTTCGACCCAACAAGTTTCATACAAATCATATTCTAGTCGCTTTTCACTAACAAGAGGGCACTCTATTTTAACCAAGTGTACCGAAGGTGTACTGGTGCCACTCTTGTAGTGTCCAGGCTCACTCGTTGCATATTCCAGCTCCAAGCCTCGCGGACTTATCCGTAGTTTACTGATTTTCTCCTTTGTGCTTTCCATGGCTAGCAACATGGCAGATATTTCAGCAGCCTCCGTTTGATTTTTCTCACTTAACTCATCAAGCAGTACTTCACTCTTTGCAACATAATCAGCCGAACGTCTACCAGCTTTAAAATCACTTGGATTGTCCTCGTCCTCACTGACATTACCCTCATTAGCCGCCGTTGGAATTGCGAAAACTAATGAACGAGATCCTACCGAAGATACCGATCTCGTCCCCGAAGCTTTTCTGATTGTATCATCATCATCCTCGCTGGAACATTCGTCAGCTGATTCTATCAATTCTGGTGAGGTTGCCCTGGGCGAAGTTGGTTCCGGCGAGGCTCTAGGTGGACGGGGAAAAGCACTCGCAGTGTCCTCGTTATCACAAAGCACGCCCGAATATCTCCGAAGTCCTTCCAGTGTGCACGTTTGATGGTGCTTCACTTGTTGAGGATCAAGATGAACTAATCCTTTATGAAAAGAAACAATTATGAGTAAAGTGGCCTGGGAAGTTTGGAGAGCACTCAAGCAGATAGAGTTGCTCTCGACGAAACTCTTACACTTCTTTTGTGCTCCGAACTTCCCGCGTGCACCATAACTCGACGGTGCACGCTAAGGCATGAACCAATTGTTAAAGGGGCAGTACCACGGTATTTTTAGTAACACATCGAAAATCCAAGGGACGCTTTTTGGTTTATAGAAGCTGTATGATAATGATAAAATATCGTTTCAAAGACTATCCTAATGTATAGAGACTGTTCATAGATGTTTTTGCGGGCGGATGGCCAAGATCGAGATTGACGCCCACTTGAAAACGTCGGACCGACGTTTTCAAATTGCATTCCATATGAAATCAGTACTAACATACTTCGCCTCGTCTTTCTGTTCAGAATTCGTGATAAACTCTGTGATACTTCCCCTTTAATTGAAAATAGGTAAAATGTAATGTGCAACCCCAAAAACCCTCACTTTCATTCAACTTTTTTGTTTTGGATGCAGGCTACTTGGAATTATGCATAAAATAATATAGAATTCGTCATTCTGAAAAATCGTACGTTTGTTGTTTTTCAAATTTCGAATTTTTTGGCGGAAAAATGCCGTCACAAAGTTGGCGTATTGTCGAACAGTAGTATGCCTGGCTCATATGTTCTATCACCAATAAGAAAGCAGTATATAGCACACGCGATCACCCTAGACTAATCAGAGCCGGATTTCATTCATGACGGCCGACTCCTAAAAATTTATTGCTCGAGAACAATGGGGCTACCGGGACGCCGCTATTTTTTGTTTGTCACGCAACAACTAGAAATGCATTTTAACAACTCTATTTTAATCAAATTCTTACTTAGTTTTGTCTGCACTCGCACATACTTCCATTTGAAAAAGCAAGAAAAACACTCTCTTTGTCTTGGATTAAAATGTATAATAACACTTCTACGTAAGTCGGCCCCAAGTAAAATGAGTTTGCTTAAGAACGTTTGGCTTATACACAGTAACAATAAGGACGAGGGGTATCCACCACCCTGGCTTGCCCCAGGATGCAATTTTAGCACAGTCCTTGTGGTTGTAAGGGATAGGGGTATCCCCCACCCTGGCTTGTCCCAGGATGCAATTTTAGCACAGTCCTTGTGGAAGACAAGATGCTACACGGCACAAAAAGTTGGCTTTGACTGATACCTTTAACTAGGGTTAAGGCTGTTTTTGCCAAACCTTTACCCTACGATCAAAGGTGACAAAGGCCATCTTTGACTTTAGTCAAAGATAGTGCGCTTTTGACATTTGTCAAAGGTATGTCAAAGCTAAGTGAAATGTGTCTTAGAATTTTGCAAAGGTGACTTTGATGCACGTCAAATCTGTTATAACTTAGATGCGCATCAAAACTCAAGCAAAGGTGATGTCAAAGGACATTTTACCATCTGCAACAAAGATAGTAATTTGCCAACTTTTCATGCTGTGTTAAACGCCAAGCAGTTGGAAGAAAATCTTGAAGTTTGAATTTACTGCCTATTTGTTAACAAAATTAAAATTATAGCTCAAGATGGCAGAAAATTAAAACTTTAATTAATGTACAATAACGTTTGTTTGAATTGGCATGCATACTGAACACCAGGTATGCATCGAGACAAAAATTTTGCAAACCACGTCTTCGTACCAACGTTGGAAATTAAAACATATGTTTTCCAATCAGGCAGTAGATCTGTGGAATAATATTCCTCAAAACCTGAAAGGCCTCAGTACATTTTCTTTTGCCAAAGGAGTAAAACATTATTTACTGTCAGGACAGTGCTGTTTCTAGAACTATAACATTGACAGGGTTGTCCCTAACAGCCGGCAGAATTAACCGGCTACTTGGGTCGTTTGTGCCGGCTACTTTTTGTGATTTTTTATTCAAATTTACAGTGTTTTCCTTTTCAGGCAGTAACCGGTAAACTTTACCACCCGTATATCTTGAAAACTCAGCGGAAAACTCAACAGTTAAAGAGCAACACTACACATTCCACCAATGTAGTCATCATTGAAACATCAAAGAAAATATGAAAAATTAACAGTGAATTGACGAAAAAATACAACGTTCATTTACGACTTTGAGCCAGTATTCCATATTCTTTATTTTCGTTCACCTTCCAAATCTCTCACAGTGCTAATACTTGCGAAGAAAGTGCAGGCTTTAGTGCATTTAGTGGGCTTTCTCTACAAGTGGACTGCACATCTTTTGTTACTAGGTTTCCGCTATGAAGTGGCAGCAACAATCGCTGCTGTCCTTTCATTTTATCACCTCTGTCCATTGAAAATGAAAAAAGTCACAAAGGAAAAGAAGGAAAATAGTTTTAGAAGCGAAAAATATTTCTCATATTTCAGTTTTCGAAAACAGGCCGAGTAGCAGTAGTTTGTTTATTAAAGTGAATGCAGCTCACACGTAATGAAGGCAAAGGCAGCTTTTGTTTTTCAAAAAATCCAGATGGCATGAGAATTATTACCTTGTTGACATATGGCGACTCCATCACCCCACGTCTCAATGTTTTACATGGAGAAACAGTTCAGGCAAAATACAATGCAGATTAGACTACTGGCTTGTAGCAAAACACCTGGTTTCACTTGCAAGTAAAACTGAAATTAAAGCATATCATGATTCAGATCATTCCCCTATTTATGTTGAAATTAAGCATGAAAACGCTCAAACAAAGCGTGGTCCGGGGTTTTGGAAATTCAACAATTCGCTTCTTGAAAATGAAGAATTTGTATTAAAGCTAAAATTTTTTCTTATTCACGCAAAAGAAAAACATAGTAACACAAAAGACAAAAGACTCTTTTGGGAAATGATTAAGATTGAAATCAGAGACTTCTGTATACGGTTTACCAAACGCTTAAGTAAAAACAAAAGATCCCAAGAAATGAATCTACTACGTAAATTAAATGAGCTTAATATCCGTCATGGCCAAAACCCTAACGATATGAATTTAACAGACGAAGTGAGAAGTGTTAAACTGCAACTAAAAAAAATTTCTGAGTATAAGACAAAAGGCGCTATAATCAGGAGCAGAGTAAGATGGTATGAGCATGGTGAAAGGAATAATAAGTATTTCACTAATTTAGAAAAGCGCGCACATGATAGAAAACACATTGCGAAATTAAAAACTGGCGAAGACGAATATCTAGAAGAACCAAACCAAATTCTGTCAGAAATGGAAAATTTTTATGAAACATTGTATACCTCACAACTGCCTCAAGATAGCAAAATATTTGACAATTCCTGTAAACCATTTCTAAATTCTGAAAATATACCAAAACTGAATGCTGATCAGCAAAATACTTGCGAAGGCCTCATAACTGCTAAGGAGTGTCTGGAGATACTGAAGACGTTCGCAAAGAACAAAACCCCAGGTTCCGACGGACTTACAGCAGAATTTTACGTATGCTTTTGGGATGAAGTTTCTAGCCCTTTAATTAATTGCTTTAATGATGCCTATCAGACCGGCGAGATGTCTATCACGTAAAGAAGAGGTGTGATCTCACTTATACCAAAAAAGAATAAAGATAAGCTTCTCCTCAAAAACTGGCGACCGATTTCCCTTCTTAACACTGATTACAAAATTGCAACTAAATGCATTGCAAAACGTCTAGAAAAAGTCTTACCGTCACTGATACATAGAGATCAAACTGGATATGTCAAAAACCGCTTCATTGGAGAAAATATTCGCCTGATTTCTGACGTAATTGATTTATACGAGAAAAGAAATTTACCCGGCCTGCTCTTTTTTATAGATTTTGAAAAAGCTTTTGATTCCCTCGAATGGAGATATCTTTTCGAAGTCCTTAAAGCTATGAATTTTGGTCCAATGTTCCAAAACTGGATCCGCGTCTTTTACTCGAACATCTCTAGCTGTGTAGTCAATAATGGCCATGCGTCAAATTTCTTTTCCCTTTTCAGAGGAGTAAGACAAGGGTGCCCCTTATCAGGGTTATTGTTTGTATTAGCCATCGAATCGCTGGCACAATCAATCAGACAGAATGAAAATATACGAGGCCTAAAAATTAATGACACCGAAATAAAACTAAGCTTGTATGCTGATGACATCACAGCCTTTATACACGACGATGACTCTGCAGGCCACTTATTCAATATTTTGGACAAATTTGGAGTTTGTTCAGGCCTTAAAATAAATATCTCCAAGACGGAAGGAATGTGGCTTGGTAGCCTTAAACATAACTTAGGAAAACGTTCTCCTTATAATATCTCCTGGCCAGAAAAATACGTTATCTCTCTTGGTGTTGCTTTTGCCTATGACCCTACGGTAAGCGACAGGATTAACTTTGAAGAAAAACTTGTATCTCTGAAGAAAATCCTAAATCAGTGGTCAACGAGAAATTTAACCCTTATAGGTAGGATATGCATCGTCAAAACGCTCGCCATTTCCAAACTTGTCTATAATACTTCTGTCCTCGCAGTACCATCGAACATATGCAAACAAGCCAGGGACATCTGTTTTAAATTTGTTTGGGAGTTTAAACCAGATAAGATTAAACGTCATTCGCTTATCGCTCCTTTTGATAAAGGTGGCCTCAACATGGTTGATTTTGTTTTAATGGACAAATCCCTTAAAGCCGCGTGGGTAAAACGATTATGTGAAGCGGGTGATAGTAAATGGTGCGCTACCTTCTCCTCCCTCACATCCCACCACGGTGGCACTTTTCTTTTCGAATGCAATTTTGATATAAATGATTTAAACCTTACACCAGAATTTCCATCATTTTACAAAGAAATCCTCGTGGCATGGCAGGAGATACACTCTACAGAACCTTCGTCTGTCGATGAATATGAAAATGAGATCATATGGAACAACCGCTTTATTAAAATCGGCGGAAAATCAGTCTTTTTTCCATCCTGGCACCGTAAAGGTGTTGTTAAAATAAAGGACCTGTTAGGCGAAGACAGAAAGTTTCTTTCCAGAATTGCATTTGAAGAAAAGTACGGCCTGCGAGTAAATTTCTTACAATATCACAGCCTACTCGCGGCAATCCCTAGTATTTGGAAAAGATCGCTTCCCGACCCGCCGCAAACCAATGAAGTTACTAAAAACAACATTTCCCCGTTGACAGTCACAGCTAAACATGCTCGTGAACACTTTGTTTTCAAAACAATTAAACCTCCAAACAACGAACAAGACCTAAGCGAAAAGAATTTACCACTGAAAGCTATTTATGAACTGCCATTTAAAGTCACGATAGAAAATAAATTAAGATGTTTTCAATTCAAAATAATTCATAACATCCTACCCTCAAACCAAAGTCTTTTTAAAATGGGAAAGAAAACGTCGCCTCGCTGTGAACACTGTTTTTCCCCTAATGAAACCTTAACTCATATGCTGTATGAATGTCCCACTGTCCAAAAGTTTTGGCGCGAAATTATCACTTGGTGGAACGAACTGCGATCTGAGAAGATCTCCTTAAATGAGACAGATATTTTGTACGGGTACAAACCGGATTCCTCAAACTTTTACGCCTTAAATCATGTTTTAATTACCGCGAAACATCACATTTTCCAATTTTGGCTTCAGAACACTCCCCCGAGCTTTAGCAATTTTCTCTCAATCTTAAAAGATAAGATCCTCTGTGAAAACAAAATCGCTTTTAAAAATAATACATTGTCGAAATTTAAATCGAAATGGACAACATTGTGCGCATTAACCCCCTCTTATAATGCTTAGAATCTAGTAAAAACTTATCGCTCTTATCCTTTTTTTTTTTTTTTTCTCTAAAAAATTAGACTTAGACTTGTAACTTTTGTATCTGTATCATTATTGTAATTGTATTATTAAAAAAAAAAAAAAAAAAAAAAAAAAAATGAGAATTATTACCTAATAGCCCATCATCCACATCATTGTAAATACTGGTTTTTTGAAGCCAGAAGAAAAGAAACTGCAGCAATTTGCGGCAAAAAGAAAATGAGACCGCCGATTTTTCCAACTGTAATTCATGTAAGCGACAGCAAATATATCCTTTTAAACAGCAGCCTTGATTCACTGAAATTTATTTCCTGGTTTGAAAAGTTCTTCTATCTGCTGCGCTGAAGACTAGGGAGAACACTGGTACAGATCATATGAAAATATTAATCACCATCCAGCTACTTCCAATTTTTTGCCAGCTACTTTAAAAGTTGTGGACAACCCTGGCATTGTTAAGCATGATTTAGCAGGTCCGTATTTTTGTGTTTTGTTTTTCCTACCCTTGCTGCTCTCCTTTTTTAAAAGCTATTAGGGGCTAACTCGAAAACCTTACGGTTCTTCAACGCCGTACATTTTCACAATTTATTACTTGTATTGTTAATTTCTCTTAATATATTTTTCCCTTATGTGTACAATTTTAGCGCTGTAATTATAATGTTGTGAGTCAAATAATCATAAAGATTTTTATTGGAAGCCCGTGGGGGGGGGGGCTTCCCTATAAAAATGATGGGGGTGCTTGTCGTACCTTTTAGGGGGTAAAATCGATGGATTGGTACCGCTTAGGGCACTTTAAGCAAAAATTACCACCGCTAGAGTTGTCGTAGGGTATTGAGCCAAGAAATGACAGGAACTTTGTGTGACTCCGATGGTTTTTATTTGAAGTTTTCATTTATGTGGACCATAGTTACAAACTCCCAGAATTGATATTGAAACTTGTCAATGTTGGTTAATTTGGCTTTTTAAAATTGGTTTCTCCAGTAGAAGTGGTGGTACCTTTTAGGGTTGAAAATTTTGGGGTGCCATGCCCACTAATCGAGATTCTGGTACCTTTTAGGAGTACTTTTCAAAATTTCCGACAAGCATCCCCATCATTTTAACAGGGGAGCCCCCCCCCTGGGATTGTAAGTTGCTGTTGCATACTTCAGATATTTTTCCAGTTTCAGGATCCTTGTGGCATGGTTTTTTTCAAAACTGTCATCAGCTATTGCAAAAATGTTTGGGAAAATGTTTGTACCAAATTTGTGACATCATTTTCTGGCCAAAATATTGGAAACATGAGCGTTTAGGGGTCACTTTGTACCCACATTATCATACAATATGTATGGCCTAAATCGTAGACTGGATCAGCTTCAGGCCATTCAATGATGTATACTACTTTAAATTAACTTTTAGTTATTTATAGGTACCTGTGTAAGCAGACTTGTTCTTTTTCACATCAGTGATTGACAGAGCTCTGTGACATGGACGAACCTGGGGGGTCACTGTTTGTCCCTTCACTAAAAAGTAAACAAGAAATTGAAACCGCCAAATTGTGGAAAATGAAAACTGCTTCAGTGTCAACAGGAACAAATATGGCATAATACATGTACACCAAGGAAGAAAGGTAAAATACTTATTGTATATGCGAAAAGTTAATGACCAATAATGATTTACATTTACGTCCAGTAATTTATATTACTTGATATTTGCTTGGCAGACTCAAGAGGCGGACTCAAGTTTTTAGCCAGAATACTCAGCTTTACGCTGACCCCCTATCTTGCAAAATCGTGTAAACAATTTTTTGTATGATTTGCAAACCACA
This sequence comes from Blastomussa wellsi, assembly GCA_947652115.1. NCBI lineage: Eukaryota > Metazoa > Cnidaria > Anthozoa > Scleractinia > Plerogyridae > Blastomussa > Blastomussa wellsi. Next base: position 253,892 of record OX393563.1, read on the forward strand.
TTTAAACCCTTACTTTAATTATAGGCAAGTTAATCCATTAAAATTTAACTGTAACCTTGGGGTGCCTGTGATGTTTTTAAGTTCTCTACTTCTCCATTTTTCCAAAAATTAATACTCAGTCAAGAGAGTTATAACTTGCAGGGAAGGTAAGTCTGCTGTCGGGCCTAGTGGCCCATCAGGCCGGAGCTTATCCCCGGTTTCAGTAGCATGAAGCGACAGAGAGTATTTCTACTCCCCCCTGGATGGGATGCCAGTCCATCGCAGGGTTACCCCCCAGCAGTAAATTCGCCGGTACCCATTTGTACACCTGGGTGAAGAGAGGCACTGTGAGAGTAAAGTGTCTTGCCCAAGAACACAACGCAGTGCCCCGGCCAGGACTCGAACTTGGACCGTCCGATCCAGAGTCCAGCGCACTAACCATTAGGCCACTGCGCCTCCCACAACTTGCAGGGAAAGTCTTCTATAATGTATGTGCAGTTTTCACCATTACAGTAACTGTAAAAGTCAAGTGTTCCTTTAATGTCATTAACTACTTAGGGACCGGCCATTATTTATCGCCTGGGGGGTGGGGAGGAAAATAAATAGAGGGGGATCAGCCGTAATTGAGAAGCATTAAGGGGGTACCAAAAGAAACAAGATTTTTTCTAGTAGCGTTTAGATTGCCATAAATAGTCAAAACCATGTCAATTTATTGCCTCCTTTATGCTCTTGTATTAAACCATTGACTCGTTAATCGGCCGTAACCAGTCGTGACAGACCTTGAACTTTGTTCCACTTCTGACGTCATCAGAAGTAAGGAAAATATACATGCATCAACAAGTGTTTCGTTGATATCTGCTCTTGGACAACCTCCTCCCCTGACTCTTGTATTCCCACCTCATCTACTGACCCTTGGATAGCCTCTTCTTCAGAAATTATAGTATAGTTCTGTTCGGATTTTCAACTTAATTTCCAGTTTGTTCTTTTTAAATAGTGAAATTATCCTCTAAAACTGTAAAATGCATACGTCTCTGTGCCAAAAAAAATCATTTTTAAGTTCAAAAGTAAATCTCCACATTTTAAGTTCACTTTTGGCTGCCTGTTTTCATATCATACTGCCTTCAAAACGCATCAAATGCAGTCTCAGGTCACCCAATTTTCAAAATTTCCCAGGGCAGGATGCCCCCGGACCCCCCTAGGCACTCGGTGCTTGGTCGCTCTGGCTCCTCGTCGGAGCTCATCCTCTCGAATTGAAAAAAAAGCCTGTCAATTGGCCTGAACACTTGCTGTCAGCAGATTTGAACCTGCTCGAAGTTATTCATAGAGCACCTTCACTCGTTCTTACATGACAATTCGCTTCCGATCTTTATGGGCTTTACAATGGTTCGCCTATCGGCTCACCATTGTAAATGCCCATACAGATCGCCCGCTCATATTTTATCTACTACAAATAGATATCACTCACATATACACTGGCTTTTTGTGGTGGCTGAGAGGGAATGGGAGGGATCATAAAATCTTCCATCACCAATATGGGGGATCACAAACACGCTATATACTTTTAAGGGGGAATTGCATAAGGGCTCCCTTGTCACAACAAAAATCCTATGCATCCCAGTAGGCGTGTTTCCATGTTTACCGGGTCCAAAATTAACTTTTTGCCATTGGTGCCAGCTGGCAACCTAATAAAAAATTTGGTCACCAGCTTGCAATTTGTGGTTGCCAAAATTTTTCCACCTTCTGGCAGTGAACTCGCTAATTGTAAAAAAAATCCATTTCAATTCTATTTCAGAATTAGCGGCAAGATAAAAAGTCAGTTTTTTTATGTCAGTGTAATGATGCCATGGCCAAAAATCATAAATTTTCCTATGAGATATTTGTATATCCTGTGTATCATGGTGAGCTAGTCCTGGCATCCAGTAAAATTCTGCTAGCAAGTGAAATTTTTTAGTCACATATTTGGCAACCAGGAAGGTGCAATTTCAGACCCTGATTTACTGTAGCATAAAACTTTACATAGAGAAGGCATCATGCTACGTATAATTGGAACATTTCAGCATGAAAGTTAGTCAACATTACATGTTCTTTCATTATTCAGTATTGGTACTTTTGCACAATGTAGCTTGAACAGAAACTGAAGTACTTAATATGCTAATGCAAGAAAAATTAATATTTTAAACAAAGATTCCCTACAGCAATAAATTCATTAGAAATGCCTAGTATATGCACCTGTAATAAAGGCATTGTAGCTGTAATCAGAGGCTTTCTCTTTATCTTGCTCCCTAGTTATATTCTTGGTTGAATAAATATCAGACGAGTGCGGTCTTCTTCTCTTTTGCTTGGACTTTTGTTGTTCATTAAATTGTTTCATTATTTCAGGGATGGACAAATCTGGCATGCTATTCAATAATACAAGCAAGCAACATTAATAAATAATAATAATAATAATAATAATAGCAATAATTATTAATAATAATTGGTGGCATCCATCTGTCTCAGGAGACAATAATCCATATGTGCGCCTGGTTGTAAGTTTATTGTGGATCTGCAGCACCTGTTGTGGTTGTAAAGCCCTGAATCCTGGCTGTTTTAAAAAGCGGTACGTTGAGTTGTTGGGAGTTACAAGTTCATTGGATGAATAGTAAGGACAGGTATTCTGGGGCATAGCCAATCATGCATGGTGTTACAATAATTCAGCTCACTGGCGACTGGCAACCATTTTAGTTCTTTCAAAACAGGTATATAATCATATTTTTGGGCTCCCCTTATAATCCAACATGCAAAATTTGAACAGCTTGTAGCTTTTGGACGTTTTTCTCTAACGTATTATTTTGCCCATAAGTTTGAATAGTAGTATAATTTACTATATTTGGTATAATTTACCAAGTTTAGTCAGTTTAGTCTTGTTTGGATTCAAGAGCAGGTGATTTTTGAAAGACCAATTAATTTTCTCAAATTAAGTAGATCCTTGTTCATATCAGAAGTGGCTGACACTAAATATCTTGTATTATGACTTTAAATATTTTGTAACGTCTACATAATACTGTGAACTGCATTTCCTGACCGCTGAGGGGAAGTCATTAATGTAAATACTCAGAAAAGAAGCAGGCCTAGAATACTGCCCTGGGGGACTCCACTCACTAAGGGGAGGGGGTCTGAGATAGCTGAGTTGATCATCCTAACAACTTTGTATCTTTTGCTAAAATAACTTTGAAACCACTGGACGCAGGAACGAGAAACCCCAACATCTTGTAAGGTCCAGGGCCACTGACAAGTGTCGTTTCCCACTTCAATTGCTGCCGAATTAGAGGCTAGTGATCATGGATCCTTTTACGAGGAAGCCAACCAGAATATGCTAGAAGCTCTATCTTCATGATTTTCTGCTGTAATAGTGATGTTTCTAGTGCGGGCACTTTTTATTTTTAATTAAGGTAAAAAGGTTAACTTGTCAGCACAATAATCTGAGTGTGAGAAACTCACTGTCTTTTTACTACACCGTCAATCCCTGATCTTTGCTGTAAAATTATTTGGATGTCTGTCAAATGTGGAACATCATCAACGTCATAGCAACAGTAAGCCGATCCTTACAGTTATCAGTCAATACATCATTAAATCTGACACTTCATGTGTCATTAATCACTTAGAACAAACAAAACTGGAATTATAGGTTTTTTCGACTGTATCTCAAAAATAAAAATTGCCGTAAATGCATGTGAATTTTAAGTTCATTTACAGCCTTTCAACCGATTGAGCTGAAATTTTGCTGAAATGTTCCCAATACCTGTTCTACCAAAGTGTCTCCAATTTTTTTAATTTTGGCCTGGTTAAAAAGTTATGGCTTTGTTTGTTCAAGGGTATCACAAGCTTTAGCAAAGCGATCTTTGAGAAATCAGAGACACACTTATTTGAAAGGCCATGTGTAAAAAATCATTTGCAATGCTAAACATGCCGTGACAACAATCGAGGTGTGGAAACGAACTTGATGAAGACAAAAGGGGAACATCACTTCATTGCGCAATTGAGTTGAATTCCTCAGAAAATGTAACTTTTGGGGGGTTTATTTTTAAAGCTTCGCCATGATACATGTTAGTGTAAGGTTGTCAATTGAGGTATACACAGTGAACAAACCTCACTGTCATAAAGAAGAGTGCTGTGCACACAGGCAGGCCTAGTAAAACTTTAACTTTGTGTGAATGTATAAACAATCATCCAAGGATGTAAAGGTAAAGGACAGCTGTACAGAGAAGAAGACAAAGGCCTGTGCTCTAAGGGTGCCCAGGTGCCTCAGGTGACCAGATAAACTTACTTTTTTCGTATAAGCTTTATTGCTGGATGTCCTGGATCTCATGGTTTGGAACCTTCAGGCTTTCTTAGAGCACAGCCTTAAGACACCACTTGAAAGTGTTGGGGCAAGAACGCCACCCTATTTCACACCACTGTTAATTGGAAAGGGTTCTGATGATGAGCCATCAAACTGTATGGTGCCTTTCATGTCCTTGTGGTCGATTGATCATGAACATCAATAATAATAGCCTATTTTCAAGTCTCTTTCAAAAGAATAATGGGGAAATTAAAGGAAGAAAAGTGGAAGGTCTTAGACAATCTATTTCTCTTGAAGAACAGTATACACTTGTATGTATTTTCTTGGATATTAGTGATATCAAGTGAACAGTTCTGTCGTGTGATTCCAGCATCTTATTGATGTGGCTGGGTAGTCAATGAATGATGCTTTGAGCAGGTATGCGATGTAATGCTAAGTGTTACATCTCATACACTTTTTTTGTATTTGTACCTGGCTGTCTCCTGACTGTCGAGTGCTAACTGTGGAGGCTCAGTTTCCAAACTTAAGAAGCTGCTCCTACTCTTGCTCCTGTAATTACAGTGACAGTTCACTTCTCTTTCACGTGGTCCTCCACGCAGCTGGTATGAGGTCTTTTTCACATCTTTTAGTCTAGAGAGTGACTGATTTGCATGATGTAACCAATCCTACAAAAAGAAAAGAAACTTCCCTAGGATGCAAATAAATAAGTTGAAAACCTTGTGGATTGTGGAGGTTTGATCTGGTATGAAAATGCATTAAGCCAATTATATGCAACCAAAAATAAATAGCCAATAAATTATTTTAAACCCAGTGCAATAAATAATGGGGAATAAGCAATAAGCTTTTTATTGTGCATCAGAAATAATCCACCAATCAAATGTCTGCATTGTGTTCATGTGCCAATCCAATATTTCATTATATTGGACAGATATTGTCAGGCAAGTAAATATGGCACCATTTGCGGAATGAAGTTTTCGTTCAGAGTTCAAAAGAAATATCTCCAAGTCCGTGATATTTGAAACATTAGGAATGACTCTGACTCCAGTGACAATGAGGACAGTAGCACAAAAAAAGACACAGTCAAGGGTGTTCCTGTAAGGTTTTTATCAAGAACAGTGTGCACATGTACAAGAAAACCCATCACGCTTTCATATCGGGCTCTCTCATCGTACTGAGGTAAAAAGAACTAATTGCATTTTTCAGTAGTCTCACAACATGCGTGAAATCAAATAAAAACCAAAGGGCAAATCTACATCTTAAATTCATTAGCTTATGCAAAAATTAGTCCCCTTTTAAAGGAGCAGTGTCATGGCATTTAAAGTCATTTTCCATTTACTTTCAAATTGAAGGAAATCTAAAAGTAAGAGTTTTCTAATGCTGAAAAACACCAACAGGATAATAAAATGCTGAAATTATACAAGGATTGTTTCGAATGACAACAATATAGACCGATAGCTCCTTTAAATAAATGTTTGAGGAAAGAAAACATAATTTGGGAAAGCAATAACAAAAAGTGCGGGATGCGGAAATCGTGTGAAAAAGGAGTGGGAATGCGGGATCAGGACCCCAACTTCCAGACCCTAACCTATCTGTTGGCTTGTCTTGCATAGGGGTATTGTAGGGCTCTTGAATCCTTGCAATGGTAGTCGGGGAGGTGGGGGTGGATTTTGTTGGCACTACAGGGAAAATATCAGTGATGTCACTCCACCAGAAAACTATTGCCTGGTGAAACAAAGAGCTCTTTTGTTTAACTTGCATGTAACTGAAATAACATATTAAACAATGTTTGTAACACTCCCTATAGCATATACACAATGAATTACTACACGTCACACACATATTTGAACTGAATACAACAAGAGAAATTAGCCCACCATCCATAGCTCCCCTAAAGAGGTAAGCCACAAGCATCTGATTTAAACCATAAAGCACTGTGATAAATTGGCAGTGAGGGATCTGAGCACACCCTTTGCCACAGACAGGTAAATTATTGCTTCGTTTAGTCAGTATCAGATCGGTTTACGGTGATCGATTCTATAAATATTCGGAAATACTAAGCATGTATATCTCTGCAGTAATGCTTATTTAACAGCTTATTTATTTGACTCACGCGCGTTGCTGGTGGTCTTGCTGAGTGAACCTCATGTTCGGTGTATCCAGACTCCGCCATAATACTCATAAGAGCACCTGATCAAATAAGTAGGTTTGCACCTTTATTTCCAAGTTGAGCCACAAATAAATGTGGACCATTACATTGTAAGGCCTCAAACTGAGTCCTAGCAACAGTAAACAATTGGACGGTTTTTCTCGTTTTTCAACGCCATTTTAAACCATGTGTGCATCCGCTGATTACAATCATCGCTGGCAAGAAATGACTAACGCTGATGGTGGTTTTGGACGGGGGTTGGCTGGGGGGGGGGGTGTACAATTTTTAAACAAACGCCACTTTAAGAGGTACATTTTAATCTTGTAAGAAACGTAAGGGGGTCAAATTTTATGGCAGCAACAGCCAACCTCGTTCCAAGGGTGTCTCATCTTCTACTTAAGATTCAAGCATTTCCAATAGAACACAGCTGAGTTTCTACTAAAGGGGCTTAAAGAAAATGAGTTAAGTTCTCATCAACTCAAGAAGAACGTTATCCCTGATATCGAATTTGGGGAGATTAAATTTACCTCTTCATCTGAAATGGCAGAGGCATTTAATTGCCATTTCTCAAACGTTGGAAATGACCTAGCCAGAAGCATCCCGCCGACCGAAACACAACAGGAAAGTTATATGACTCCTTCAAATCAAACTTTCTCTTTTGCTAAGGGAAGTCCTAAAATTGCTTAGAAAATTAGATTTTAAGAAAGCGACTGGCCTGGACAACTTGCCACCTAAGATTCTTAAAATAGCGGCAGATACTCTTGCACCATCACTGGCAATTATGTTCAACCAGTCGGCGCATGATAGTCGATGATAGTTTTAACTCCCCGAAATATCGTCAACTATCATGCGCGTGTTCAAACAGGAAAACTATCATCGACTATCATGAAGATTTTGAACAAGTTCCAAGCGAATGATAGTTGATGATGGTTGATGATAGTTAAACAATAGAGTGTCAGTTGCCCCGCGGAAATTTGATGCTCTTAAAACAAATATTTGCCCAAGAAGCGAAGCTTCGAAGGCAAATATTAAGAACATCAAATTTCCAAGGGTCAACTATCAGACCGATAGTTCCGAGACACTCCATTGTCTTTATTGTTCAACACTAAATTTTCTTCCGCGCGCAGAGTCACAAGACATCTTCTTGAGTTTTTGCTGCAAGCCGAACTGTACGAATTAACGAAAATCAGACAAGAAGCCCTCTGAATGCAGATCAATCAAAAGCGTTTGAATGTTTTTTTTTTTAACGAAAGCCCGCTTGTTTACAAAAAAAAATTCACGGACGGGCACTATCCATCCGGGTATTTTCCTCGGACGGGCACTATGCTCATAGTGCCCTCCGCGGATGAACACTATCGCGTCACGTGTTTAATTTAGACCAATGAGAATCGGAGAAAATTTAGTGGTGAACTATAATGCATGATAGTTCGTGTTCAAACGGAGATGATAGCTGGAACTGTCATCGGCTATCATCAACTATCGTCCAATTTCAGTTATTTCTGCAGTCGCGAAGATTTTTGAAAGGATCATTTATGATCAATTTAATAAGTATCTTAACGATAATTCTCTCTTCGCGAACTGTCAATCTGGGTTTAGATCTCTCCATAGCACACTTACCCCCTCCTTGAAGCTACGAACAGCCGGTCTGTTAACATAGACAATGACCTGATCAATGGCGTAGTATTTATTGATTTAAAGAAAGCTTTCAATACGATTGATCATAACATCCCTTTACGAAAGCTAGCCAGCTATGGAGTTGATTCTAAAGCCTTAAAATTGTTTGAATCATATCTCAGTGACCGTAAAAAAAAGTGTTTAGTCGATGGTGAGCTTTCTGCGAAAAATTGCGAGTGCTATTTTCGAGGGGCGAGCCGCGAGTTTCGTGGGCGCCAACTGGAGTTAAAATAGAGACTGCAATGGCTTCATACAGCATTTCTGATGCCTGGCACGCTGGTGACGGAATGTTTTGATTGGTCTGTCTATAAAGCGATGACGCGTATCTTTCATCAACGTTTCATTCATGTCAGCTAACGCCCATGCTGAGACATGCAGCTCGTGCTAAATTTCAGTAAACATCACAATGACTGCCGTTTTCACACTAGAGGCGAACAAATCGTCTCAGACGGACAAGTAGTCTTAATGTGAAAACGGGACGAGCAAATTCCAATTCCAATTTTCTATAAATTCCAAGCTTTTGTTTACCGCTTCTGAGACCGGTCAATCATGTTCGAAAGTGGGCGTCAGTGTCAAGGGGACATTGATGTGAGCTGTCAAAGAGGGTCAGTAATGCTGTATGAAGCCATTGCAGTCTCTATTTTAACTCCAGTGGGAGTGGCAGTGGGAGTGGGAGTGGGAGTGGGAGTGGGGGTGGGATTGGGGATGGGAGTTGGAGTGGGAGTGGGAGAGGGAGTGGGAGTGGGAGTGGGAGTGGGAGTGGGAGTGGGAGTCGGGGTGGGAGTAGGGGTTGGAGTGGGAGTGGGAGTGGGAGTGGGGGTGGGAGTGGGGATGGGAGTAGGGGTTGGAGTGGGAGTGGGGGTGGGAGTGGGAGTAGGGGTTGGAGTGGGAGTGGGAGTGGGAGTGGGAGTGGGAGTGGGGGTGGGAGTGGGGATGGGAGTAGGGGTTGGAGTGGGAGTGGGAGTGGGAGTGGGAGTGGGAGTAGGAGTCGGGGTGGGAGTGGGAGTGGGAGTGGGAGTGGGAGTGGGGGTGGGAGTGGGGATGGGAGTAGGGGTTGGAATGGGAGTGGGAGTGGGAGTGGGAGTAGGAGTCGGGGTGGGAGTAGGGGTTGGAGTGGGAGTGGGAGTGGGGGTGGGAGTGGGGATGGGAGTAGGGGTTGGAGTGGGAGTGGGGGTGGGAGTGGGGATGGGAGTAGGGGTTGGAGTGGGAGTGGGGGTGGGAGTGGGAGTAGGGGTTGGAGTGGGAGTGGGAGTGGGAGTGGGAGTGGGAGTGGGGGTGGGAGTGGGGATGGGAGTAGGGGTTGGAGTGGGAGTGGGAGTGGGAGTGGGAGTGGGAGTAGGAGTCGGGGTGGGAGTGGGAGTGGGAGTGGGAGTGGGAGTGGGGGTGGGAGTGGGGATGGGAGTAGGGGTTGGAATGGGAGTGGGAGTGGGAGTGGGAGTAGGAGTCGGGGTGGGAGTAGGGGTTGGAGTGGGAGTGGGAGTGGGGGTGGGAGTGGGGATGGGAGTAGGGGTTGGAGTGGGAGTGGGGGTGGGAGTGGGTGTGGGAGTGGGAGTGGGAGTGGGGGTGGGAGTGGGGATGGGAGTAGGGGTTGGAGTGGGAGTGGGAGTGGGAGTGGGAGTGGGAGTAGGGGTTGGAGTGGGAGTGGGAGTGGGAGTGGGAGTGGGAGTGGGGGTGGGAGTGGGGATGGGAGTAGGGGTTGGAGTGGGAGTGGGAGTGGGAGTGGGAGTGGGAGTAGGAGTCGGGGTGGGAGTAGGGGTTGGAGTGGGAGTGGGAGTGGGGGTGGGAGTGGGGATGGGAGTAGGGGTTGGAGTGGGAGTGGGGGTGGGAGTGGGAGTAGGGGTTGGAGTGGGAGTGGGAGTGGGAGTGGGGTGGGAGTGGGGATGGGAGTAGGGGTTGGAGTGAGAGTGGGAGTGGGAGTGGGAGTGGGAGTGGGGGTGGGAGTGGGTGTGGGAGTGGGAGTGGGAGTGGGAGTGGGAGTGGGAGTGGGAGTGGGAGTGGGAGTGGGAGTGGGAGTGGGAGTGGGAGTGGGAGTGGGAGTGGGAGTGGGAGTGGGAGTAGGGGTTGGAGTGGGAGTGGGAGTGGGAGTGGGGGTGGGAGTGGGAGTGGGAGTGGGAGTGGGAGTGGGAGTGGGAGTGGGAGTGGGAGTGGGAGTAGGGGTTGGAGTGGGAGTGGGAGTGGGAGTGGGAGTGGGGTGGGAGTGGGAGTGGGAGTGGGAGTGGGAGTGGGAGTGGGAGTGGGAGTGGGGGTGGGAGTGGGAGTGGGAGTGGGAGTGGGAGTGGGAGTGGGAGTGGGAGTGGGTATCTGAGTAGGGTGCGAGTGCGAGTGCGTTTGATGGAGACAGATTAATAAAATGCTTTCAAAATCAAAACGTGACAATTGTACTACTGCAGTCGACACCTTTTGTAAACAGTGTAAACTTTAGTTGCGCCATCTTTAACTCCGACTACTTCTGAAAACACCAAAAACTCGTAAAACTATCAGCCGTGGAATGCTAAAATCTTAAATTCAAGTAGCATACAGATACAAAGCCTAGTTTTTAGTCTTAGAGGCGGGTTTGTCCCGTTAAAGTGGCCGAAATACTTTGCCGTATTTCACTTACCGCTAGGAGAGGTTCCCACGGTTAAAACTTGAACCGCAAACGTGACGGCAGGGCGTAGGTCACATGATATTTTGAGGTTTTCCGTTCGCGGGTTAACAGAAACCACGTGATGCTAAAGGTCTCTATATTTATTTCACATTTACAATTCAGAACAGAACTAAATTTATTAACAATTAAAGTATAAATAGAATCGAAAAGTATAGTTAAAAAGGTCATGAGTCTTTTTACAAAAGCAAACTAAGATAGCATTGATATAAATCGCGAGAGACCATGCTCTTTGACATTTATATCTAGAAAGCAAGAAAGATAACTTAATAATTATTCGAAATTCGCAAGATAGTCATCGAAAGATTGTGAATGACTGAGAAGACAAATACATTGTAAAAAAATAGACATTGTAAACAAGGTCAACTATAAAACAATAAATGAATAAATAAACTAAATTATACATAATGGCAGCACGACGAGTATTGTAATAATAACATCCTTTACAATATGCTTCTTAAACCTTGGGTAAAGTAAAGTAACTTCAGGTATTCGCTCCGACGAAGGGCTAACGCTCGAAACGTCAGCTCTTGAATCTCTTTACGGTGGCCAATTCACATTATCAACCCAGTTGATGAAACCAAATTATAACTTCAGGTATGTTGAATGACAGACAAAGGAAACAATAAAATTTCCGATCATTGGGAAACGCCCACGTGTATACGAATGGTATTTAACCTAATAAACGACTACACCCTATCATTACTTGAATAAGATCGCAAGTAAGCTTTCCTATAAAATACATCATAACGTGAAAGTAATTCCTATTAACACTGTTAAAGCATGTTTAAGCTCCTACTGATCACCTCTTTTGGCAAGAGCAAAACACTTGACTAACCGAGTTTTAACTTTCGACCGCCAATTTAGGCAAACATAAAATTGCCTTTACAGCAAAATGAACAAGTTGAGTCATTATTGAATTGACATAAGCTTTTCGGCAACATGATGTTACGTTGAAAAAGATAACCTGAACAAAAATTGTGATTTGCCGATTTCACTGCCAATGCACCGGGTAGCATTCACTATCATTAAATTATCACGGCCGGAATTTTAACTTCTACTTCTGGAAAATATTCGACATGAAATCCACTGGTATGGGGAAGATGATGGTGGAGTTCTTCTCAGCTGAGATGGTGTTCAAAGTCTGCAGATAACGAAGCTGCATAGCAGACGGAGTCTCGGACATGACATCAGCAGCTTCCTTCAGAGAACGTGACGCTGTCATCTCACCTTCAGCCGCGATAACCTGCAAGTCAGTTAAACAATTATCAGATGATACTAATACGAAATTCTCCGCAGAGTTTTGTTCAGTTATTCAGTTACAACGAGAGCACAGAAGTATTATAGAGACGGATAGGATAAGAGTTGAGTTGAGTTGAGTTACCATTTTCAATTTGTTTTTGCCAAGAAAAAGTGTTTGATTTGTCGACTAATCACAAAATATACAAGTTATTTAACATTTTAAAGTGGTCTTTTTGCATTTTAGAGAATTGTACTCTTATTTCCTGTCTTCCCACTTTCCACCCTCCGTTTACCCCAAGGGTTTGGAAGGGGGACCTGATCCCGCATTCCCGCTCCTATTTCACGCGAATCCCGCATCCCGCAAATTTTGTCGTCGCTAATGTTTGCATAAGCTAATGAATTTAAGATGTAGATCTGCTCTTTTGGTTGTTATTTTGATTTTACGCGTATTGTGAGACTACTGCAAAATGCAATTAGTCTTCAATATACCTCAGTACGATGAAAGAGCCCGATATGAAAGCGTGATGGGTGTTCCTGTACGCGTGTGCACTGCCCTTGATAAAAAGTTTACAGGAACACCCTCGACTGCGTCGTCTCCATTGGTGCTACTGTATTCATTGTTGCTGTAGTCAGAGCCATACTCTGACAGCTGGTAATAAGCTGAACAAGGCAAGGTGCGTGCACGCACCTTGCTAGGATCTGGTGTTAATCCGTTCAATGTTAACACATGATCAATGTAGGGAACTTCGGCAGTCATAATCTTCATTTTACTTTCCTTGAACGTTCCAACACTTGCTCAAAGCGATGGCTATGCTCAGCTTCATTAATTACTGTCCCAGATATCATAAGCGACTGTCTTCACTCCACTCAAGTCCTCGAAGGCTTGAGTCGTTCTCTTTTGAAAGATCTCGGGGACCGAGTTGATACCAAAAGCCAGCCTGAGGTACTGATATCGACCAAATGGTGTCTTAAATTTTAACAGTTCTGAACTGCCCTCATCGACCTTAATGTATCAAAAGCCAGATGTTGCAGCTAGAACACTAATTACTTTGGCATCACTCAATTCAGCTGCAACTTCTTCCACAGTTCTCATAGGATAATGCTATCTTTGGATAGCTTTATTTAGGTCGCGAGGATATCTAATACAGTCGCACCTTTCCATTTGGTTTCTCCACGACTACTAAAGAACTAACCCATTCAGTTGGTTCCTCGGCTTTACGAATAACCAACTTTTTCCGTGCGGTCAAATTCTTCCTTGACTTTCTCTCTCTGAGTGAAGGCTATTTCGCGAGGTGGGTGTACCACTGGACGTACAGTAAGATCAATCTAAATTGATAAGTAGCCTCCAAACATCCAATACCGGTAAACACATCTTCATACTTCTTGAGAATCTCATTGACATCTTGATTAGCTTCATTGGACAGACTTTCCTCCCCTTGGGTATCGACTGAACTGACTCTCTTGACCAAATTTAATTCCTGACAAGTTTGAAGACCAATTACTGGAGTGGCTGGATGCCCAATTTGTTTTGAAATTCAACAGGGTGGAACTTACCTCTACGTTTCCCCAGGAGTGTAGATACCTTGTTGCCAGTATAAGACACGAGTCGGGTTTTTGACTTCCTTATTTTCACAGGCGACCCATACAAGCAGTCCGTCTTTGTATGTTCAAAATATAAGCAAATGAATGGGAATATCGAAAGCCTCCTACCATCGATACCCTATTTCGAGGAATGTTTACTTTTTTGAAATAAACGTGAACGTACCTCAGGTATTGTATTTTGTCGTTCCTCGGCTCAAAATGGTGAATTTGAGCAATTTGGAGGGTTTTGCGTTGACTGTTGCTTCACGTTATAAGAAGGAGACAAGGGTGGAAGCTCATTTTCGACCGCTCCAGCGCCAAGCCGATTTTCACACAGAAATTGGAATCGCTCCCAAATCGAGTACCAGATAAACTGAAAGGTCAAAGCTTCTTTTCGTGGTATTCAATCGAAGATCCATTCAAAATCTCAGCGCTAACCGCCGATTAATTTTCGAGAAATGCAGCTTTCGAAGCGACAAACATCCGCGGCAGTCCGTCAGGTGTCTCCACCACATAGGATCTCTCATCTAGCCTTGATGTAATCATGCCTTTCTTCCTCACCTTAAATCCTAGAGTTGAAAAGGTTTCATTCGAACGACATCGCCTTCCGTAACTGTGGGCAAGTCACGAGTGTGGAAAGAGATCACCCTGCAAGTCGCACTACACTCATGCAGGAGAACAAACCTGTTGCCTTCGCCAGAAAAGTACTCACTGATGTGGAGACCAGATACGCAAACATCGAAAGGGAGCTTCTTGCCGTTGTGTATGGTTGTGAGAAGTTCCACACGTACATGTTTGGCCACAGCTCTACCGTCCACTCTGACCACAAGCCGCTCGAGAGTATCCACTTAAAACACCTGACCGCCGCACGCCCGCGTCTTCAGCGAATGTTCCTGAGGCTTCAACCCTGACCTTGTCATCCGCTACCAAGCAGGCAAGAGCATTGAAATTGCAGATGCACTCTCCAGATTATCACCAGAAGAAAAGGACGCTATCCCAGGAATGAATGTGGAAGTGCATGCAATCTACCCACAATTCAGTAAACACATTAGCCAGAGAATCCGAAATGAGACAGCTGTAGACCCTGAGCTCAATGCACTAAAAGAAATGGTTCACCTTGGTTGGCCCTCGACCATCCAGCAAGTCTCAGCACTTCTGAAGCCATATTGGCCCTTCCGCGACGAGTTTTCTGTAGATCAGAAGATAGGATAGCCATAAAAGGTAACTGCATCATCATCATCCCCGCCGCACTACAAAAAGAGATCTTAAGAAAGCTTCATTCAGCGCACTCAGAGCTAGAACATCAGTGTACTGGGGAGGGCTAAATAGTAGAATGATCACCAAGGGCTTGGTACACCATTGGTACAATTGGCACAGACATCTTCACCTTGGAGGGTTCAGAATACCTAGTAGTCGCTTACTATTACTCAAAATACCCATTTGTTAGGCAGATACCAAGAGGTCAAAGCAACACCCAAACCCCAGTAATCAAGATCATGCAACAGATCTTCAGTGAGCAAAGAATCCCAAAGGTAGTAACATGTGATAATGGACTCATTACAATAATAATAATAATAATCTACAATGTTTATAGAGCGCTAATTCCCAATGGTCCAAAAGCGCTTTACATAATAAAAATAACAACAAAATCCTAAACCTACAAAACTACATTGTCATTCTATAAAAATTCCCAATGGAACAAAAGCGCTTTACATAATAAACATAACAACAAAATCGTAAACCTACAAAACTACATCGCCATCCTATAAAAACATCATTATTCTATACAACATCATAACCAGTTTTAAAAAGCCAAGTCTTGAGCTTAGATTTAAAAGAAGAAAGGGAATTACAAGATCTAAGTTCGAATGGAAGTGCATTCCAAACAGAAGGTGCGGCAATAGTAAAAGACCGGCCACCATAAGTTTTAAGATTAAATTTAGACGTAGAAAGTAAAAATTGATTGGAGGATCTAAGAAGTCTACCAGGTGTATAAGGCTTGATGAGATCAGTGATATAGCTAGGTGTAGCACCATGAAGCGCCTTAAATGTAATTACTGCAATTTTGAAAGTTATTCTTTGTTCAATTGGTAGCCAATGAAGTTGAATAAGCAACGGCGTAACACGCTCATATCTATTAGTAAGGTGAATAAGCCTAGCAGCACTATTTAGGACACTCTGCAAACGTTTCAAAATACATTTAGGCTGACCGTAGAGCAATGAGTTACAATAGTCGATCCTTGCAGTAACAAAGGCATGAATTAGAGTTTTACATGTATCGTAAGAAAGAAACTTGCAAATCTTAAAAATATTGCGTAAATGAAAAAACGAAGACTTGCAAACAGCAGTAACGTGCGGCAACATCGATAGAGAGTTATTAAACATAACCCCAATATTTTTAGCCGTAGCTGAACAGTCAACAGTGTCAGAAGCAATCACCAGGTTTTTTAACACAGGACGTGGGCGATAGGAGGATGAAAAAACTATGAATTTCTGTCTTCCCACTGTTCAGCTTCAGCTTGTTATTTAACATCCAAAGGTCAATATCTTTAACACAATCTTCAAGAGTAGATGTACATGTTGACATATCCTCAGACGATGACGTTTCAAAAGATAAATATAGCTGTGTATCATCAGCATAAAAGTGATAAGATAGACCATAAGATCTTGCAATATCACCTAAAGGGGAAGTGTACAAAGAGTACAGCAAGGGGCCCAACACGGAACCCTGAGGTACACCATAAGGTAAGGCATGCACATCAGAAGAGATATCTTGGATTCTGACATACTGAGTGCGATCAGATAAATATGAACGAAACCAGTCCAGTGCCTGGTCGCAAATGCCAAAACGGGTAGATAGTCTAGCAAGGAGAAGAGAATGATCAACTGTATCAAAAGCAGCAGACAGGTCCAGTAGAACCAAAACAACAGATTTTTGATTGTCAATAGACATAGCAATGTCATTGTAAACCCTGAGAAGAGCCGTTTCGGTGCTATGGTGAGCACGGTAGGCAGACTGAAAGACTTCACACAGACCATTGTTGTCAATGTAGTCAACAAGCTGCAGAGCCACTACTTTCTCAATGACTTTGGACAAGAAGGTCAGGTTAGAGATCGGCCGAAAGTTCTTAAATTCTTGATAATCAAGACTCGGCTTTTTCAACAAAGGATGACAACAGCCAAGCGTTCGAAGCTTTCGCAAGAGACTTTGGTTTTCAGCATGTCACCCGCTACCACACTATCCACGCAGCAACGGCTTTATTGAGAGCCAAGTGAAGTCAGTCAAAACCATTCCTCTCAAGGCAAAAACACAAGATCCTGATATGGGCCTCCTTTGCCTAAGAGCTATCGATCACAAGCTGCCATCCCCTGCTGAACTTCTCTTTGGTCGACCGATACAAGACAACCCCTCGATAAAATCCCACGGGATGCCTCAAACGAAGCAGTTGGCCCCAGGCTAGAGGAGAGGCAGGAACCTCAGAGGTACGACTATGACATGTCTGCCAGGCAACTCCCAGCTAAGACTTGCACCAGGACAAAAAGTAACAATTCAAGATCCAAAAACATTGAAATGGATGCCAACCGAAGTAAAAGAAAGGCTCACAGCCGTACCACGCTCGTACATGGAAACAACTCCAGCTGGAGGAGAGCTAAGGCGCACTAAAACCAACATACGGGAGGTCCCACAAAGTAACCAAGAAGTCAAATCAGACCTGGGTGGACAGATCGTGTATGGTGCTCCCAGCGGCGCAGTTGATTACCAGTAGTGTACAACCGGTTCCGTTTACTACTCGTCGTGCATTGCGAATTGAGTAGGGATTCCCGCCATGCTGATCGAGTAAAAGAATCAGTTGTCTTCGCCACTTCGCCTCTGTTTAGTTTATTTTATCAGGTCGCCGTCATCGCTGGTACCATGGTTACAACTAAGAACTACCGAGTAAATTTCTGAACTTTTCATGGGC
Source organism: Blastomussa wellsi (assembly GCA_947652115.1). Classification (NCBI taxonomy): domain Eukaryota; kingdom Metazoa; phylum Cnidaria; class Anthozoa; order Scleractinia; family Plerogyridae; genus Blastomussa; species Blastomussa wellsi. Next base: position 271,441 of record OX393563.1, read on the forward strand.
GCCCAATGGAACATTTCGGTGGATTGATATCTGTTTGGAAGATAACATTTTCTTTTACTGAAAAGTCACCTCATGACCAAACGTTCGTGATTTTGGAAATGCAATGCCTGTTGTCTTCGCAGCTAGATAAAACTGCCGTTTGGGTACAGGAAACGCCATTTTACGATTTTGGAAAGGCGACACCAGTTCGCAAATTCGGATAAACATTTCGTCCCTTAACAGTTTTTGTCACTTTACAGAACAAACTGGTTTAGTTTACGCAAATATCCCTTAATTGAAGGACATTGGGTGCTCCTGAATATTAACATTGATTTTAATATTTCTTGATTTGCTTTCAGTACAGACTTTTCAGCTATGAGAGGTATGTGTGACGTGTGTCGTGACCGGGTTAGTTGTGACTGGTTGTTAGTTTTTTTAATTGTTATTTCAGCATATTTCCTGGCTTGAATGGCGGATAGGATCTTGATAATGTCAATAGAGCAATTATGTCGGACACTCTTCACATGTGCCCTTACCTATTATTTTGCCAAGGTACTGAATCAAACTTTTATATTAACAGTCCGGTTCCTCATTGTCTTACGCTCATGCCAGTCTTGAATTTTTTTTCGTTAAAACAAAAATAACAATTGTGTTCTATTCTTGGGAACGCGCTACCTGAGGAAGACGTCTGAAATACAATAGTCTCCTTTGCGTGACATCCCAAAAGAAAAAGGGCTGCGAAGGAGACTAGAAATTCAGGCGCCGACAGTGAGGTGTCATTTAACCATTTCACTGTTATTTCAGTAAAAAATGACGAGGAATTTCAATTCAAAAGCTCTACAACAACAAAAAAAAATTAAAATGAAGGTAACTCAAACTGAACTCAACTCGGTAAATAACCGATCGCGTTGAGACGACAATTAGTGTACTTTTTCAGGGAGAGAGAAATTCTCTTGTTTTTTCAGCATAACCTTAACTAAGGCATGCGCAGAATGTAGTGTATTTGTACCTTGGCCCGAGCCTCTCTTGTAGCTTCTGCTTCAGCGGCCATTACACGCTGCAACTGAACTGGAAGGCGAACGTCTTTACTGTGAAAAAGAAAGCACAAACAGAACGTGAAAATCTATATCTGAACATAAATTTCTGTTGGATCGCACTGGTGTCTGTCTCTAGTCTTCTGCAGAATGCATTGTTAACCTGTGTTCACACTTGCTGCCCCGTCACGGGCCATTGTGAACACGGCTTTTTTCGTATCCGCACCAAGATTTGAGCACAGTGATTGCGCACTGATGCAAGGTCCAGATTTTGCACTCAACCACTAATGTTGCCGAGTGCTGCCAAACCCTGAGCATAACACTCACATTTCCACTCGTTCCACACGGACTCCCCATGGATCAGTGGCGTCATCAAGGAACAACTATTCAGACACGACAAAAAAAAGTTAGTCAACTAATGGACAGTAAACAAACATTCTTCTGATCTCCGGGTAAGAAAATGATAAAATGATCAAACAGAAAATAAACGGCGGTCACAAACATTATCAATAAACAACGCATGGTAAAACGTTATATAAATTTGACGTTTCGTATTCTTCAACATACATCTTACAAAACATTTAAAAAACAAAAAGAAAGCGAGGCACTGGTGACTAGCAAAAAAAACAATGTCATTGATACTTCCGATAATTGATACTAACGGCAGAAATTAATAAATAAACAGCTTCTCACTTCCAACGTTTTCATTAAGTGGGGGTTTTAAGTCACTGATCAATAGCGTTTCTTTCATTCTACACTGTAAGTCGGACTTTCCGGTAGCGAGGATTTCAGAATGGTCCCATTTGAATGAAATGGCATGGTCAGCAACCGCGGAGGCGTGACCATCTTGTGCGAGAGCCTTGAACTGTTCGGTCTTCTTCGGTAATCGTCGTCTGGTTTTACCGACGTAGAAGGGAATCACAGTACCAACAACTAGCCTAAAACGATCTAAACCGATCTTTGTATGGAAAGAAAGACTTAACCCTACAAGCGTTTTGAAAAATAACCTTAAGATTGACAATTCCACAAAATATTCTGACACAAAATTTAACGCGTCGCGCAAGAACTTCGCTTTGGAAACCTAAACAAAGCAAGGAAGACACCTTTCTTTGGAAGAGTGGCGATAGGTGTTACAATATGTCAATCAAACTTCCATTAAGCTTATCATATGTATCAATAGTTCGAGACTTGACAGTGTTGAATACTGAACTTTCTGTGGTGAGCTCACTCGTATTGAAACAATAGGTTCAGCAGACCTGTTCTTTTTTCTGTTCAAAACATCATTAATGTTTTATCAAAGTACGCCTCTCGGGTAACCATTTTGAAGGAATGGTTTCTTTAATTCAAGGGCGCCGACTGTTTTGTAACAGTTATAACCGTCACTTCTAAAGATGCACGTTGAAGCATACGAAACGTCAAGTTTATGTAAAGTTTTACCATGCGTTGTACCTCCGTTTGTTTTCTGTTTCTTCCAAAGTTGAAATGGCCGAAGAAAAGAATATTTATAAAATTATCATTTTAATAATGAGCGTAGCAATAGATCTATTTATACGGAGGTAATATAAATAGGTAATGCAATTAAGGTGTGTTCAACCATCTTAACTTGCGATATAATGCTTGTGGCAGAAGTAGTGTCTATTTTAGAAAGGGCCAACGGACAATTCAAAGGAACCGGATCCTGGTTGGATCTGATCAGCAGATGTAACGACTTTAACTGACCGTACGGTTGGGATTAACTATTAATCCCGACCGTACGGTCAGCCTTTCGGTGTTCATTGTTTTTTGTGGCATATGGGTTGCAAACTGTTGATAAAAGTCTCTTGTGATATACCTGCATTTGCGAACTAAGACCTTCTCTGTCCATGAGAATCTCGCTCAGGTTCTTTGTACCTATCATGTTTCGCAGGGTAGTCTGGGCCAGTAGTTTGGTGGACCCCTGAGCGTCCGAGACGTTCGTAACTGACACTGTTGCATTCTGGATCCTGAAGTACACCACTGCGTCAACAGTCACTGTGACACTGTCACGTGTCAGAGCCTAGGCAATCAAACCAGATTAGCGGCACATGGGAAGGGGAGGTGTGATTAGTTACACTTCAATTTTAAGTTTTTAAGTTTCATATTATTTATTTGAAATCAATTTTTGTAACGAACAACCATTAAAGGTCTAAATCCCAGGAAAAAAGCTTGTCCTGCCTGTGAAGTGCTGAAAACAAAGAAATTCAGAATTCCAAAATGACACTTGTACAGAGGGTTTAATTATGCCACTGAAATTGTATTAATTAATTTATTAATTGCAGAAACTAAATAAAGTTACCTCTTGTGGAGGAACGTCAAACGACACAGTTCTTAGATCCACTTTGCTGTACTGATCGATTTTAGGAAGAACGAAAAATAAACCTGCAAAATCATCAAAAATTGTTTCTGGTATATTAATTACTGGGATTAAAATATAACGAAACTATTGCCTAGGAACTCAGACCATAATAGTAGAACTAGTCGAAAAGAAAATATAAGTCGGATACGGCAATTATAACTTGGTGTGTAGGTACAAGAAACAGAAAGGGGTCGTTGTTTTCAGGTTCGTGTAGTCAAATTAACGCTGGAACAGCATTCCTTTAGATGTGCGCAAGATACCATTGGTTCTTTTAACAGTTTAAATCTTGTATTAAAAATTATTATTTTAGCGCAGAAATTCTTAATTTACTTTGTGGAACTCTTTAACTAAGACATGCAACAGTGTCATGTACATATCTTTTCTCTTCATTGTATTTTAGCATTTGAAAATTTCAATGTTTGTTAGATTTTTCAATTTTAAATTCTATTTTTGTAAGTATATTTAGTTGACATAGAGAGCCACAAGTTTATCACGTATTCTGTCATGAGAAACCCTCTCTTATCAATGTTATTACTTACTTAACGAAAAATTTCTCCCGCTATATAAAATATTTATAAACATAAAATAAGCAAAACTGAGTACATCTGTTTATCATCATCATCATTTTGTTCTTTTCCCATTAAGGGAAATGGGGCCTTACATCTGTTTATAGCCCTTTATATTTATCACAAGATTGCTTTATCCAAAGACACATGTTCTTCAAACAAACGAAAACCTTGATCATTCTACTGGTACAAGGAATATCATAGCGGGTTCAAATCCTTGTCTGGAAAATTTGGAAGATGCGTCTTACTCAAAGCTCAAAGAAAGAACATTTCTTCTATTTGCTTGTCAAATTCTAGGACTAAAGAATTAGCTGTTGCACTACCACGGGTCTACCACATAACAGGGACGGCGGAGCGTATTTGAAAGTGAGGGGGCTTGAAACTGAGCGCCGGAGGCGCGCGTTTGTAGGGGGGTCTGGAGGCATCCTGCCCCAGAAAATTTTGAAATCTAGAGATATTTATTAAAAAACAGACAACCTGGATAAGTGTAAAATGACAGGTACTTTTTGTGCTACAGCAATATTTTGGAAGTTTTGTAAATACGAACCTTGTACTAAAACAAAAAAATTGTCATTGTCGTAAAAAGTGTGGGGGGGGGGGGGGGGGGACTGAAGCCCCCCAGGCCCCCCGGCTCCGCCGTCCCTGCATAACGACGAATTTTGTGCGTTCCAGTCATTAATTTAAGCGAGGCATCAATGGTGTGACGTCGGATGACTTTACCAATATTATTACATGAAGATGTAGATGCAGATCATTCTTGTAGCAATATATAAAGACTAATTAAAAATAGACTCACCAGGTCCCCGGGCCCCGCCGGGGAGTATTCTCCCAAGTCTAAAAATCACAGCTCTCTCGTATTCTTGCACAATCTGTTTAATATTACATTAAACTGTCATGAAAAGCAATCCGCTCAAGAATACATTACAGAAATACTCAACACAGCAGCACAGACACGAACATATTAATATCACAAACCCGGAGGGGGGTTACTCCCATACATGGCCTATATGGGTAGGTGCCGAGCGATAGGGTATGGTTCCTTGCATGCGGTATAATGTTTGTTTCTTTTGGCACGGTGTGATCCTTAGATAGGGTACCGAAATTGTATTATTTGGCTTTTTTTTTTCAATTTGGAGTGCGTAAAACATGCTAAACGAAAAAGAAACGGTCTGTCAAATTGAAAACGTTGCGGAACGACAAAAAGTTTACCCTTCTTGGTTTATTTCCTTGAAAAGGGTGTCATTTTTCGGTTTACTTTATCCTTGAATAAAGCCAGGGTTTAAGAACCTTTCAGCACACATCTATCCAAAATTTAAGGGAATATCCTCACCCCCCCCCCCCCCCTCCTCCGGGCATCACAGACCCTGGCTTTCATATTTTCGCTCTATGAGGAAGCGAAGCTTTCCGATCAAAAGTGTTGTTAAACAAGTTTCGTTTTACTGAACACGTTCGTTTGATACTTGTGCCTTTTTGAAACTATGTTACAAAACTTATTTATTCACTTACCTTCAAGCAGAAAAACAGAGAAAACGGGCATGTTACAATGACAAGTATGTAACACAGAACAGTAATCACGATACCGCATATCCCCAGTTCCCCTCCGTCAGGTTGACTAGCTGAAAAATCAACAAGTGACAGCTGAATGACAGGTTGAATGACAGGTGGAACCCCACCCAAAACAATAAAACTACGCCTTTCAAACTCAATCACTCCAGCTATGTGCTGTCGGTTGATTCCGCCGGAAATTCCTTTCAAATATCATATGAAATTTGAAACTACAGCGCCGGATTAGCTACTGATATATCCGTCTTATCTTTTCTTTAGACTGTAATAGTTGTGATTTTACCATGTAAATATAACAAGACGAATACTAATTCTCTAAAATTAAATTCAACTAGTTTTTTAGTATCCGTGGTTATTATCAGTGTATGGTGGATAGTTTTCCTTAGCAGCCGCCACTTCCAATAAAAATTCTAATAAAATATCTGGACTTCCAATAGTTCATTGTGAAGCAAATAGTTCATATCCTGGCCTTTCCAACAATCATGAAAATTGCAAGTTACATTCCGATATTTTTGTTAGACTTTTGCTTAAGACCTTTAACATAAGAAGGAAAAGACAATTTGTTGTTACTATTCTTTACAAAATGATATCAGAATATTCTGAAACAAAATTGCAGTCGACCCTCCAACTCATCCATCAGTCATTATGTTTACATCAGATATATTACCAGTGGAGTTCAACTGTATCACTGGTTGTTCAAGTCTAAATTCAAGAAAACGGCGGTTTGTTATTTACTGCTTATTATCCATTATGTGCATGTTGCGTACAGAACATGGTACTATAACAGATTATCTTGAACCAACGTTTTTCTTAACAATTTTTCGTATTTCAACCACCTCATCAGGATATAACATTAACGTTTACGTCTGCTTCACATAGAAGCATCAATAAATAGACAATAGGAACAAGTAGATGGGGTAAGATGGTTACAGACGGGTGTTTGGAAGTATTTATCAACCGTATCATCCGCAACAGCTTCTAAACAAAATCACAATGGCTTAACTTTCCGGTTTAACTTCACGGTTTAGTTAGACAAAAATTTTTATCGGAGCGATTACAAAGATTTAGCGTTTGGTAAAGGGACTAAATAAATAAATGAAGCATTTCATTTAGGTTAGAGAAATGAAAATGAAGCTCCCTTGTCGTTACAAATCAACTAATGCGATATTTCGAACTTACAACTCATGCACTGGATTCGAGGAAGGCCTCCGATTTGACATCCTCCGTGTTGTAGTGATTCTCGCGACATTTTTACGGGCTAGAAAGAGCTCCAAACTAACGCGAGGGGCGCTATGCAGGAAGTTTGTATACAGTTTAGATGATCTAACTTCATGTTTAGTCACAGCCCAGAGTACCTGCTCAGGTCTGACAAGAGCGATGCACAACACCTGTTACTGAGTCCTACTTAAACTGAATGGGCGCAAATAATTTTATTATAATAATAATATCCAGTTAAGTGTACTTAACGGTTTTCTTACACAAATATACAGTCACGAGAGCAGGGAATGAATAGATTTATGCTGTATCAGTTAATGGCCAACTTAACAAAGGAGACGGCGCGCACTGTTGTTTTGATTTCTTAACTTTTATCAACGGACGGTGAAAACAATATTTTAATTTAAAATTATGAAAAAAATATTAACTGGTATTACAGTGTCATCTGGCGGCGAAGTTTGCTTTTTACACGAGTGGCACTTTATCACGAAATTGCATGGGATATAAACACAGGTGACCAAAGCATACTACAAGAGTTTGTATGAGAGTTTGTATGGATTTATAATTTAGCTGAAAATATCTCTGTTTTCCCTTCGAAAAGATGCAATAAAGTTTAAAACTTTACTTGGAGTCCATTTTTAGCTTAAAGTCTTAGTGGCCAAGCTCAGGGCTGGTTAAAGCAGTTTGACCGACTTTTGTAAAGGGTGGCTTTTTGTTCATGGTTGAGCTATTTAACCTTTATAACGACTAGTGTCAGTTGATGTTGTCGTTCCAATGGAAACAATAAATGTTGAAACATTTTTGCTGCAAAATTTACTCAGCGAATTGACCCGCGCAGTTTTCAGCGATCGGACACATTCCTGTGGCCCGAGCCATTTACCCGCGACCCGGCGCCGTTTGTCCGCGACCCACGCTGTCTAGCTGCGACCCGCGACCCCTGAAGATTAGTTAAACCCTTATGTAAGTGTAGTATAATTTTGTTCTTAGTAGTTGTAATTATGTTATTGTAGTATATTTTTATTATAAACCATCAATTTGAGTGCAGTGGTCACACAACACATCCCCGCGGTTTGACCAAAACCTGTAAGCATGCGCACGGCCGTGGAGTACCAGCCATGGACAGCATGGGATAGCATACTCCAGCGGCGAACCCGAAGCTTGCTCCGTATCCACGGGCAGTATTCAAACCGTGGGGATGTGTTGTGTGACCATTGCACTCAAATGGTTTATTGTGACATATTATGAAAGCAAAAAATGATCATCGCAGTGAATTTCCAATTTAAGCAATTGGAAATAAGAAGCCTGAAAAAAGTCAGGGCTTCAACGGGATTTGAACCCGTGGCCTCCGCGAAATACCAACTGAGCTATGAAGCCACAAATTGGGCGAACGAGAGAACTTACGATGCTTATTGTATAAATTGGATGCAAAATTATGAAGATGGAAATTGAGAGGTGAAAAAAAATTTAATTTCTGGCGGTTGAGGGTGCGAATAAGACAGAAATTGATATTTCTAGCGCACGGGAACGAGGAACGTCGTCGAGGAACTATCGGCTGGTAAATAAAGCCCGCTAAAGTTCCTTGGCGAGCATACAGGGCTATATTCTAAAAAGTGTTAGTTCATCACGTGGTGAGCCATTCTAGGCCTACATCAGTCCGTGTAACTTTTGTGTCTTTAAATAAAATCTTTATTGTTTTGTAACTAGAGACCCTTTAAGCCCTGGAGGGATCGTTGCACTGCATTGGTTTCCATTTTTTGTCCCTCACGGGGTTTTTTTGGTTTTTCGTATCCGGCGCGGTGTCACAAGGAATCGCTTTCCTGTAGATAATTAGTTGTTGCATGTGGTTCATGCCTGCTGCAGGTGCGAGGCCAAATGAAACCAAAATACACCTAATGGATTGCATTTGTCTGTGTAGTGAAGTTGAAATCATAAAACAATCTACCTTTAGTATAAAACGTGTCCTTAAATATTCAGTGTTTTTCTTAAAAATTGCCAAAATGTTCACATTCTCAGTCATTCTCACGTTTTACTGCGGTGTCGTTTACCAGCGGGAGAGATCTGGGGACGAAATTAGCTAACTAGGCCGGGTCGTCTCTTTCATGCATGAAGCTTACTTTTGAGACAGTAAAAGAGAATCAATTACCCTTTCTAAAGGTGCGTCTACACGAGGCACTTTTACCGTGGTAAACGACGCTTTTACCACGGGAAAATGCATTCAGTGAGTGTGACCGACATTTTTCGAGGTAAATTTTCCGTGGTAAATATCCATGGAGACGTCAAAAAGATCACACGAAGGGCCCTGGACATTTAACGTGGTAAGTGGGAAGGGTGTTTTGATCCCCAAGGTAAAAGAACCAATCACCATTGTCATCAACACGTGGAAACCAACACTGGGTTTTCTTCCCTGGTTTCATTCGCACCATTGACGGAATATCTAGTAACAAACACAAAACTGCAAGGCTGATACTACCTAAAAATTGACTTTGCGAGACATCAAAATGACCGAAACCGATAAAGAAGGGCTGTAACCGTGGACAGCTGTTTCGCCCTTACTGGGGCTCGTCAGCGTAGTGAAAAGATTTTGAATGGAACCAACGCGAACGCCAGCCCAAGTAAAATGACCCGTTCACTTTATCAAGTTTCGTACTTTGAACTTTTATACTTGCCCCCCGATGGCCAAACCATCTGAACATGAGAAGGCATGTGCAAAACGATGCGTGATTCGGGGGGCAAGTAAGTTCAAAGTACGAAACTTGATAAAGTGAACGGGTCATTTTATTTGGGCTGGCGTTCGCGTTGGTTCCATTTAAATTCTGTTCAGCGTGCTGCAAAGGTAGTTTCCGAATGGCGGATTACTCGTGTTAGACGATCTCATGGAAGAAGGAAGCAACGATAAAGAGTTATTAGATTTGTTCACCAAACATTCTCATCATCAAAATTTTAGTCTTGTACTTGTGCCAGGATATGTTCCCACCCAGGTAAATATGTCAAAAGTACGGAGCCCCCTAAGGGCCATGCAAGATGTCGACTTGTCGAGTTGTTGAGATGTCGAGTTGTTGAGTTGTTGAGTATAAAATGTCGAGATGTCGAGTTGTCGAGATGTTGAGATGTCGAGATGTCGAGATGTCGAGTTGTCGAGATGTCGAGATGTCGAGATGTCAAGATGTTGAGATGTCGAGATGTCGAGATGTTGAGTTGTTTGGCAGAGAACGCTGGAACCCGCGGGCTCAAGTCACGTTCACGTGGAACAAGATGGCGACGATGGCGAACGGCGATTGCGACGAGATTGAGGTATTTCAAATGAACTTTTCCCGTTCCTATCTTTATGAGAAGTTTAGGGAGCAACTACAGAATGCAGGGCCACCATGGTCCACCTTTGTTTTCAAGTATCGGTTCTCTTTGAAGAACGAAGCGTAACACAATGGATGCTTTTCTTATTCAAATGAATGAATAAATTTGGCCCAAATGAATGAATAAATTGGGCCCTGTATTCTGTAGTAAAGCCAAGTTAGTTACGGTACTTACAACAGTTACGCGAACAGAGTAGGAGTATTATATTAGGTAGATCCCTTGGAAAATTATTAGTAATTGTACTTGTATTATTACCATGTTTACAAACGTGACATAAGAGTCGTTTTACTTCTTGTTGTTCCAGGAGGTGTGTTCCTTTCTGCGCTTAAGAAACGTAAAAGAGGAAACAATTGAAAAGAACTTTAAAGAGCAGAAGGTAAGAAGTGGAACATGTACGTAAAGTTTTAATATTACTAGCATGGCAATGGAAGCCCATGCATATACTTCTTATGATCTCGTATGTATGGTCCAATTCCAATTCCAGCTGTTACCACCCCCCCCCCCCCCCCAGGACAATTCCGGCCCTTTAGGCCCGGGGGTTGGTAATTGTTGGAATAAGTCTTGTCTCGGGGGAAAAATCGAAAGTAACTTTTCGTTGTTTTTGTAAAGTACTTCGCTTGACTGTTTACCCAGCACGGAGAAGATTGCCTAATTTCCAGAAAACATCTATAGAATTTGTAACTGACAATTAAGACAAGGATAATCTCTCAAGTTTAAAAGCTGTTGTTTAACAAAACTTGTGGCTGGATGTGACCTATTTTTTTTTTGTAATAAAGCATGGTCTTTCATATTATAAATTTTATCTGAATGCTTACTTTAAAAAGTAGCATTTAAGTTCTTAACAAACCATCTGGATTTGCTTTTGTACAGAAATTAATACTTTTAACTCTATTTGGCACAAAAAGGATGTATTTATGCTTTATTATATGGGTAGCTCTGTGAGCGGGCAAGATGAACCCGAAGGGGGCTACCCGAGTGGGCAAGATGGAGCGATCTTGCCCGCTCGGGATTATGCGCTTTGTCTCGCAAGTACAAAGCTCACTTTTTGGTGTCTTATCCCATGTAATAAATCCTTTATTGACCAAGCTTGTTCGGTCAAGATGGCTGGATATTGGCCTCTTTCTTTTTTTGCGAATTTATGGACCTAGACTTCGTCTCAGTCCATAAACACGCAAAAAAAGAAGAACTTGGCCTATATCCAGCCATCTTGACCTCTCACTTGGTCAATAACCCAAACTTATTACGAGTCCCGGGGGTGGGAATAGACCGCCAAGAAATGAAAAAATGGCACTGAAATCCCCAGAAGTTTGACTGTTGGCAGGAGATGGTCACTGTTGGAATTGAACCATACATTATTGTGCTCTTAAATTTTATTTCCACATAAGTATGTGTTCACGTTCCTCAAACTTTATTATTTATTTATTTATCTTGTTGTTATAATTATTACCTGCATATGTAAATAAAAGATGTAATTTTTTTTTCATGAATTGTAGTATATCTTATGGTCCATTCCACATAAGTGGTGTAAAATGACAGTCCAGTAACTGTGGAATATAGTTTGTGGCAATCAATTGTGCAAACGTCAATCCATTTAAAATCTGGTATGTTCGTTTGAACTGTTGCCATGGTGACAACAATGAAGAAGATTGATGAGACTGTTGAAAAGATTGGAAAAGTTGAAACTTCATGTTTTCTTTGTAAAGAGAGCTCACACAAGAGCTCTCTGATAGTTTAGCAGCCGTTAGTTCCATTTTTAAATAAGAATAAAAATTCCAGCTTTTGACTAATGTCTCCTGATTTCTTATGTATTTATAATTGCTTTATTTATTATCAGATGGATTTTCAAGCGATAGTCATGTCATCAGCGGAGGAACTTCAACAACTGGGATGTGTGAGAGGGGATGCGATGAATTTGAAGCATTTTGCTGAGAAAAAACTTAAGGAAAGACAGCAGGACCCTGGAAAGAATGAAAGAAAGCGCCTCCTTGAAGAAGTATTGAGTCAAGGCACCAAAACCAGGGGAAAACAACCCTCAAAGATGAATGTGTCAAGAAGGAAACCTATTCGTAAAGTCCATCTTGGATGGTTTCATTTCAATGAAGCAACCAAAACGTATGTGCAAGTCAAAACGCAGAAAGGTGGAGGTACGCGGGTTGTAGAGTTACCTCTGCTTGCAACAAGAGAAGTTATTGTTAGTACTGGGATAAGCTGTTTCTTCCCAAATGGAACAAGTACCTTTGGTTCCTCTGATGAAATGGAATTTTCAATTTCAAATTTCCAACAACAGGAAATTGATAGTGATGATGGCTTCACCCTAGAGAGCTACATTGATCAATTCAAACTGAACAGGGTTACCTTGTACCTGATGAGCCGAAAAGGACCATTACCACGCCCACCTTCAACCACACCTGGCTCATTGACAAGTGATTCTGATACTGACTTAGAGAGATCAGTTTTTGAAACAAAATCAACACCTCATCAAAATAATCAACCCATGGTGTCAGCAGAGGCTTTAACTGAGAGACGAAGGCTTGTTGCAGAACAAGATGAACAGTACATGGCATCTTTGGAGGCTGACAGGGAAAAAGAAAAAGCGAAGAAGCAAAAGCTGGAAGAAGAGGTTGAGGCTGACAGGGAAAAAGAAAAAGCGAAGAAGCAAAAGCTGGAAGAAGAGGTTGAGAAGGCTAATCGGCAAACAGAAATAATGCTGGCCAGGAAAGCTAGAGTTCCAGATGAACCTCTTCCTGAAGAAGAGAAAGTGGTGGTACGTGTGCGCCATGTTACTTGTGGCATTGTAGATAGAGCTTTCAAACCTGACACTTTGATGGCATCAGTGTATGACTGGGTGGGGTCATTAAATATCACCCCAGAAAACTTTGTACTGTCTAATATGAAGAATGATCTAATGCCAAGTGAATCCATCCAGTCCATAGCCCAAAACAGTGGTTGCATAGTGTTAAACATGAGAGAAAGCCAATGCATGCCACCTCTTGCTGGTCATGTCAATTTCAGAGGCTTTGGGGAAGAAGCCATCGACCTGAACAGCACAGTGTCAGATGACAACCATGTTTTACCCACTACAGGTGTCCCTATTCAGTTAATGGAAGATGATAGCAGGTAAGTGGAGAGAATTGCATGTTTAATGAGTATTTCAAAAGATTTTAGATTTGTTATGTATGTTTATCGCCGCCATGTTTTTATTTCTCCCCCAGGAGCTCCCTTTTTTACCTTTTTGATAATAATTATTTGAAAGGCGACTTGGGGAAATAGTGAATTGAGCGCTATGTCCTTTATCAATCTGTGCTCTTCCTCTGCTCTTTCGTCTTTCTCTTAGTAGTCATTGTAATTCTGACTGTTACAATTGCTTTAACAGTGTCGACGAATCCTTGCCAGAGAACAACGATGATCATCATGGTACCTTCTCATTGGATGATCCACCTGTGGCTGCCTTCCAACCACCTGTTAGGAGTAGCTTTGTTGGCCAGGATGTCAGAGATGTAAGAATGTGTTAATGGTATTGCATTCGTTTGGCAGCAAAGGATACAAGAAGTTCAAGAAGTTTGATGTTCCATAGTTATTCGATCAAGTGTCCAACCTTAAATAAGTGCCTATCCCGAATAAGAGCCCACCCTGTAGGAAGGCAAAGTTAATAAGCGCACAGGCTATAAAAAACTAAAAAACAAATTGCACAAAGAGGAGTACCAGGGAGGTCGCTATTTGATCTGAGAGACTTTCCCAAAGACCAATTTTTAATGGTCAGTTAAAAATCTTCTTTGGTGCATCTTCACGTTTTGTTGTTATGTATTGTTTTGTTGCAAAATAAACTTACCTTTAGCTGAACATGGCAAAAATTTAAGAAGTGCCTAGCTTTGAATAAGCACCCATTCTCAGGGTCGCAAAGTTTACTAGAAGAAATTGTTTGTTAAAATGGTCTTTTGTTTAAACAGACTTCCTGCACTCGACAATAACTGACAAGTCCAAAAAGAGTATCGAAGACTAATGTTACGCTTGTCAATGAAAATTGTTCTTGGAATCCTTGTAATACTCTAATGGATGTATATTTCTCTTTTATACAGCGTGGCTGGCATTTCAGGAGATGGGTCAATGAGCTTGTACAAAACAGAAGTGAAAATCAGGGGTATGATGGTAAGCATGTAGTTTCAATGTATAAATTAAGTAATAAATTAAGTAAGTAGTTCTCACATTTGTACAGAGGACATGTTTTTGCATTGTTAACATCTGCTGTGCTCACAATCGTTACTGTGATGACATAGACATTTCCCAATACTCAATAGTATAAGATGTTTGGTGTTCAATTTCCACATTTTTTAGAGTTAAATGAGTTTTTAAACTTGTTTAAGGAATGCAAGGTCAAGATATGGAGGCAGAAGTCAGACGTGTGACAGTGAGAAGGGATGACATCCTCAATGCTGTGCTGAAGTTGTACATGGAGGATGATGACATAGTCAAGTGTAGACTTGTTATCCACTTTGAAGGAGAAGTCGGCATTGACTTTGGAGGCTTGACAAAAGACTTCTTTACCTCCTTCTGGGAGGAGGTATTTGAAAAGTACTTTGATGGCGATGTTGTCAAAGTCCCTTTAGTCTTCCCTCAGAAGATGGGCGATAGCGATAGGCTAGTCATTCAAGCACTCGGGCGCATACTTGAACATGGCTGGAAGCTCACCGGCGAACTCCCCGTGCGATTCTGTGAAGCTTCGTTCGTAGGAATGCTTCATGGAGAAGATGCCGTCCCAGGTGATGTATTGGAAAGATCATTTCTGTGGTACATCACTGATTTTGAGAGGGGCATTCTTTGTAGTGCTTTAGAAGGAGGGGAGGTACACGAGTACAAGAAGGATGCCCTGTTTAGCTTGTATCGTAAGTTCTCCATGCAGTGTCTTCCAGCAGCATCAGAAGACAAGCTGCATGAGCATATCGTCGCTATGGCACGATGTGAGTTCTTACATAAGCCAATGGTAATCCTGTCTTGGATGCGAAGTGGGATTACTGAACTGGACTCTTTACAAAAGAGTCTTTCTGTCCAGAAGATCTGTGAATTGTACAAAGTCCTATCGCCAACTGTTACTAACGTGTTGAAGACCATGAGAGCGTATTGCGAAGATTTGAGACCCGACGAGGAACGTTCTTACAACTTCTTGACCGTATACATCGGAAGCATGGACGGTGATCAGCTTCTAAAGTTTCTTCACTTTGTGACAGGTTCCACAGTTACTCCAGTTGGTACTGGTATAACGGTTTGTTTCAATTCTACACAAGGGCTAAGTCGTGTTCCCACTGCTGCAACGTGCAGTAATACATTAACCATTTCAACAACTTATGAAAGTTATGCCACTTTTAAGAAAGAATTCACTAATTTCCTAAGCAGCAAGGAAATTTTGCAGATGAATGTCTTATAAATCTCTTCTACATCGATGAGGGACCTTATAAGTTTTACATGGGGAAAAAACTTGTTGTTTATCGCAGCATGCGAGACTGTTTACCTTTCGTCTTTTTTTGGAGAACAATGTCATAACATTCCTTAATGTTGATAAGGGACTTTGAATGAGTTGTTTATTGAGACTGAAAAACTTGTGTTTTTTATGTGGAGAACAACGTTATAACATTCCTTAATGTTGATAAGGGACTTTTGTTGTTTATGAGTTGTTTGTTTACCGTTCGTCTTTTTTGAAGAAGAATTTCGCAACATTCCTCATCGCGTTTGATGAGTAACTTTTGTTCATTAAGAAAACACTAGTGTTTTTATCGCAGAGTGCGAGACTGTTCGCATTCCATCTTTTAAACGTTGTTGTTACCAGTTTTGTTTGCGTAGTTGGGTTGTCACTGTCACAAGTTTATTTTGGTACACTTTCCAGGCGTTATACCAAGATTTTCGCGCAGATATATCCAGGCCAACTGGTAATTCCTGAAGTCAATAGAGATATGAGATTAGGATAAAAAACATCAGTCAGCTGCGGGTGCGAAAAATAGATTCACATTCGAGCCAAAGGACGATAGAATTTTAACTCAGCATTAGGGAGGTGTTCGAGGTAACAGATTTCGAGTAATAATAGTGTAAACAACAGTTGAATTTAGATATAAGAGGGGGGGGGGGGTCGAACCTAACTTTCTACCTTCAAAAGGGGGGGTTGACGCCTAATTTCAAATGTTATGGAGGGAGGGCTCAAGCTAACTTTTGCCCGTTTTGTTCTCATTTTTCAGCCCCCCCTCCCGATAATTATTGCGCAGTCCCTTACAACGTGGTGAATAGAATACTAACGAAAGGCGAAATAGAAATCCCCTCTCTCACCCTGTAGATACCAACGCAACTCAAAATACGGCATGAAAAAAAAATTCAGAAAAAAAGGTAAACTAATCAACTTTATTTCGTCCCTAAAAACTGAACAGTAACAATGAAAGGCAAGGGTCAATCAGTGGAAGTGAAGGTGCTGTTAGTTGAGAACGGACTATTAAGAATTAACAAACAATTAACAAGTCCCCATATAACGATTTGCAAACTGAACCATCACTGAAATAAAAGGGCCAATCATTGGACCCGGAGTTAGTTTAGCAGTGATTATTAACGAACGAAAACGAGAAAGTGCCTTCTTTCAGCATGACGTTATATGCTTTCTATTTCTTCCATAAGTTTGATATACAAGGCTTTTGCTGCCTCGGGTGACTGAGGTGTGTCAAGTCCAAGGTCGTTCATTATTGTTGTAGCAAGTTGCGCAAATGACTCAAGACAGTCAGGCGGAGGGTCACAGCAGCAAACCTCCTGGGCTACGTCAATGTCGTCATCGTCGACAGCGTACTTATGATCTCTAATATCTTGTGCTAGTAATGATGGCATGAAGTACAAGGTGTCGGGTCTACCTGGGGGAGAGTTAGGATTGGTAGAAGGTCGAATGCGGTGTACATTCCAATGGATAGCAGCTCTCCGGAGCTCGTCTCGTATTACAGGCATATAGCAGAACTTGAGACATTCTATATGAAGTATGTTAGCATCACAGTACAAGCCACGATCTCTCAGATCTTTAAAATGGCTAATCCACCACTCTGTACAGTTTTTTCGCAATTGCCCCCACCAGGCTTCAATCCTCTGATTAGAGACAGACTTCCCATACATGAAACTTTTGCTGCCTGAAAGCGAATCAGGGCAGTCACGCCTAAAAAAACGTTGCATACCTGCAACTTTCACGTTTTCTGTACCGTAGTCAGCACGCATAACTGTTGCCGTTCCCCCAACTTGTTTGACACAGTCAAGAAAATATTTTCCCACAACACGGGGATCGTTATTTGTTGAACCCACCTCCAGCCACATAATGCGCCGGCTAAACCCATCTATGCATCCATGGACACAAAACCCAAAGGGTTTTAGTTTGTCATATCCGTCAATGTGCCATAGAAAATTGGGGCCCTTAGCTCTATATTGCCTTCTTCGCAATCTGTTTCGTAGTCGCAAGGAGACCCCTTCTGGATCTATTATCCTTAGAGCCTGTCGTACTGTTTCTCGGCTAACAACCATTCCGTGATCATTTCGCAATCGTTGCCACATGGCACGATAACCAATACAACTCCCACTTCCTTCCATTTCTTGTTCGATAGTCCTAACAACTAAACCTAAATCTGCCTGATGTCCCCTTCTTCTAAGGCCTCTTCTCTGCAAAATTCGTTTAAGTTGACGTACGCTTATTCTGATTCCATGGACGAGGATAAGGAACGCTACTATTTCACTGTGTTGAAATCCAAGATTAAAGTACCTTTCTATAAGTTCTTCACGATCCGTACTTGCAGGTCCTAAAACAGGGATGTATCCTTCTAGAACTCCATTTGTACCAATAAAAAGACAAATTATAAAGACAAAAATTCCAAGGAGATGTAGCGTCGACATTCTTCTCCAATAAACTCGCCTGTTCTGTACACGCTTTCTTTAGTCGTTCGCCATCGTCGCCATCTTGTTCCACGTGAACGTGACTTGAGCCCGCGGGTTCCAGCGTTCTCTGCCAAACAACTCGACAACTCGACATCTCGACAACTCGACAACTCGACAACTCAACATCTCGACATCTCGATATCTCGACATCTCGACATCTCGACATCTCGACAACTCGACAACTCAACATCTCGACATCTCGATATCTCGACATCTCGACATCTCGACAACTCGACATCTCTACATTTTATACTCAACAACTCAACAACTCGACATCTCAACAACTCGACAAGTCGACATCTTGCATGGCCCTTTGGGGGCTCCGTACAAAAGTATTTCCAGGAACGCACATTACATTGTGGCGTTCAAAAATCCAAGGGATCAACTAGCCATGAAGAATTGAATTTACTGCTTCAAGCATTTCCTACATACTCGTCAGACATAATGGCACTCTATCAAAAAGTGGCCGAGCGACCGTTCGGATACATGGCCTTGGATTTAAGTCCTGCCAGCGACGACAAGAAACGCGTATTTAGCCACCTCTTTAGCCACCTCTCCAGTCAACCTAAAAAAACCTAAACCTTGACGCACGAAGGATACCCGTGTTGGTATCGAAGAAGAAGAAGTATATCAATCAACGCTTCAATTCACTCAGTTCATTTGAAGCACGCTGTCTTGGTTGAAGGTTAACGAGACCATGGGTGATCGTTCTCCAGATATTTTTGACACCGAGGAAGAAGCTGGAAGTAATGAAAAAAACAAGGAGGAGAAAGAGGAGTCTGAAGGAGAGTCTGAAGAGGAACAGAATGAAGAAGAGGAGAATAGTAGTAGCAGCTCCGAAGAGGACGAGAATTCAGACTATGATCCATGGTTTTCGTTACATAGGAAAGTGAGGAAAGATATGGAAGAAACATACATCAATAAAGTCAAACGGTTTCTCGATATGGGTAAAACCCAAGATTACGCCGAGAATGCTGCTTTCAATGTCCTATTACCTTTAATTAGAAGGAAGCTACGAAGGACCTACTTACAGCGTCTATTATGGACACACCGTATCAATCGCGACGCACTACACCGTAAAATCATGAGCACTCTTAGACGATTTATTAACGAAGACAACATGGATTTCGAAGAAGCGGCTGAGTCAGCAGAATAAAAGCGGAAATTCCTGTTAAATAGAAAAATGACAAGAAAGGTACTCCCTCACGAGCCAGATGGTGATGACAAAGGAGAAGAAGAAGTGGCTGAAAACTCCGTGTGATTTGTCTAAGTGGCTGTTATAAGAGAGTGTGATTGTAAGGGTTTTTCTCATTATCTACAAGACAGCACGCAAGATGAATTGCTCCAATCAATTACCAGAGGGTGATAGAAAGGTCGTGTGTAAGAGTGCCAACCATAAAAGATATGACGCAGAAAACAAGGAACGAATCCTGGCTAGACAAAAACGATGGCGTACAGAGAACGCGAAGATGATCAAAGCTCGTCTTAAAACAAAGCGTGAAGAAATCAACAGGGCCAAGAGAGCATATTGCCAAAAGAACAGGCAACGTAACAGGAGTTATCAAAGAAAATACTGTCAAAACAACAGGGAACGGATCAACGAATATTGGCGACGCTATTATGCAAAGAATAAGGACCGGATCAATCAAAGACTTCGTGGAAGACTAGGACAGACTGTCGAGCAGGACCAAACGTATATGGACACGAGTCTGCCTGTCGGGCAGGACCAAATGCATGTGTTCACGAGTCTGGAAGAGGACAGAGGATCATGGGACATAGAAGTGAACCGAGATGTTACTGTAACGGATGGAAATAAGCCCGTTGAAAAGAAAACGATGGATTGGTCAATAGAACGATTGTGCACTTGATCGAAAGCATTAAATGTTAATCAATAAAAGGCGTTGAACAAAATATCATGTTTAGTGCTTTCCATTTCTTTATTTTTAATCCATTTGAATCAGCTATTTGTAAGAGCCGGGACAATCGTTTCCAGGGACCAAGGACTGGGACATGTCAGGAGTGGGGGATACCCTTCCTGACCATTTGCCTCTCAATACAATATACCATTCATTAACGTATCAAAGCGTGCGACATTCTGATTCATTATAACGAAAGGGATAGGAGGTACACCATTGATTAACATATCAAAGCGCACGACATTCTGATTAATTGTAGGGGAAGGGATTTGCTTGAGAATACAATCTTTGTTGTTAACATTTTGTGTGATTTTTATTTGCGTGACAAAATGGCTGCTTATCAGAACCAAACATATTGTGATGCATCCCGATTTCTCATTCTATATGCAAAAGGTTCCTGTGACCCAAATCCTGGCTTCTGGTTGGCTACGTCCAAAACCGTCACCCCTTACTACTAAGGGCAAAACATCTGCCCACGGTTACAGCCCTGCTTTGTCGGTTTCGGTCATGTTGTCTCGCAAAGTCAATTTTTACGTAGTATCAGCCTTGCAGTTTTGTGTACGTCTCTTGCAGATAAGTTAGCAGCATTATCGTTCGCGGTCCTCTGTAGTTTTCGTTTATAACATCTAGGCCTGAAAATGATCTAATGTTGACTGATGACCGGCTAAATAAATACTGATATACATTTCTGATTTTGGATACGCTTAAAACTCGACGAAAGTCTTGAATCCATACCCTGTCCAAGATGACTCCTTAATATCCATACCCTATTTAAGACAGACTCGCTTGAATTATATATCCTGTTCAGGACTGAGAGGTCAAAAACCATACTCTATCCAGCGGCACGGCCCCGTATAGCGGAAGGTACGTCGCTGAGTTAGCATATAGTGGTTTGATAGTGATATCTATAGGAACATTTACCTGAATTTGTTCAAAAAGTTACTCCAGCCGTTTAAACTTCGACGTTATTAAGGAAGGTGGATGTTCAGCAGGCACTTTACTGATTAGCACGTCGACTTCACTGGCTGAATAATGATTAAAAATTACCCGTGTAGCCCATATAAGGCAGCACTCCCGGGGCGGGACATGACGCAAGGACATGAAGCAGCAACAAAATCATGTGCTATTCACACGAAGGGGACATGTAGCAGGGACGTGTAGCGGGGACACGTAGCGGGGACGTGTAGCGGGGACATGTAGTGGAGACATGTAGCAGGGACGTGTAGCGAGGACACGTAGAGGGGACGTGTAGCGGGGACATGTAGCGGAGAAATGTAGCAGGGACGTGTAGCAGGACATGTACCAGGGACGTGTACCGGGGACATGTAGTGTGGACGTGCAGCGGGACACGTAGCAGGGACGTGTAGCGTGGACACGTAGCAGGGACATGTAGCAGGGACTTGTAGCGGGGACATGTAGCGGGGACGTGTAGCGGACACCTGTAGCGGGGACATGTAGCGGGGACGTGCAGCGGGGACACGTAGCGGGGACATGTAGCAGGGACTTGTAGTAGCGAGATACGTACATACCTGAAAATTTAGCCGCGAAATGTCCCCGGATCGTCACAGCAACACGTCTTCAGTGTGAACAGAATCAGTTTTGGAAATGAGAGTGATGGCAATTTTTTTTTGTGAAAGATTAATTAATCAACATGACACGAGCATGGGACAAAGAAAAATTCTGAGACCCGACAGGAATCGAACCCACGACCTCCCGATCACCGGGCGGGCGTTCTATCCACTGAGCTACGAGAAAAAAAGAGAAAAGTACTTTGTCATGAGCAGGATGAGTGAATCAAATGCAATCGTTTTATAGATGCTTTTTCCCGCTTCACCTCTGCCGTTGTTATTTCTTAATTTTGTTGCAGGGACGTGTTGCACAACGGTTCACACGAGGGGTTAGACTGATGTTTTTAACCGTGTGTAAATAAAGTTATCATCCATCCATCCATCCCTCCCACCCTCCCTACCTCCCCCTACCCCTCCCTCGATCCATCCATGTCTCCTGCGTGTGAAGGACTCATGATTTTGTCGCTGCTTCCTGTCGCTGCGACATGTCGCCTCGTGCGTCAGTACGTTCGTATCAGGGGCATAGCCAGAATTTCTCCAGAGGTACGCACACCCTCCTCAGCCCGTGTGAGGTGACACCTACATCCGTTGTTGTTTGAAGTTGGAAGTGTCTCGAAGTTGATATTCACAAATGAGCGACTTTTTACTGATATGTGGCACATTGTTTTCGACCGACAATCATTTGCTTGCCCTATGACACTGTCGATACCTAGAATGGTCTATTGCAACTGTTACAATATACCATATTCCATATTCCACCCTTCGTCAGATTGCGGACAAGGAAAAATGTGGGGTCATTTACAACATCAAATGTAAAGATTGTGATGCAGAGTTCCTTGGGAACAAGGCCAACTAAATGAACACCGGCGAGCAGTGCAAGCCTGTGATCTTAAGTCTGTTGTCACTACATCAACTGGGCCAATCTAAAGACCACTTTCTTTCACGCAAGATCCGCGAGGCCATAACTTTTACGGCGACCTGCAATGAACCGTGATCAGGGCTATCCCCTCCCCACCATGATTTGATTTTGAACAAAAGGGAATCTGGCGAAGCATCAAATTTTTGGTCAGAAGGTACTGTACCTACTGAATCCTGTACTACAGGATTCAACAGGTCACTCGCTATATTTAAATTCGTACTCATACCGAGGCCTAGAGTTACGTAGAGAACACAAACAAAACTTAAAGAAATGAATAAATATGCATTTTCATTTTCTTTGTTTGTGTTCTCTCGGCCTCGTTACTAATCTAAATTTTAATATAGCGAAAGTGGCCTATTTCAGTGCGGTGTCGCATTATTTGTAAACAGATGGGGGCGAGGTGAAATAAAGCTCAAACTCCGCGAAATAAAAACAGGAAAAACTGTTGCAAGTTGCTTTATTATTCCAATCTCAGCTACTGTCTTTACTTGTTCAAGAGTATCGCCAATAACCTGTGATCAGGTTTTGTTATTTTAGGCGGCGGCCGCGCAAAAAAAACAGAAAGCTTGATCGCAGGTTATATCGTGCATCATTGCAGTTATACAAGATTATTCAAATTGACACGTCCATCGACTTGTAAAATCTGGCCCTGTAAAGTGAATTACTGAATCTCTCATATTCTTATCCTGAAGCAAAGTGATTCAACACATCTCGACTGAATCACAGAGTCGCATGGCTGAGCGGCGTAAGCTTGTAAGGGGTTTCTGCTGGTACCCGTGAAGATATCCCATTATCGGGATTCACTGATAAATATATTCCATTTATTTCAATCCACAGAGGTAACTGAAGCTGAGGAATAAGTAAAGCAAAAGAAAAGAAATTAGCCGCGAGCAATTCAGTTCTATTCCTTATTAGTAGAAACTCAGCTCTGTTCTATTGGAAATCCGCGAATCTGATTGGTTCTCCCACTGTTTTTTATTCGCCGATAGAAATCAAGCGCGCGCGCGTAGCTCTTTCAGCGGTAGTTTTTCTTCATTTTTGGCTCAAAAGTACACAATATTGTAGGTTTTGGACTGCAATCCTTTAGAGTTTCTACTCAAACAATTAGACTACTCGCCCTCGTTTTCTATGAGCGATAGTCAACTCGGCTGCGCCTCATTGACTATTCGCTCATAGAAAACTCGGGCTCGCAGTCTAATTGTTAAATAAAATTGTGCTCCTTATAAAAAAATTGTTAAAACATTAACAGCAGTCATAACTGTCATGATACGAAACAGCACCTGTCAACAGAGACAATAAACGAAATGATCATCTTAAAATTAATAAAGACTCAAAGGCATAGCCATAAATTAAATTGGTACCTTTTGAACTGATTTCAATGGGACTTGGCAATCACTTCTTCTCCCAGCTGCTCTAATATTTCTTGTCTATAATCATCAAAGTCTCCATCTACTTGAGAAATATCTTGACTTTCCACAACCCAAAGTTGACATGAGGTCTCCAGGATAAGCCGTGCATCGTGACTCACCAATATCACACCTGGTACACAATGACAACCAGTTAACTCGCGCCCTAACAGGTACGAGTACTAATACATTTCTGAAGCTCACGCACTGCACATCAACCATTACTACCATGGACATATCGTTACATAACTTTCTTTGATTCTGATGTTGGTGGCTGAAATCAATTGTCGTAGTCTAGGTCTTTTACCTCCAGTAAATTGGTTAATTGCGTCCGCAAGAGCGTCAATGGATTCGATGTCCAAGTTGTTTGTAGGTTCGTCCTGTAACAAAAACACAATTGCATGTAAACCAAACATTAAATTATTGAGACGCTCCTAGTTTGTGAATAGGTTGTTATTTATTATTTATATTTCAATATCTAAGTAATGTATTGTACACGACCCCACAAGCTTCCAGCTTTCATACATATCGTTTATAAATAAAGGTAACCTACCTACCGATCAACGGTACTATACTCACCAACACAATGACATCCGGGTTACTGAGTGATAGATCAGCAAATGCCACACGTGATTTCTGACCACCTGGAAACGAAACAACCACATTATCCCAGCTTCAATATCACGCACATCCGCCTATCCTCCTCCTCCCCTTCAGGAAAGCACAAATTTGTTAATCCAGTCCCCTGACAGTAAGTGTATGGGCATTAGGAGACTCAGTCCGACTATAGTTATTTCACTGTTGGGGTCCCCGAAGGGGTCCCTCGGCCTGAGGGGTATATCATAGTGCACGATTCTAAAAGCTCTTGAATTAAACAAACAAAATTGATGAATACCTGATAAATCTTTGGTCTTGATCGTGTGAGCATGACTCACTAATCCAAACCTTCCAAGGTGTTTTCGCGCCGTCTGATAATCCAGGTTGTATTTCCTCTGAGAAGGTAATAGAACAAAAGACAAACCAAACCATGTCTTAATTTTCATTACCGATTCCCATTCATGTATTGTAGGACTAGTTCGTAAACTTCACTGGAATAGGAAATCAACTTTCAACTTGCTCATCATCGGCTTCACACGAACATTCCAATGTCGCAACAATGGTATCATGACACGATTCAGCCGATTAGGTGTGGTCAGATACCACAACCATGTCATTACGACGCTGTAAACAAGTAACTTTTGAGGAAACTAAAATCAGCAATGATCACAATGATTTATCTTTTTGATTATTATTCGTATTGGTTGTTGTTTGTTTACCTGAAGATACTCCACGGGTGAATCTTCCATGTTCAGCTGTCAGTTAAAAACAGTAAGATAACAACAATTTATTCATTAGTTTACAATTCGTGGCAAAAGAAATAATTTCATGTAAACACAAAATGATGACGATGACGATGATGATAAAAGCCAAAGGATAATCTGATTGATGATTGAGTCCATGATCCCATATCGATCATGAAAATCATGATCAGCACGGTGACAAACATGATTGACCATTGGCAATGCACATTGAATAAATATTAAAGTAAATTACCTGGTCAGCAGAATGCTGGTTATATGATCCAATTCGCTTAAAAAAAAAGAAAAACATATAATTCATCTTTGAAATAATGTTTGACGGGACAAGCGTCTTCACTTCTGTTGCTTAAATCATAAAAGTGAAAATCCAGCACCCATAAGATAATAACAACAAAGAGCTACAGAAACTCTCTTCTAACGGACACCCCTTTCTAATTTTACTCTTCAATACAGACACCTCTCAAAAAACGCACACGTGCAGTTGGTCCTTATTATTTTTCAGTGCTTTATCTTTAACCAAATTGTCCTTAGTCAGACCGCTCTCGGGCAACAACGAAATGTACTTTTGGGTAACAAAGAGACCAGAAAGAGGTCCTCTACTACCCCGGACATTTGATACTAAGACTCATCTTTTACAGCACTTACAAGCCTGTGATTCCGTACAGTATCACCTTTTACCTGAAACAAACAAATTTCATTAGCCCAAGAAGAATAGAAGTTGAGATTTTGATTATAAATCACTTAACAAAGAAAAGGTACATCTGGGAAGGTACTAAGTTCCATGTTTGGTTAGTGCTTCACTCCAGTTACTAAGAGTGTTTCTACTCCTCCCTGGATGGGATGCTAGTCCATCACAGGACAGCTTCTCCCCCTCCCCCTCCAGTGTTAAATTCACTAGTATGGAAAGACCTCCTCACCGGTTCAAGTTCACCAATCAAAAGCTTTAAGAATGTACTTTTTCCAACTCCATTATTACCGACAACAGCGACTACAAGAAAAACACAACATATTAACTAGAATTAGTTCTATGACAAACAAATGAGAGATGGAGGACATGACAATGGTAAATGGATTAACAGGTAATCTTGGCTGGGAAAGAAAAAGAAATAAAAGTTATGTGGACACTTCCCAAACTAACCATAATTTAAAGACAAAGTTTGAACTTCACAGGCATGTTTACAACATCAAAGTATTTATATTTTGTTTTAATTTTTTGTTGGAACCCATGGTTACACAAGAGACAATGGGATAGAGAGATTAATTTTCTTACTTCTAGACGTCATGTCAATTCCAAAATCCAGATCAATAAATAACTTGGGTTGGTTGGGATAGCCAAATGTCACAGCTGTGGAACAATTGAGAAGCTGGGTTAAACAAATGAAACTCTGCGAATACTCAGTAGAGAGCATTTGAAATGATCATCACCATTTGCAATGATCATCATTACTGATTCCCATTCATGTATTGCAGAACTAGTTCGTAAACTTCACTGGAAGAGGAAACCAACTTTAAACTTGCTTATTATCGGCTTCACCCAAATGTCACAAATGGACAAAGGTGCCATGACACGACTAAGCAGATTATTTATGGTCAGATACCACAACCATGTCAGTACGACTCTGTAAACCAGTAACTAGTGATGAAACTAAAGTACGGTAGCAAAACCGAACAAGGAATATGCAGCCCCCACCCCATCCCCCCCCCCAAAAAAAAAATTGGACAAGTCAGATTTTTTGGGCAGCAAGAGAAATTTGGGTAAGTGACTTAAAGTGACTTACATTTTAATCCCAGGATAGGTGGACTGAGTGGTGGCGGCAGTGGAAAAGAGAATTTTACCACATACTCTTTGGGTTTCTTTATAAGTTCTATTGTTTCCAGATCATCCTGAAGACAAACAAATCAATAAAACTGGAGGTGAATCAAGGCTGTATGCGAGCATAGTAACTAGTGTTTAATTAACAATTATTACACAGGCGTGTTGGATATTTAACAATTATCCTGCGAAATTGCGTGGAATATCACCTGATACTTAGCCAACAAGGCCATAGGCCGAGTCAGCTAACATCAGGTGATATTCCGCAAGTTTGAGAAGGATAATTGTTTTATTATTCAGCAAATTGTCAAGAAAGCACTTTTAACAGCTAGAAAAGTTGCTGTTATGTGGCGCATTGCAATACTTTGACCAAATTATCGCTACTCTTCGTATACCGCAGAATATCCATCAGCTACAACTGACAGTAATACTGAGAGCATAATGTCCATATATGGGCAATGTGACAATTTGTTGAATGACAAGAGATGGTAGATAACCAACAAAGTTACGGAGGAACAGACAGCCTTGAACTGTCTGTCCAGACAGCCTTGAACTGTCTACAGTCCATATAAAGAACAGACATCAGAGGAACAGACAGCCTTGAACTGTCTGTCCTGTCCAGACAGCCTTGAACTGTCTACAGTCCATATAAAGAACAGACATCAGAGGAACAGACAGCCTTGAACTGTCTGTCCTGTCCAGACAGCCTTGAACTGTCTACAGTCCTTACAAAGAACAGACATCAGAGGAACAGACAGCCTTCAACTGTCTGTCCTGTCCAGACAGCCTTGAACTGTCTACAGTCCATATAAAGAACAGACATCAGAGGAACAGACAGCCTTGAACTGTCTGTCCATACAGCCCTGAACTGTTTACAGTCCAAAAAAAGAACAAACATCAGAGGAACAGACAGCCTTGAACTGTCCATCCAGACAGCCTTAAACTGTCC
>OX393563.1:314386-324386 GCA_947652115.1 Blastomussa wellsi
CCGACAGTTAAGCTTGAATCAGAAACGACAACCTTTGCAAGGAATTTAGAGAAGACCTTTCTTCTTCCCTTCGACAAGAGACATTGAAAATGTTTTATGTGCTAATGTACGACGTCTTCGCCCTTTCGGACTGACGTGAAGTTTCCATAAACTGTCTTGAACGAACAGTTACACGAACGACAAAAAGCCGACATGGAAGACTGATCACAATATTTTTCTTCGCCCTGTTCGAAACGGGCTTCTTTAGACTGCGAGTAGCCCCTATTTTTGCTCCAAAATCCGTAACGAAAGTGAAAATTTGCGCGCGCAATAAAAAATGTTCTAATGCAAGCTTTGTTTACCGCTTCTGAGACCGGTCAATCATGTTCGAAAGTGGGCGTCAGTGTCAAGGGGACATTGATGTGAGGTGTCAAAGAGGGTCAGTAATGCTGTATGAAGCCATTGCAGTCTCTATTTTAAAGGTCGCTACACACGAGGGGACCGGTCGCAGGGACCAGTCGCAGGGACTGGTCCCCTGTAGAGTTTACACGATGGAATGAGTCGCGGGGAGCGGTCCCTTGAAGGGTTCACACGCTGGGAACTGTTTCACAGCAAGATAGCAGTTTTTATGACGTTTTCAATATATAAAACAAGATTATCACCTTGTGGAGATGGAAAATTATTATTATCATTATTATCATTCCTATTATAATTCATATCTGAGCGTGCTTACTGGACTGTGTCCAAGAATTGTTTTAAAAACATGGAATGTTGACAGTGTTCGAAATCTGCTCCTATTTTATAATTTTGATATCAGGTTACCTTTCGGTGTTTTTATACCTGAAAAAAATTGCATCATTTCAGCAAAAACTGCAAAAGTATAGTATTCTCCAGGCTAGCTGAAACAAATCAAAACATCCGATCAAATTACAATAATAGCATAAACCGGATGTCATGCATTCTCTTCATGAAATGGCGCGAAAATATGCTAACGACAGCTAACGAGAAAATTTGGCGGGAACTTTGTTTTCATCGAGTAAAAATGGCTTCGAGAGCTGCGAAGAAAAAGACTCTGTTGCTCCTGATGATGATGCAAGACGAAGAATTGCCGGTTTCTTATGAACGAATATTGATGTCAACAGTCTGTTCAATAGTATTCTGTTCACTATTCTGTTCAGGCGTCGCCATCTTAAGACACGAACGTGCAGAATTGTGGGAGCTTAAAATGCTGATCAGCGATTGGTTCATTTTTAATTGGGCGCAGGGACCAGTCCCACGAACCTGCTCACACGAGGGACCAAGCAAAATATTGCGGGGACCAGTCCCTGCGACTGCTCCCAGGAATTCAAACCTATTTGAATTCGAGGGACCGATTTCGGGGACCGAAATTCAGTCCCTGCGACCGGATTTTTGACGAAAATTGGCCTGTTCACACGATGGGATTCGGTCCCCGGGACCGGTCCCTGCGACCGGTTCCCCTCGTGTGTGGCGACCTTAACTCCAGGCTGTCGCCCACGAAACTCTTTCGCTTTCGTTACGGATTTTGGAGTAAAATAGAGACAGTTGTCACAACATTTATCAATTCAAGTCTTGTATCAAATCACAATTCATTAATTTTATGATGATCAAAGTTAAAAGCTTACTTATCCAACCAAATGACAGCATTTAAATCCAAATGGTTTGTAGGTTCATCTAACATAAGCAGTGTCGGTTCCATAAACAGAGCTCTGAAAATAACATCAAGCAAATAAAAATAGGCCTCTAAGAGGACATGTGGAGATGAGGAAATTGTGTTTGCCTAAACTATGAAAAGGCACTAAACAATTTTATAAGAAGTTTAGAGAGAAAAGAAGAATAAAAACAAGTCTACTAATTGTTTTTATAATTATAATTATATGGAATTTTTATAATTATATTAACTAAGAAAAAATAAATGAAGTGCTTGAGAGTAAACTTTAACCGGCCAAAACAACACGTAGTGTTTCGTAATTTCCCGCCTTTTTGCTGAAACTTCCCTAGGGGACATAGCATGGTAAAATTTGCATGATAAGAATTGTCCTGTGCCTCTCCACATTTGAAAGCAATTTTGTCATGATGGCGTAGTCGCCAAGCTGACAGTTTTACTTTGGTGGCCAAGATAACTGACTGTGGATCCAACGAAATCAGAATCTGAAGCCCAGAGTCAGAAAAGGTTTGGCCATTTTTGTGGAATCTATGGAGCTTCAAGTGTGGACCATTGGTGGACTAGGTTGTCAGCCAACAATTTAGGGCAATTTTCGAAACTTTCTCATATATTATCTTACATGTTGCATACATAACATACAACGTATGATACATTAGTCTCTGCTTTCAGGAAGCCAGAAGTTCAAGCATGCAAACATTGTGCTGTATTCAAAACTTAATTTGCTACTCTCGCAGTTTTTAATTTACATGTATGCCCCACTCTCTACTGAAGAGCACAACAAGCACCAAACCAATAATATTATGAGAGGAGCATATTACTAACAATAGCAAATGGATTCCTATCCATTTAATACCTAGCAAGTGAAACTCTCATTCTCCATCCTCCAGAAAAATGATTGACTGGTCTCTGTTGCATTTCTTTTGTAAATCCAAGACCCTGGATACAAAAAATAGGTTTTAAAAACAATATGGTACAGACAACTTGCACATTTTAAACAAACCACAGAATTTTTTTAAACATCACAGAAAATTTGCAATTAATTATATAATGCAATTACTTACTGCCAAGATCCTGCGCACTCTTGATTCAGCAGAAGCTGCACCAATAGCCTCTAATTCTACATACACCTAGAGTATGTAACAGCAATAAATCATGTTTAATATGACTGAACAAAAGACTGAACAAAATTTCATTGACAAGTCTTTACCTCCTTTAGTTTCTCTGTTGCAGCTTCATCTCCATTTTCACTTAATGCTACAAGACGTGCCTCCTGGGATAAATAAATCAAATAACAGTAGTTAACACCACATACCGGTAATTTTTATACCAACAAGACTACAGGTATAGAAAGCATGTCCCAACTGCAGATTCTGACCTCTTCCAGTAGCTGCAGTCTTATCTTGTCTGCCTTTAACACCACATCAAAAGCCGGTGCCTCACTGGCCTCTACATCTGATGAATTCAAAGTTACCAATGATCATCAGTCAATCATCAGTCCAAATATTGAGGTTTCAACTACACAGTTGCTCAACTCACTTTGAGATAGCAAATAATTGCTTTCTGCAGTAACTGCAATCTCACTGGTGCTGGTGATTTGAATTGACCAATGAGAGTACAGAAGCAATCTGCTGTCGTGTGCCCGTAGATGCCGAGAAGAGAAAATATGATGGGGGAATTATCTGGCTACATGGTTATGGTATTTTTTATGGAATTCTTTGCCTTATTTTGTGATGCGAGAGTGATTTGTCGGGTCGACTCCGAAGTATTACTGGCCCGAGTCTCCTGCCTTTCACTTCATTCTTATAGGAGACAACACCGAACAAAGCCCGACTCAAAAGCTAGCTTCAAATGGCCCCAAATTAACTCCGGATTACATGGAACAAACAAACACAATTCCATTTAGAGGTAGGTAAAGTTATTTATGCATTCATGGTCGTATTTTGCATTTTGAGAACTGAAGTGAAGTTCCCATACAAAGTCTGTAAGTCAAATCGTCATGACGGCTACATGAAGTAAGCTTGGGCCGCCTGTGATTTGCTGAAGGAAAATGATAGAAATGTGTGCTGGAATGCAGCTATAGACCAACTACGTTCGCAGCCAGTGGTTACATGCACGGGATCCTTCCTTTTCTAATCCAGCTTTTTGTAGTTTGGCTTGCACAATGGAAAATGCCAACCGTCAGACTGAGTGAAATGGTAAGTAATGTTTTATTTTATCATCATAAGGCATATAGTACAATTTTGATTGCATGGCTTAGCAGCTAAGCCTTCAAATGCTATAATCACCTCTCTCTGAGTGATTGTGGCATTATAAGCCAAGTTTATTAACCAATCAGAATGTGAAATTTCTTTTAACATTTCACCTCTGAAATTATACTAATTGCGTTCGAAGAACGCCTATCGTATCAGTCTCATGGGATGTCTCTGAGGTGTAACTGTGATGCCAGGAGATTTCAGGAACACCATCTTGGACTGGCTGGCTGGCACAAATAGCCTCAATCTCATGTGTTTGCTTCAAGATTTCGATTTTGTCGAACTGTTTTCGCAGTTGCATTCTGATTTATTTGGGCTATCACTGGCAAAGATGATTGAAGCTACTTATCAGAACATCAGAAGCCTGCCTACTGCTGGTGTTTTTTCTAGGAAACAGACGCTGCAATTGGCCCAAGCATCACATCATAAAATGTAGCTGCTTTTCATTGGAGATTCAACATTTTTGAAGCTCTACTGTTCAAATCAGCCTTATTGTAATCCAAGAAGAACCTCAAACATTGTACAACTCCTGGTGCAAACATATAACAGCAGATTTTGATCGGTGCCATGACAATCTTTGTAACCGTATAAAATGTTATGTTTGCATTTTAGCCTGTGTTTGCTGTATTGATTTGTTTACATTTGTTGGGTGACAAAGAACTGATATTTGTCATTCTCGTCTTGCAGTTTGTATTATTTGGTTACTGCTAAGTAACTACTTGCCGACTTTTTAATGTTTTGGATGACATTAATCAGTGCAGTCCACAGTCTGCAGTTTTATATACACTGTCTACAACTTTGTATCGAAGTCTATAGAAGGTGTCGAGTGTTGATTATTACTAGTTGATATTCAATATTGTTAATAAATACCTTGTTCACAAAGAAGGACATCAATGTTTGGTGGAATGGCAAGTTTTCTGGCTGCGATATGTGTTAGAAGAGTTGTTTTGCCCATGCTGAAGAAAAATTAACAATTATCATCATCATCATCATCATTGTAATGATAATCAGATTAATATTACTTTTATTAATAGCATGCAAAATCACTGATCAACCACACAACAATGTCCAGCGGTCTGTTTTTGGCTAGACTGTGAGCAGTCTCTATTTTGCTCCAAAATCCGCGAGCCGCGAGTCATCAGTTTCGTGGGCGCCAGCTGGAGTTAAAATAGAGAACTCAAGTATATTTTTACATCCAAATAAACGTCTGCAACATCAAGAGAGAAATGAGCATCTCTCCCACCTGCCCTGCTTGTGCCATGCATGCATGCAAGTTTAAATTTAAACCACAACATATCCATAGAGCTTAGTAATACATGAGCTGCTCGCGTAGAATCTGCTTCTCGCTTTTTGGCCATGCAAGAATGGGGGCCCACAAGGACAAAAATTAAGAGGATGGTGAGGGGAGTAAGGGAAATGCTTGCCAGCAAACCCCTTGATTTTGAGAAAATGGTTCACCCACAAATTGTTGACTGACAAGTATATTAAATTCAAGTGTGACTTCAGCAAGCAGAAAGGGGAGATGAATAGTGGTAGCTTCAGCATACTGAGCGAAGTTTTATTAGCCTGGGGTTTGCTTGTACTTTGAAGATAGAACAATGTACTGGGCGTTGTGCCATTCGTTTTGGCTGTGTTACATGCTGGATTGGGCAAGAGCTTAAAATGTTGTTTATTTGTTTAATTTTGAGTGTGAAGAAAAAGGCAAGGAAGAACAGGCTTTGTTAGTACCCTTTCAAAACTTCATTGAGCTTTTCCAAGTCATTTCATTGTGAAGCAGAATTAGAGAAGTCAGAAACTCTTTGTTATTTAGTAAATTTGCTTGCACTGAAAATGTCAAGCTTCAATAATTTTTTCGCTGAAGGAGAATAAAATTGCTATCAAACAACTAAACGGTAAAAGTTCTTGAAATATTAACATATGATCCAAACATATTTACAAAAATATGTGCTGTTGCGATTTTAGAGAGTTTTTCTGACAAAAGAAAGAGTGATCAAAAGTGAAAATAAAACAATAATTTTTTTTAGCAATGACAAAACCCTATTTCCTACTGCTTGACCACTGGCAAATAATCCCTTTGCAGCAAATTCCCAATTAAAGTGAAAAAATTTATAACTTCTTCTTGTCATTGTCAATAACTGAACATAAAATTTGTTTCTAATGTATGTATATAAAATAAAAGACATTTATTTATTGATTGGGTTATTCAAGAAAAAAATCCACACACCACCCAACGGAGGGGGTCAGTTTTTTAACCCCCCCTCTCACTTGGATTTCCTGAAGCACAAGACCCCCATCCTGTCTGGATTTCTAAGATAAAAGACCCCCCCTCTCGACTGGATTTCCGGAAAAAATTTTAGGCTTAAATTTAATTTATTTTTCAAAAGAAAATACGCACAATCACGTCTAGAAGATGTTCTTCTTTAATTTGTAAAGCTTCAACTAATATTAAGTTAAGAATACTATCGCTATATCGCATGGAACGAAAAAATAAAGGAGTAAATAAACGATCGCATGTTTACTTAAATAATCAGCTCAAAAAATATCAGTTACCCTTTTTCTTTCTTAACGCAAAATATGGTCCTAAAGAAATCTTAAATGTGATTAGTATGGAATATGATAAAAGAGTTCAACAGCCATTCCTTTTCGAGACATAAGGTCAGTCTCGTCCACTGAAGATCGAGGAACTTCTATTAAAATCAAAATCTTTCGAAGAACGAAAGGCTAATCTTCTTTATCGTTCGAATAACTTCATTCACATCTCCTACCTTGAAAGGGCCTGTAGTTTTAATCTGCAGTGCTGTCAGTATTGGTTGTGAGAATAATAATGCTACCATATTTCAC
Source organism: Blastomussa wellsi (assembly GCA_947652115.1). Classification (NCBI taxonomy): domain Eukaryota; kingdom Metazoa; phylum Cnidaria; class Anthozoa; order Scleractinia; family Plerogyridae; genus Blastomussa; species Blastomussa wellsi. The sequence continues at coordinate 321,143 of OX393563.1, forward strand.
ATTATCATTGATGCTTTCTTACCCATTTGGTCCCACTAAACCATACCGCCGACCAGCAGTGATGTTCAGATTTGCATTCACAAAAAGATCTTTTCCTCGGGCAGAGATGCTGAACTTCTCAACCTACATTGAGAAATAATGAATTTTAAATTATGAAACAAGTACACAAAAATTAAGACAAAATTGAATTCTACAGAAGTTGAGACATTTTCATGTGATTCTTACTAGAAACTGGTACGTGAATGGCAAAAAATGAGATTTGAAGATGTTTTTGTTCACCAGTTACCTTAATATCTAAGGCATTTTCAAGAACAGCAGTTTTTGCAGAGGACTCTTGTTGTGATACAGAAAATTGTGACCCTGCAGCCACTTCTTGTGTTTCACTTTCAAACTTTGCCTGAAATTAAAAAGAAAGGAAAATTTACATGTAGATGATGACATTGGTGAAAATGAACATAAAGCAAATTTGTAATAATTATACAAAATGCATCTAGAAAGAAAGAAGGATTATCACCCTGAACTTAAAGGGACAGTTTCACGGTTCGGCAGATGTGCTTGTGCCTGTGTCCAGAATAAATTTGACGGGTTGATAATGAATTCGATGTTCAACACTAAGTTTTACAGTTTCTGCGAAAATCCGTTGACATTTTCCATAAAATGTTTGCATCACTCTTTCAAGATGTACTGACTCGTGGTAGTCTGTACATATATACATATTAAGTGCACAAACTTTTTTGAACTTAAGTTATCTGTGATTTTTTAAGTGAACAAGGTGCTTAGAGCATCAGAGTCAGAACAAACAAAATAAATTGAAATATAAAATAACACCTATATTGCCACGTTTTCGCAAATGGCTACAAAATTTTCAAAGGCAATTTTCCCGCAAAAGTCATTTGCATACATGCGATTGTTCTTTAACAATGGAGTCTAATGGGCCTATGCTATAGCTTGCACATGCCCAGAACCGTGAATCCATCATTTTAATTACAGTTCAACCCCGGTAACTGCAGGGTTATAGGGGTTTTGAAAAAAAACACCAGAAACACTTGATTAAAGAGCTTTAATTTATACTTATGCAGGTTTTATTGTAAGATTTCTATTACGTGCCATTATCTCTCTTCGCCTGGTAGAACTGTCAAAACTGTTTGTTTACAGACATACAAACGTGTAATCGACAAAGGTCAATTTGTCACAATATATAAATGAGATTAAATATAATCTTTTGGTGCAAAATGTTATGGCTCATTAGTCCGCAAAAGTGAAAATCGACTTCGAGTTATCGAGGGTAAAATTACAAAGAAAAGTACCTGAAGTTAGCAGGGTTTCGAATTATCGGGGTTTCAAGTTATAGGGGTTAAAATTAAAGTAAATACCATATATGAGGCAAATCCAAGGGAAATCAGTTTTGCTTCGAGTTAGCAGGAAATTCAAGTTACCAAGGGTTTGAGTTATTGGGGTTCAACTGTATTACACTGCCTACAAATAAGCATGCCGCACCTTATATTCAAAAAATTAGTGGAAAGCACAAACAGTAGCCAGAATATTAGGTGATCAATGATCCCCAGACTTAATAGCATACAGTATTAAAAAAACATGGTCAATACCTTCTTTTTAAGTTTTCTTTTGTCTTTTTTGCTAAGTTGCTGTGTGTCCACTGTATCACCTGTTTCAGAAATGCATTTGATGTGGTTTATAAAAACAGGTTATCACAGCTGACAAACAATAAATTATACAGATAACGAAATTAACAAATCAATAGGCAATAGCTTTCAAATCATTCAATGCATACTGAGTACACTCTGGCAACCTTTACCTTTTCAGGTTTTTACAACAAGAAAGAGCCACAAAGTTAATTGTCTCAGTAAGTACCAGAAATTGTACTGTAAAGTAATGTTTTCCTTTAATGTTTTCCTTCTCAATCTCACTTCTTTCAGCTCTATGTATATGAAAAATATGAAACACTTTTAATTACTGAAAGTGTGTCACAAAACCATAAGTCTTTAAGAGAGTCTTGTAAGCTGAGACCTGTGTTTCTGGTACGTGCTGGAGAACCTTGGCCTTGGTCATGCGTACAGCCTGAACGCATGACCAAATGCATGCACTCGGCCTGTACGCACAACCAAGGTCATGATTGCCCTATACAGGCCAACTAAACATCAATATAATTACGCCTTGGCTTTCGAGTATCTATTTTCGTCGATTGACTGAGCCAATCGATGTTAATCAATTAATTGTTATTTATTTATTATATTGATTTATCAATTGCATTTTAATAATTGATTTTTAATTTTTAATAAAATTTAATATGGTTCTCGAATCACCAATTTTTCCTCCATCACACCATCTCGCTCCCGCCATGTTCAAAGTACTATACTGTTATATATTATTAAATTTAAAACAGAGTTTTCCACTTGCAGCTGCAGTAGTTACTTAAGTTCACTGGAGTTGTCATTGGTAAATTTTATATGGTCATTTATCCACTTCAAAGTCGAAGGTCAATATACTCAAGCTCCACCAATCCCTAAGCAGCCTACTGAGGAGCCTCTGCAGGTGCCCAATAAATCTTCAACAGTGCAGTTACCAGAACACCAAGATGTCATCTGCTATATAACCTTCTGCCCTGGTAGGCCTTCAAGTGCAATATCAATTCTTCTCTGAAACTCTTCAGGGGCTGGGGATACACCAAAGGGCATTCGAATCCACCGATAACAGCCCCAGGGTGTTCCAAAGGTAGTAGCATAGCTGCTTGGCTTATCTAGCTGTATGTGCGAGAACCCGTTTGTCGCATCTAGTACCGTGAATACACGAGCCTGGTGGGTAAGGGGTAATGATTTCTGTGTAGGGCTTCATTCAATGGTTTTGGGTCAATACACAGTCTAGTTTTTCATTTTTTTCTTTTTTGTGACCATAGATCTCATTACATCATTACATCTTTTCCAAGATCACTTCTGCGTCTTTTCTTTGGTCTTCGTTTTCAAACTCCATAGCATCAAATACATCTAATGCATCAGGACCGATGCACGTAAGCAGCATGGCCTCCCTTCGTTCCTTATTCCTATCCCGGTTTTCAGGGTTCTTGAGCTGAGAAGCGATTTCATAATTGGACCACACTCGACTTAATTGTTGCCACTTGACTGGCAGATTTCCACCGCTTAAATCCACCAGTTCTGAATGCAGTATGTTCAAGGAACAGTTATCACTGAGTGTACCAAACGAGTTCTGAGGCAAAGAAACCCCGGCTTCT
>OX393563.1:329386-345013 GCA_947652115.1 Blastomussa wellsi
AATGGGAACGGTTTATTTTCCTTCGGTTGCAAATCGCCCTCTGACGCCTTCTCATGTGCGCAAGATATGAGTATGCATAGAAAAAGGTCAGCGGGCGTTCAGCGGACGGTTTGATTGCACGGAGGCACGAGGTCAGTACGAAGCTATCTGTTTTCGGTGGAATGTCAGGGAATGTAAAGCTTGAAATGTTTACTGTGATATCAGCATAAAGGCCTGTACTCCCTAGATTTTGTTTTGTTCAATGTCACCTCAAAGGCAACAAATGAGACTTTGTTCTCTAAAACTTTCTGCTACTTTACTTTTCAGCTGACAAATGGAAAGAGTCCAAACTATTTTAGTTTACACGAATATCGCTTTATTAAAAGAACGAATTTGGCCACCCCTACAAATTCTTCAGGGGCCAATGACATCATTTCCGTTGACCATGTGCTTCGTTTCTTGCGGAGTCGAGTTTCACGTTCATGCTTGAATCGCGTCTTGGTGGATTGTCGAGTTCTTGACTGTGCTTTTGCGGATTGTTGTCAAATTGTAGACTGTGCTTTTGCGAATTGTTGTCGAATTGAGGCGTGTGCTCTTTTTTGTTTGGATGTTCTCAGGTTAGTTGCGTTGTATATGTTGTTTTCGAGTTCCTTCGAGTGTTTTTTGATTTTGTCTAACTTTTTTCGCTGTTGTATTGATTTATTTGCGCTATCACTGGCAAAGATGATTGAAGCTACTTATCAGAACATCAGAAGCCTGCCTACTGCTGGTGTGTTTTCTGGGAAACAGATGCTGCTATTTGCCCAAGCAACACATCACATTATAAAACTCAGCTGCTTTTCATTGGTGATTGAACTTCTGTCCGCGTACAGAGTTGTGACGCTCTACTATTCAAATCAGCCTTGTTGTTATCCAAGAAGAACCTTGTAGCGAAGATTGTACAACTCCTGGTGCGAATATATAACAGCAGATTTCGATTGGTGCCATGACAGTCTTTGTAATCATGAATTTTATGTTTGCATTTTAGCTTGCATGTGCATTTGCTGCGTTAATTTGTTTACATTTGTTGGGCAACAAAGAAATTATATTTGTCATACACAGTCTGCGGTTTTCGAAACACTGACTGCAACTTTGCTATTTGTGAATAGCGGTGTCACAAATGCAAACTACTACAGTTATGTTAAGAGTTTCATACTGATATTTAAAATGTTGATTTCAGTATCAGTACATGTTTTTATTGATGTACTTAATGTGTACGGGGCAAACACCATCTATGTTTATGCCTTTTACTACAGCAGCTACTTGCCCAGGCAATTTTGTTTCTGGATGAAATTACACTTTTGCTTTCCACGTTCCTCATGCTACTGCCATTGTTATTGACTTGATATATGTTTGCACAAGGAAATGTAGTTTCCTTTAGTTGGGAAAGTTACTTAAAAGGACACCATCATGATTTTGCGGACGTGTGAGCACCACCTGCCTTTTGTCAATTAAAATTGTTTTGATTATTCTATTTAGAGATCCCCTTTCTGTTTGGGGGCCCAGTAGAAGATACAAAGATGTGTTATTTTCCACTAGCTGAGTGACACGAAATAAGTGGAAAATGTTTTTCTCACACACCGCTGGGACCTGAGAAAGGGTCATGTGACCTGCTTTGGCGGGCAGTTGTTTTTGTTGCGTCCACCATTACTGACCTTTTCCCACCCACCTGCCCAAAGAATTTTTAGTTGGCACTGTATTTTTTGTTAGCTTTGCCATTGCGTAATTTTCCCTTTGATGCATGATGTACATGTATGGGTTCGCTGAGTTTATAATAAAGGTCAGGTTGTGGCGGTCAGCCTGGCATGGCTACCAGTGGTGTGTGAGAAACTATGTTGCAAAATGTAGACAGCATATAAAAGACTGAAAATCAACTGAAACTTACTTTTATGTCATAAATACTGACTGGTTAGCAAAATGTTAAAAAGTGCATGTATTAGATCTTCCCTTGACTATGCTTGTCCAGTTTTACATTATTCTCTTCCTCAGTATTTACAGTCAGAGTTAGAAAGTCTTCAGAAAAGAGCTCTGGCATGTATTTTTCCTAGAATGCCATACAAGGAAGCGTTAGAGTGCGCCTGTTTGACTTCTATCAAGGAACATCATGAAGACATTACAATGTCGTTATTTAGATCAATCAGCGAGAATCAGGACAGTAAACTACATCACCTAATGAAGCCTACAGCCCTCATTATAATTTCAGGCTCCAAAGAACATACAACGCACCAGTAGCCAAAACAAAGCGTTTTGCTGATTCATTTTTCATGAGGTGTGCGGCTGAAACCAACTCAAGTTTGAGATGAATGAAAACCTTTTGAAAGAACTTTAAGCTATTATATTTATATTTGTATATTTGTAGCTTGTAAATAATTACGCAATTCAGTATTTTACTGCGATGTGATTTGTTAATACACCAGTCAGTCAACCAGTCAGTCAAAATTTAATATTGAGCTATTTAACCTAGAGGAGTTACACAACTTTAACTGTTACGACAAATTTCAAACAAGCACACATAACATAATCTGACAGCAACAGTGTGTGCATCCAGTATATTTTGAAACATGAATGCTGATCAGTGAAGTTTTCCATGAAATCTTATCTGACTTCCTTTGTGTTTATTATTTGCTTTTTTTTGCAGGTACTAAGTGATGGTTTTGGCTATGTGGAAGACTTTAAAGTTACTGATATTCGCTTGGCTATCTGTACATTATCTTGCTGCTTTGCCCTTGCTGCTTTGATATACGACTACCTTTATCCCTTTCCAATCTCACGGCCTGTCCTTATCACATGTGTTCTGTCGTATCCATTCAAAAAAATTATCATTTATAAGTAGAGTATGTTAGAGTTTGAAATCATAATTACATGTAAGTGTATTGTAGTACTAACATGAGGGTGCTGAGTATGATTGACTGGACAAGTTTATGAGTAGTACTGTGAAACTAAGAAAACCGTCAACACAAGAAATATTTATGGAATGTTGTTGTGTTACATGTACAAGGAAGAAACCAATCAGGTGTGAGAAAACTAAACCGCAAACAATTACTAGTTTTTTGTGGTTTTGAGGTTTACTCGCATGTCCTGAACTTTATAATAATTGTGATTGGTCACTACACAATCAACATTCCTGAAATATTTCAGGTGTTCACGATTTTCTTAGCTGGACAGTAATTTCTGTGTATAACAAGTAAAGTGTGTTTTCCCCAATTATTACTATAAATAGGGTTTTACCCTCAGCCATCCCATATATTATGTCAGTTAACCTAAAAACTACCAATGGCAATTCTGGGCCTTGGTATACGTGTATTATTCATCTTTTTGTAGACCTGTAGTCCTGTGTCTAAACATCTCTGCGTCCATGATGGAAACTTTATTTTTAATCAACATTTTTATTGAAGATTGATTTTCTTGACTATAGAAGATACTTTGTATTGATGACTGTGTTAACAATCTTTACCACCTTTGTTGAGAAAAATTATATCATGTTTGCTGTGCAGAAAGATGAAGCAGGAGTGGTGAGTTTATTAGATTTCAAACAGGAATAGGTTGTAGTCTACCCAATTATAATTACCTGTGTTTAGCACATTTAGGTCATTTGATATGATACAGACAATTCAATATCTTATTTAGTCTTGAGGGTGGACTTTGCAAGGCCCCTAGCGTGGATATCTATTGTATTAAGGTGTAGTTAATAATTATATTTCAATTGTTGAAAAGTAACCGTACCAATCAAGAGGTGTTAATGCTATCAGGGTATCCCAAGCAGAAGCTTAAGCCACCACAATCAATAGGGGTCCTAATAAAGAATAAATAACCTAAAACTATATAAATTATATACATCTGTAGAAAGTGCTAAAAAGTTTACCATAAATTTAAGTGAATTAAAGTGATTCATTTTGTTACTAACTATACACTGGACATATCAAAAAATACTTGCATTTTAGTATAATTTAAGAGCAATCACTCATCTTCAGCTCACACATCTAAGCATAATCATGTCATATTTTTACAGGGTCCTGACAATTATTGGAGTCTGCATTCAACGCTGAAGCGTTATGATCAGTACTATACTCTGACTATTGCATACAAAGATGGTGTCACAAAGAAGGAAAGGGAGCAGAGTTTGAAAAAGTATGTTCTCAAATACCATTGTGCTGGAAGCTGTAAATTATTTACTAGAAAAATATTAAATGTACAGAATGATACTTTGTACAAAACAAATGTTTGGTTCCAGAAAATATCCATACCCACTTCACAGAATGTCACTGGAACTTCTGTAGGGGGTTAGTGGTTTCAAAAGAAGTGAAGCTAGGTCTATAATTTCTGCAGGTGTTGGGGAAAGAAGGGCTCACAGGTGACCCAAGCTGAGTTTGAGAGGAGTTTTAAAGACTAATGGCAATGCCAACATGCCAACATTTATGACTCATGTATGACTCTTTCCCTCAAACATAGAGTTTAATGTTCTGTGAATAGAATTGAGTTCCTGAAGGTTGCTGTGTTACATTCTCTGTTGCTTGTTCACGTCTCAGGCCATTTTGAAGCAGTTTCAGTGAGTTAGCACTAGCTGGTGGTGTTCCACTATAAAAAAGGATGAGAATGACTGGCTCAGTCACTCAGAATCAAACAAACCATAATCAATATGAACGATGGATATAAATTATGATTGCAATCCACTGACAGATGAACTGGCTGACCTAACCATCCTTAACAAAACAATAGTCTTATATGCATGTCATCAGACCAGTTATTAAAGCATCCCACAACCAACCATGGTGGTTGGTCACATTGCTTTTGGTGTCCCTGAACCGATCCTTATAGTCTTGTTCTGGCTTTGGCTCAGTTGCCCTAAGCTTGAAACCAAATAATATTATATCACTACTACGAATTGTTTGACCTAAGTTAGACAAGCCACGTCACCTAGAGATAATGTTTTGCTATCAAAAAGTGGACAAAGCATGGTCAAGCAGTTCTGTTGGTACCTGAAAACTAAAGCTCCATCGATGTTCCATTGAAATATCTACTGTACTTGTAGCGGTGACATTCATCCTCATCCTGGGCCTTCAGCCTCCCAAAGAGTGAAAACTTGAAGCAGAGAGAATCCAACTTGCCCTCTATTTTAACCAAGCCTACTGGAAATTATTCAAAATCAAAGTCACACGTCACCATTGCTCATTTGAATGTGCGCTCATTGTGACTACGATATTTTCACAATTTTAGAGACCTGGCTAAATCCATCTACGTCGGGTGCTGATATTAGTATCCCTAGTTATATCCTCTTCAGACAAGATCGAGGTGAACGTAAGCCTGGTGGTGGAGTTGTTGTTTATGTCAAGAATATTTACAAAGCTACACTAGTGAAGGATTTATCGTCCATGTCAGAATCCTTTTTCCAGGTGCAATGCAGGAAACTTAAATCGTTCATGCTCTGCATGGTCTGTAGACCACCAAGCATGCCTATGAATTTCCTGGAAGACTTAAATATCAATTTCATGAATTCTTTGCCCTCAGTTGTCAAGACCTAATCCTTACATACCTCAGAGATTAAACACCTTATGAATACTGGTTGGTATTGCTTGAGATGACAAAGGCGTTTGATAGCATACGACATGATATACTTCTAGCAATTTAAGCTCCGTAGAATTGGAATATCTTCATCTGTGCTTGCATGGTTCTGCAGTTACCTATCAAGCCAGAAGCAAGTAGTGAGGATTGGAAATGCCCTCTCAGATCAATGGGAACTAAGATTTATTCCTAATCACTGTCAATTGATGGGATATGTTGATGATACCAAGCTTCTTCTTGCCCTGCCACCAAACCAAACTACCGATGCAGTTTCTATGCTAAATGATGACTTCAGGGAAATTACCAAATGGTGCTGCAGAATCTCATTACTACTAAACCCGGACAGGACTAAACTTCTGGTGATTGGAGTACCTCAACTCACAAAGACTCTACCCACCCTATCTGTAACTCTTATGGGTAAGAATATTGAGCCTGTCACCAGAGCAGAGGTTCAAGAAGCGCTCACAGATTCATAGCAGAACCACAGGGAACCGTAATAACTAGAACTTGATCAAATGTCGCCTCGCCACAGGGCAATGACCTACAGCATTCATGGAGCCAAGGCATGGAACAAGCTTCCAAGATACAGTAGAGATGTTGCCTCATTAAATAATTTTAAATGAATTAATGAATCTATTTACAATAAGGAACTTAAAGGTTTTACTTATTTATTATTCTATTTTTATGTCTATGTTAATACTATTGTAAGTAATTTATTCATGTTTATTTTTTACATTTGTGGCTGAAAAGCCCCTGCGGGGGAGCTTCAATAAATGTATGTATTTCACCCAGGCCTTCACCTTAGCTTAAAGTGCAAACCCTAATCTCACAATTTCCCCAACTAATTTTGAATAACTGGCATAATCCATAACACATGCATATAAAGCCAATTTTTCACTCTTGGGGCAATGAAATTGTGAAAATATTTGTTTGTTTATTGTTGAGTTTTTTGTTTACAATAGGTAATTCAATTATATAACAAGTAACCGATAAAATTACAGCTTGTAATGACATTAATCTTGTCACTGTGTCTTGTTTCAGATCTGTGGCTTCATGGTTTGATGAAGATGGGATACTTTTATTTGACATTCTTGAAAAGGATGTCTGTGAGCTTCACAGTGGAATTGCATCTGAAAAGAAAGACAAGTGATGTTCCCTGAGCCAGTAGCAACAGTGATGTGCCTGTACCCATTAGACTTCTAGATGACAAGAGATCAAGTTTCACTTTAAAACTGTAAACATAAAACTGAGCAGCAGCAATAAAATTCAATTTGGAATATTAGTCACTTAGACATTTGTATGGAATCTTGATTTTTAATTTGGGTAATGGCTGATGTTCTCGGGAGTGGGGCCAATTTCACTCCTTCCTGTAAAAACTATTTGGCACTATCTGCTAATTAGTGCACAGTGCTCTATGTATTAAAATATAAGTGCCTTCCCCATGGAGGGGATTTCTATAAGACCCCCACCCCTCTGGAAATTCCAATCAATTTCTTTTGTGGGAGAGTATGGAAACTTTCTGGAACTACCCATTGTGCATCAGTACTAGGCCACATTTGATATAATTATAAAAATTCAAGCATGGCACAGAGGCTTTCTAGTTGATCTTCTATATTTGGTTTGGATTTCTTTGTATCAAGTCTCTTATGGCATTAACTGACAAATTAGGAATATTCAAACATTTGCATTTTTAAACCTGAAAGCCTCGGACTCATGTATTTTGATAATACCGAATATGGGCTATCAAGGATGAGAAATCACCGTACATTTCAACATTTTTTCCTCTCCCAATAACATACATTTACACCTTTTTTTCGAAATTAAATATATATACCAAACAAATACAGAGATGATCTGTGTGAATTGTCACATAAAATCTTCACCTGATTTTTTATAAATATGTGAGATAGAGGTTAACACTGCAGTTTGGTAATTTTGCCATTTATTGGAATAGTCTTAATCATGTGATAATGAAGAAATGGGAAGAATACTCCAAAACCGGGGCTTTCAGTAAGTTTTTGTGCAGGAGGTCAGTAGGGTTTTTCACCAGGCATTTTCTTATAAAAGATGGTAAGTAGAGAAGACAAAGAACAGCCGGGCAAATTCATGGCCAAGTCTGGTTGTTCACAGTCCAAAATGAACCTCCTGAACGACTATCGCTTGGGTCAGAACCAAAGTCTCATTGCAATCTTGAGATCAATCAATCAATCTTTATTTAAACAAGGTCAGCGCTTTTATTCCTAAAAGGATCTTGTACTACCAGGAGAAGGAAGACTCGATATAAATTATACTGATCTAGAGAAAGGACTAGCACATATTCAATAGATTTTAGTAGTTTGTCAGCTCACAAAGTCTCCTAAACAAGTCCAACCTTTGCCAAGTATTTCATTCTTTTTAACGTTAGGAATTTTAGTAGTCCAAAATTGTGTTTTGCGTCAACCAACAAAACATTGAGACTTTTCTTTGTCAAAGAGGGACACTAGCACAGGAGACGAAATGCCCAGTGTTACACATTTGATAATTATTTCATATCAATTTTATGATAACTTGTGTACATAGCTTCATTTTAAGCTTACAGAGTAATTGTGTAGGTACAGTAGGCTATTGAAATTTTTACCGAAATTATTTTATGGAAAATTTGTATATTTTTTACCAGATATTTGCAAGATTCAAGTTTGAATTATTAGCAGAACTCTTGGCAGTAATTTAAATTTTATTATTATTATTAAGAGAAATGTGTCATCTGATGCTAAAAAATGACACAAAAACAATGCCCCCAAAAACATAACTATTTTCAAACATTAAATCCTTGAAAGGAAAATACCATAAATGGACATAATAAGAATGCAGTGCTGTAAATATGCTTTTCAAGCAGTAGTATACTGATATAAGGATTTCAGTAAATAATAGGGTATCATCAATAAAAAATATTATTTCTATAAAGAATTAGATTTATTGAAATAACAAAATCCATACTATGGAATGGGGAAGCTTTTTTGGCCAAATACCAACTGCATATCCTGCCAACCAAAAGTTTCACGTTCCCAGCAGCACTCCCTATTGACAAATTCCTAGAATACTCCTTCCCCAGGGATCAAATGCACTTCACGAATCTCTGATTATTTGTATTTTTGGGTACTAAGGGCAGATGGCTGCCAACCACTAAAACCAGAATGACTTGGTGTAAACCACAGTGCATAAAAATTTGGTTAGATGTTTAAACTTCTCTCCAATCTTGTTAAAGACCATTTTATTCATTGGTCCTTCTAATCTACATTGTTAGTTTATCATAATAAACACTACCGGCTGTCAAAGGCTTGGATTTGTCTCAAACCACCAAGCAAACCCACAGCATTGCACCTGCAAAATTTAACTGTTTTGGAAAAATCACAGGTATCATTTCACATGATGCATACATGACATTTTACTTTTCACAGCAAAAATGTAGAAATAGAGATTTTTTTCCTCCTCTTATGTAAAATGCTGTTCCTGACATGTTAAGTGAAAAACCTCTATACATGGAGATGAATACATAAACTTCATTCAAGTGTCAATGTATTTAGCTCATGGAGCAGCCAAATTGGGGCCATTTTTTATGCAGAACTGGTTTTGTGAAAAAAAATTATTTATAAAATTATCTTAAAATTTAACTTTCTGTCACAGAAGAAGACAAACAAGATGACTAATTAACAACCATTTTATTAGTTCTTATATCAATTGGTGCAATAAATTCCTCAGGGTGAAAAATAGAATTACACAGCTGTTAGAAATAACTGGTTTTGTACTCGTCATATATCCTACTTTATAAATTTATAATCTACCAAATTAACAAACTATTGTCATACTGCATATCAGTAAATCCTTCAATACAAAAAATGATTTAATTCCCTATTTTCAAATTGTATACAGGATGCTTGAAGAGGTATTCATCAATAAATAACGTATCCATAGAACAGACCATTCAAATTTCGTGAATCTGGATCTGTTTACACAGTAGGTCTACTTCCAAGTTCCAACTACTCACCAGAGTGGAGGTGGCTATACACTAGCCACCGACACTGAAGTGAATGGTTGTTTTAGTATATACTAAAACCAGGGATGGAAATAACGACCATTAATCAGCAATTACTGATAAAATTTGGCAGCCAAAAATAAAATAAAACAATAAAATTGCACAAGAATCAAATCAAAGGAAGGAGTCACGATCATTAACATCTAAGCAAAACACCACCTATCAATCTCTTTTCCCTTATTTCCTTCCCTGAAAACAGCGAGATACTCCTCCGAGTTGAATAGCAGAGGATATCCCATGTTTGAATAGGCAATCAGTGTGCGCCAACAACACTATCCACTGTTTTAGTATGTACTAATAAACTACATTCCATAATATCACATAGTTTAATATCATTATGGAAATTTGTTCCTGCTCAGTACAAGATAAAAATTCCAGAAGCAAGTATAAATAATGATCTGTCCTGGATCTTTAAAATTAGCAGAAAAGATGTGCAACAGTGTAATTATTAGTCATCAAAATTCTTGACTATGCTGATAACTCGTACACAAAGATGGAGCAATCATGAATGCTTTTGAGCAAACTTTACTTCACTGCTAATATACATGTAATCAGTTAAAAAGCAGTAACCTTCTTATTATTACATATACGGGTTGCAAAAATAACAGTCAACATTGGACAATGACCGACCAAGTGGACAGAATGTTTTTTTGCTTTCCAATGCAAACACCAACGTTTTACATTGACGTTATCGAGCATGATAACGCAATACAGTTTTGTCCTGTCAAAATGGTGACCTTTGCAGCCCTGTATTATGATAAAGCAATACAGTTTTGTCCTGTCAAAATGGTGACCTTTGCAGCCCTGTATTATGATTATTACGGCAACACAGACTTGTTCACTGTTAGGGATTTTTAAGCTAAGCTGAAACAGGCAGAGATAATGTGAAAATTGTACATAACAAATAGTAAGCAGACACCAGTTTACTGTATTTTGTTGGCTGCTTTCATCACCTGGCCTGAAAACAGTTAATCATTTGTTTGCTTTTTTGGTAATTTTAGCATGTTAGTTTTTATGGCATTAGGTTCTTTGAAAGCATACATGGCACTAGTTCAGCTTTCAAGAACTCCATAAATGGTTTCCTTCCCAGGCTGCATTCCATGCAAGTTACGCCAAAGATCTTCAGCATGGATGTTTGCCTTTTTCCATATAATCCTTTATAATCTTGGTGTACACAGGAAGATTCTTTGGCATGAGCTTTGCATGGAATGCACGTTGGTTTCCTTCCACATGTATAAAAACAACATTTTACCACAACTGTCAAGCCCTGTACGGTATATCCAAGTTTGCTTTGTTTTAGAAAACCCAAATAAAGCAAGTCCCTAATGGACATAACAACAAGGTTTTCAACAACAGCTACAATTGTCTCACAGAAAATTCTGCAAAACTCGTTGGAAACCCTGTCAAAAACAACAGCACACCAGTATTAACTACATGCATGTATTAAAATGAAACTTGTAATAGCACAAAGACATTTGCATGATACGAGTTTGTCAGGTTTCTACATGTACCGTATTTATCCGATTAAGCGCCAAACCTCGAATAAGTGCCCACCCTGAAGGTAGAAGTTAATAAGCGCCCAGCCTTGAATAAGAGCCCACCAATGGATGTGGATATTGAGGAGGCAGCACCAGAAAATTCACTTATTGAGCTGAGCGACGATGACATTGAAATTGATTGAGAATTATGATAGCTAAAGAGTTCTGCAAAGACTGAACAATGAGTTGTTAGTCCTGGGCGTAAACCGAACAATGAACAGTTACAATTACAATTTCTCATGTTTTGTTACAAAATAAACTTTTTACTTACTGACAATGGTGAAAATTTAACAAGCGCCTAGCCTCCAACAAGTGCCCACCCGAATAAGTGCCCACCCAGAAAGTCCAAAAATTAAATAAGCGCCCTGGGCGCTTAATTGAATAAATACAGTAGTTCAATCAGGGTATTGGGAAAATAGTGCAAAACTAAAATGAACCTAAATGGAAGGCCCAATGACTGAAGTCTAAACAGTCATTCTCATTGACTACCTAATTGTCTATCAACAAAAAAATCACTTATGGTATCTCAATTTATGAGCGCATGTCATACTGATACATCATCTTGTAATAATGTACCAGTCATATCGAAGCTCCAACATCCTTCCCCCCCCCCCCCCCCCACACATCCAAGCATTTGCATTTTGGAGAATTTGTGTTCAAAATCCCCCTCCCAGGGCCAAAAAGCCATATAAATCCCCCATCATACATGTTGGTCCATTTCTGGCACTCAAATGTCCCCACCCCCTGAAAAACTGTAAGCCACCAGATAACCAATTTAATTTTTTGGTACAAATTTTAGTCTTTTTAGTCTGGAGCCGAGTCTTTTAGCAATACTATAGCATGAAATATTTGCCAGTAAAGATCATTATAGCATCCTAGAGATTTCAAGTGCAGTAATCAAACTGGCATAGACCCCTAACACCTGTTGGATTCTAGTATAGACACAATTAAAGCAAAGGGTCAGCAATGGAGTCCAAGACTACGATAACATCTCAACCACTCAAACTACTAGGGGGAGCCTAAAACAACTGAAAAACACAGTTCTTGAAGCTTAGAGAGAACAGAAGCCTTGAAAGGACTTGGACCTTAGAACTTCAAAAATGTGATGAAGAAGTATAAATGAAAACTGCAAAGGACCCGGAACGATAATGCTGCTAGTTGACGTAGGATCTACAAGAGACCTAATCATCCAATAATAAACTGTGGAAAGATAAAGCATGGCGTCTGTTTTTCCCGCGAACAGCACAAATTCAACTTCTATAGTCTGCGTTTGTACGTGACAATGAGTCAATTTGTGTTTTTTTTTTTCAAATGAGTGATTTTTTTTCCTTATTTTTCCGATAGATTTATTTCAGAATTCAATAAAAATGTAACAAAACGAAAGGTAAGCTCGCAATTGCTGTTTGCCGTATAATGTCATACTTAACCTCTCCTGTAACACAAACATAACTGCAAGGCTGATACTATGTAAAAAAAAACTGACTTTGGGAGAAGACAATATGACAGAAACCGATAAAGTGTGTAGTCCTTTGTTTTTTTAACCAAGCTGCCATGAAGCCGCAATCTTTTCATTTAAAATTGTCAAAACTCGCCATGTCTGCCTCCGACTCCGGAATCGGGAAACGTAACATGAAATTGAGGCTAACATTCAAATTCCCCACCCCCTATGTGTGAGGATCAAATTCCCCACCCCAGAGAAGACTAAGATTATCAAATTCCCTCCCCCGGGCAAGGCGAAGTTATCAAATGCCCAGGGTATGCCAGGGGGTGGGGGGATGTTTCAGCTTCAATTTGACTGGTACATAACTTGATCAATTCACGAATTTCTACTGCAAACTTAACATTCCGCGTATAACCTAATACATAAGCTTAAAAGTGCATTGTTAAAAAGTTTATTAAATTGCACATGTTACCCTTCACTGTGCATATGTTTATTTCTCCTTCATTCCACGTAAAGGTCCTACATTTCGCATCTCATCCAGGTCTTCTTTGGTTTTATGTTCAAGCTGTCGTATATCTTCCATGGTCATGCCGAACCATTTATCCAACCAACAAAATAATTGACGGTGAAAATTGGTCAGAAGTCGCTTCACAGCACGGAAAATGACGCTCTCAACTTTCGTTTGAATGCCCCACCATTTAAACGTTACGCGATATAACTTGTAGCAGGTCATCTTAGGATAATTCTCATTCTTCTTCCACTCAGCCAGAACAAGAGGACCTCGACCAGTTTTCTCTGAGCTGAACGTAGTCGGGTCTTCCTTTTCATTGTAGTCGCTTGAGGAAACAAGAGCATTATCAGCTATGTCTATATCGACGATTTTTCTCTTCCCCAGTTCTTCGCCAGTCAGATTGTGAACATTTTCTTCCCCTTCACCTTCCTTGTGCCAAGTGTCGATAAGAATACAGAAGTTATCTTTCATATACGGGTTTGAATACTCCGTCCTACAAAACGGATACGCATTCCAAGCTTTTTCGTGAACTTCTAAGGAGCCTGTTGGAGCCAACAGACGAACAAACGCTGGTACCTTCTGATTTAAATAGAAAACTTTGTGAGTGTACTGTCCACTGCCGTACTTCTCATGGCCGTCGTAAGGTTCGTTAACCAATACTTCGATTCCTTCCCCTCCTCCCGTTTCGTTTTTGCTCGCTTCTGCAACAGCGTACAACTGAGCTATTTTATATTCTTCGACGGAAAGAGGCAAAGGTATTCTGTACTCCTTGATTTGAGAGATTTCCGTCATTGTATATTTTAAGATGGTCCGAAATAGAAAGAAACTCGCATTAAAGTCCAACAAATATGTCGATCGCCGGCGCCTTCGCATGTGCTGCGTTCCGCGTGACGTAAGATATACCACAAGGCCTTGCGAATCACAGGTTACCCAGCGATTTAGACAACACATGCAGAGGAATGAAGTAATTTACTGCGCCCGCAATGATGATAATCCACACAAAACCACTAACCCTAGCCCTAACCGCTGGTCACCAAATCCACCTCACACGGTATTTTATGCTCGCCGATTTGAACCGTACAAACATTGTGGCTTCAAATAAGCCGTTCCGAAATTGTGCAGGGAACTGAGGCGAGATTCAACTTTTAACCAATCGATAAACTGACACCACCACAGAAAAGATCACATTGAAATTGGTCATCTGACCAAGTTTGAAGTTTTTTGGTTGTTGGTTGTTTGGTTTTATCAGATTTGTGAAAACTGTAAAATGTCGTAATGGAACTACAATTTGAAAGAAGCTGAGAAGGAAATCACTATGATTGCCCATGTTTAAGAGTATATTGCGGAAATCATAAAACATTTAAGAGTTCATATGGTTTTGGGGGCGCTGTGTCAAAATTATAGACGTTTGTATGGATTTTGAGCCATGTTTCACAGTCCATAACTTGGTCTCTTTTAACCTAAAAACTTCAAACTTGGTCAGATGACCAATTCAACGTGATCTTTCGTGTGGTGGTGTCAAATTATCGATTGGTTAAATGTTGAAACTCGCCCCAGTTCCCTGCGCAATTTCCGAATTGCCTGTTGTGACTATTATAAGGGTTTGTATGGGAATTCCGACAAATGATTTTGCCCAAGAGAGTGAAGACAGTTAGCAGGCAGACGGACAAAACGGCCGGTAGGATTATGTGACACGTCCAGCTGAAACGCAGGCTACCTGCGTGCAGCCGTCTATTATTCCTAGGAATAATAGACGGCTGCAGGCAGGCTAAAAGACAGTGAAAGCTTGCTTTTTCTGACAGCCGTACGTTTGAGTGTTCGGATAAGGTGGAAAGTCCGTAGCGTATAATTGCCTTCAAACGTTTCGTCCTCTCGGCGATGCATGTTCGGTGATTCTTGTTCGTGGCAGAGAAGAAGCCGTGTCGTGATTTTTTTGGTTTTCGTGACCAACGCGGGAATCTCTATATATCTGATAAAACTCCGCGCTTTACGCTTTTGTGACTTAGCGGTTCAGAGCTGTCATTGCCCGATTTCATACTGGGGGACTGATAACGACATCCGTATATCATGGGATTATTCAACCAAGACCCACATAGTCACAAAATGCACACCGAGCATTAAAAAATCCGTAAGTTTGGTGTTAATCAGGCCAATATTGAAGGAGATATAGCCATTCAAAGACTTAAAAATTTACTAAGTAATGTATGGATTGCCGGACACTTTGTCTGGACTCTATATATTTCTTAGTAAATTTTGGTTGGTTGTATCTCGTTCAATATTAGACCGATAAGCACCAAACTTGGGTCTTGTTTTGAATAATCCCATAATATACGGACTCGGACCCATTCCCCCCGGTATGAAATCAGTCAATTTTCACTTAGTCGACTTATTACTAAGTATATAATTTGGTTTTATCAACTGGGTTGATAATGTGAATTGGCCACCGTAAAGAGATTCAAGAGCTGACGTTTCGAGCGTTAGCCCTTCG
>OX393563.1:350213-388318 GCA_947652115.1 Blastomussa wellsi
ATCCAGTTTGCTTCACTAGAGTTTTCTCTATGAACTCAAAAGTAATGTCTTAAATATTCACATTTTTCTCATCGAAGGAACTTCTTTGATATGGGAGCAACTATGTAAAACTTGGTGATTCCATGGCACACAAATATGTAGAATATAGACAAAAGGAAAACTTCTGAAATAAACCAGCTGTCAACAAAAAATCTGATAACGAAACTTTCCGTAACAAATGCAAAGGTGCCCTATATTTTTATAATTATTTCACGCTCTTAAAATAGTTCAATGCCTTTGAAATTTTCAGGAATAGCACATAACATGTTATACTTTCGATCTAGAGATTTTAAAAAAATTCTATCGACCAGTTTTTACAGAGATGCTCACATATCAAAGATGTTCCTTCCATGAGAAAAATGTAAATATTAAAGATATTACTTTTGAGTTCATAGAGAGAGATCTAGTGAAACAAACTGGATGAAACCTTTCAGGAAAGTTTTCCTATGCCAAAGGTATAAAAGCATGGAAAGGACAGTGTATCAATCTGCAGGAAGTGGCTGAAATTAACGAGGTAACAGATACTGAGTCAAACTTTTAAATTTTGACTGAAAAATATTCAACTCGCTTTTATTCAAAAACGCTCCCATAGAATTTTTCAAACTTTGCAGTGTTGAAGACCTACATATATACTACAAGGTGCGTTGATTCATTTCAAAAGTATAGGTCTTGATATCGAGAAAAATGTCAATTTTCAGAAACCATGATCATCGTTTCATTGCTATGGTTACACCGATGCTATTAAAATCCAAATCTTTGGAAACCTTATTCATTCTCTAGTAAATGTGCAAAAGCTCTTGCCCGACCGACCTAAGAGAGCGAAGCAGTAGCCTTTTAAAGCTGGGTTGGTGTGGTTCTGAAAAACTGAGATGGGCCACCTTAAACCCCTACTGTAATTTTGCATAGGAATTGGGCGAGTTGGTGCAGTTTCAATGAGTAATTTTCGTTTCGTGCAGCAGGCAGTCTGAAATTGAGTTTGCAGCCTTTATTTCTTCTTAGCAGTGGAAAACCAAAAAAGCGATAACTCGCCTAAATGGCTTTGGATTGGCCTGAGAAGCGAGACAACAACAGATAAAACAACGAGACATTGCATGAGGTAAGTTGATTTTATTGACAAAGAATCACTTTGTTAGTCTATAATTTTGAATCTGGTTTTGTTTTCATACAAACCTTTGTAAATTCAAACTGTTGTAACACAACATCTCGATAATGCCAGTCACATTCGGAGTATTTTGGCTGAAATCACACGTACATAAGGTGTGCAAAGGTCATACATTCTTCATTTTCGTACATATCAATATCATATATATCAATTTTAAAGGAACATATTTAACAATTATCCTGCAAAATTACATGGAACATCACCTTATACTTAGGTGACAAGGCCTTAGGCCAATTGGTTAAAATCAGATGATTTTCTGCAAGATTGAGCAAGGTAATTGTTTTGTTATTATTCAACAAAAAACAAAGCACATTTTACAACTAGAAAAGTTGCTGTTATGTGGTGATTTGTGAGACTTCAGCCGGATTATTGTCACTTAACGTATATCACAGGATATCTGTTAAGTTCAGATGACAAATAAATATCGCTTCATGACGAACATGTCATGGGCAACATGACAATTTGTTATAAATATAAAAGGGGATGTTGGCTTATATTATAATAGTTTGATTTAATCCTTGTCAAGGGAATAGTAAGCATGCATGCCTGAATGCATTGCGTTTTATAATCAGGAATTTTTTAAAGAAAATAGATAAGAAGGACAAGGGAAAGCACACTGCTTCTCACCGTTCTAAGTGCTAATAGTATAATTATGAAACTCACAAGTGCTTTTGGAGCAAGTTTATTGTCTTTATAAAATCCCAATTAGTGGCTCCGGCTCAAGTGCATAGCATGGTGTGTGCAAGCTGGCCGTTGGATCCTCTGTTTTCATTCACCTATTCACTACCTGTAGGGTTTATAGGGGCATTGTTGTGACTTATCAGGTACTGATTTGAGAACCAGCTCAGCTGTAATTTTTAATCATCAAGTAATAAATACCATTACTTGTTTACTTACTGCCTTCCTTGACCCACAGCCTCTTTTTGAATGTTAAAAATTATGTACTTTTGGGTATCTCCTAAACTTTCTCAAACATTTCCATCAGGTCATGTTAAACACTTAAAGGCTTTAATTCTACAATAACATATTGGCAGCATGGCCAGATGGTTTAGGGTGCTGGTGTAATTCAGAGATCCCATCACTAGCGGAAGTCCTCAGTCATGACTTGTAAATAGTCAACTGATCTGCCTCCTGCCAGTTGGGATTTTAACTATGTTATCATCATTTGAAATAATTTTTATTTGTTTCCTTTGTTTCAGTGGCATGCCTGAAAACTAGCAAAGCTTAGTGCTTATGAAGCTAAGTGCATGACCACTTTAAATATTATTTACATTTTTTTTATATTTACAGAGCATTATTTTAAGAATCTTTTTAATTAGTGCATTTAACAACTTTTAGATGTGGTGAATGATAACATAATTTGAAACAGTATTGCAGAGACAGCCTTAAAGTGCTACTGTGATCAAATTCACACCTGTCTTTTCTAAGCCATTTTAAAAGAAGAACAAGTAGTCTGTATGAAAAGAAAAATGCTGTTTACGTTTTCAAATATCTCTTCTTTCCAGAGATATTCAAGTTTTCAAAATATGCAAATTAGCAAAATGATGACATCATATACTCAACTAAATTTTGATCAAAGATTTTGAAGAAAGATATCTCAACCAATTTGTAACAGAAATGTTTGATTCTTTAATCTGTAGTAATACTCCACTAGTTGTGTTCCACAATATGAGCTTACTAATTTTGTTATCATGGCAATAGACTAGGTTCCAGACCCCAATGCTAAATGCCTTTCATTTTGATATTTGCCAATTGCCCGATTTCATACGGGGGGACTGGGTCCGAGTGTGTATATTATGGGATTATTCAAAACAAGACCCACCTATGGAAAGAGCACACTGAGCTTTACAAGATCCTCAAGTTTGGTGCTTATTGGTCTAATATCGAATGAGATACAGCCAACCAAAAAACTCCAAAATTTACTTAAGCAATAGACCACACTTTCTATGGGTTTATAGGGGTAATAACCCATGCGGGATGTTTGGGAGAACTTGAGGAAAGTTTGTAAATCACGAGCCGCAGGCGAGTGATTTACATACTTTTTGAGTTTTCTCCCAAACATCCCAATTGGGTTATTACCCCTATAAACCCATAGAAAGTGTGGTCTATTGCTTTAATATAATAATTCAGGGTTTACCGGCACAATAAACCATAGCTGATTGACCAATCAGAGCGCACGCATGGATTTTGTTATTGTACAATAAGAAATATATGGAGTCCGGACAAAGTGTCCGGCAACCATATATTTCTTCGTAAATGTTCAAGTTTTTCAATGCCAACATCTCCTTCAATATTGGCCTGATTAACACCAAACTTACAGGTTTTGTAATGCTTGGTGTGCATTTTCTGACTATGTGGGTCTTGTGTTGAATAATCCCATAATATACGGATTTCATTACCAGTCCCCTCGTATGAAATCAGACAATGATGCCTCATAAGCATGATCTGGCAAATATAAATGGGTTTGGTAGATGTCTTAGCCTGGTTTCATTTTTGCTTGCTGAAAATTAATAAAATATTGAAAGCAAATTGGTGGGAACTAGAAAAGAGTGTTTTTCCATGGTAACAGAATTTTATTATAATTGTAAGTGTGTCACCTGTAGAACTATTTGTCTGCCAAGTTTAATTGGTCTCTGCAGCAAATTGCCCACAACAACTCTTCTTTTTCACGTGACTGAAAATTGAGTTGAGTAAATCGCGTCATCAGTCCCCTAATTTGCATATTTTAAACATGAAATAAAGTTTAAATATCTCCGGGTTTTATATAGATATTTGAAAACGGAAAATGGCATTTGAAATCTTTCATGGAATTCTCTATGATACACCTAAAATTACAAGGAGTAGCATTTTAATTCTCAATTAAAAAGAATATTTTTATGTTTGACATGTTACCATTATCAACAAAAAACCTAAAATCAGTCTTTTGCAATCTATTTGACGTTTTTGAATTTGTCTTGGATGGTCTGCTGGATTTCCTAAGTTATTGGTTAAATTTATTAAATCAAGCTAAATTAATTTACTGGTGGAAAAACTACTCATAGTTCAAATACAGAAATGATGATCATCATCAACGTAATTATAGTGTCTAATTAATAAAAGTATAATTATGATAATTGGTCAAGGAAGTGTGTGCATATGTAACAAGCATGTCAGGTTGACCCCACTTGGCTGATTTTGCACACATTTGTTGACCTGCACCTTGAGATAAAAATTCCACAAAAGTTGTGTATTTCCAAGTCCATAATTGGTTTTTGAGATAAGATTTTAACTGTTTAAGGTGTGAAATATTTGTAGCTGTGAAATAAATTACCAGTATGCTGGTCATAGGTTTTGAATAAGTATTAAACACAATATTTTCTGTTTAGTTGGAAGTTAATTTAACTCTTTGTTATGTAATATAATTTGGTTTTATCAACTGGGTTGATAATGTCAATTGGCCACCGTAAAGAGATTCAAGAGCTGACGTTTCGAGCGTTAGCCCTTCGTCGGAGCGAAACGCTCGAAACGTCAGCAATTGAATCTCTTTACAGTGGCCAATTGACATTATCAACCCAGTTGATAAAACCAAATTATATTGTTATACTTCCCACCGACGCAGCACCACAGTTTCATTAGAAACTTACCCCCTCTATTTCTTTGTTATGTAGTCTTGCATAAAAATAATCCACGTTATTATTTGGAAGCTATTGTCATTTAGTTTCTTTAGCCTGAGGTTAACACAAATTCATTAATCTCTTTTTTCCTGACACCCATCTGTAATAATTGTAATGCAGTAAAACTAAATTGATTATCAAAAGAAAACAGACAAGAACCCCACCCCTCTGAAAATTTCAAGTTAGCGTCATACGTACATTTATTGAAATCTTTCATTTGATTATGCATGCATGCATTATGCATGTCCCCTATTCATTGTCAATTACATTAGCCTGCATAGCTGGTATGTTGCAGGCTGTGGTCTATCTGATTGTTCATGTCACAAATTGACACCTCAAAATCAAATAACTGCAGAAGGGTGCATTTTTGCTAGACCTTACTGGATAAAATTAAACAAATTGCAGAATTTTAAAATAAGTGAATCACATTTTTACAGTCAAAACAGCTCTCGAGAGCATTCCTGCCAGTAACTAACACTAACAGTATTTATTAAAGATGGTGAGAAAAACTGCAAAACTTGACTATCGGAGGCGGCCCAAACGTTGTATGTGATTTACGTGAGATAAGTAGTATAGGGCGGCGGTTTTGGACGTAGCCAATCAGAAGCCAGAATTTTTGGAATCGATCAATCAGAAAGTCGGATTTGGGTCACATGATCATTTTGCATATAGAATGAGAAATCGAGATACGTCACGATGGGAATCAAAGTAATTGGGCATGCAAGAGGTCGAACAACTGGTAATCCGTCTTTTTTCTCGTCACGCAAATAAAAATCAGTCAAGGACTTGGACGTGAATGAGAATACGCCCTTTACAGATAAAACGATGGTTGCCTCGTGAAGCTCCTGTTACGATGTCATTGATTGCTCAGAACAATTGTGTACTTAATCGAATGTATTGAATGTCAGTCAATGAAAAGTGTTGAATAAAATATCATGTTTTGTCGCGTTTTGCACATTCCATAATTGATTTTTAATCCATTTCAATCAACTATTTATAACAGACAGGAGAAGGAACCCGTTTCGAGAGACCAAGGACTGTCTGTAGGCGTCAGTTCATAATCAATACACGAGTTGATGCTGACCAGCAATTACGTATGTTAGGCGCGATTGCTGAAACAAATGATGATATTTTCATAACAATAGAGTTCAATTCCCGGAGGATTGCTTTGGGGCACCAACATGGCCGCAGTTTTTTGGTTTTGGGACACCAATATGGCCCCCGTGACGTCATGTGAAAACAATATAATTTGGTTTTGTCAACTGGGTTGATAATGTGAACTGGCCACCGTAAAGAGATTCGTGAGCTGACGTTTCGAGCTTTAGCCCTTCGTCGGAGCGAATCAATGAATTGTGGGTGGTGTATGGTTTTTTACAGAAAGATGGAGCTTCGCTATTGATGGTGCCTGGTAACGTGAAAACAACGGAATAAATTAGTTGAATGAAAAGCGTTCGTTGATATCGTGAGGATTAAGAGGGCCGATTTGGAAAATTTGGGGTTTTGCGGCTTTCCGTACTTCCTTGGTGAAGGTAAGGCCGCAGACTGTCATATGTTGCTTAGAATGATTTGGGAGATTGAAGAATCTTGCGACGGGTTTGGATGCATTTTTGTCGTCTTTCTGTACGTCCCGAAGGTGTTCTCGGAATCGGTCGCCTAATCGTCTCCCTGTTTCAACGATGTATAACTTTTTGCAAGAGTGCACGTTATGCAGTCGATGACATTGGCTGAGGTACAGGTGAAATGATCTGTGATCTTGACAGATCGCTTGCATTGGGTCCCGATATTTGGTCAACGTTGTTAAAGAAAGGGCATGTTTTGCATCGTGCGCGAGCGCATTTAAAAGTTCCGGGTTGATCACTTGTTTGGAATGCACTTCTGACTAAAAAGTTACCTATGTTTGTCGTGTTTGAATGAAATTAATGGAGGTTGCGAAAAGATTCTGCCAGTATCGGGATCATTTTGAATTAATTTAAAGTTTTTGAGAATGATGGATTTTACTGCGTGGTTGTGAGGGTGAATGGAATTCTATCGTTGTTTACTTTGTGTGACGTTTGTAGCGCTAACTGTCGATCAATAGGGCGCGATGATGGCCCGCTTGAACAACGGAAGCAGGATAGCCGCGTTTGTCGAAGAAATTGCACATTTCCTCTGATTTTAAGGAAAAATCAGAGTCGTCACTACAACGACGGCGAAGTCTAAGAAACTGAGAATAAGGAATGGAATTCTTGACATGTGATGGATGTGAAGAAGAATACAACAAATAACTATGAGAATCTGTGGGTTTGTAGTGCACACTGGTGCATAAACCGTTGCCTTCGATAGAAACTTTGATATCCAGGAATGCTAAGGAAGTATCGGAAATTTCCCAGGTATATTTAAGGGCAGGATGAAACGAATTAACAGCGGTTATAAATTGATCGAGATCCTCTCTGGTAGAAGAGGTAGCGCCGATACAGTCGTCAATGTAGCGACGATAGAGTTCAGGTTTTGGACCGTTGTATTGATTGAAAAATTGGTGTTCAATGTAGCCTACGAAAAGATTGGC
The DNA here is from genome assembly GCA_947652115.1 of Blastomussa wellsi. Taxonomy (NCBI): domain Eukaryota; kingdom Metazoa; phylum Cnidaria; class Anthozoa; order Scleractinia; family Plerogyridae; genus Blastomussa; species Blastomussa wellsi. The sequence continues at coordinate 357,613 of OX393563.1, forward strand.
GTAGCTGGGTCTCATTTTGGTACCCATGGCCACGCCACTGATTTGTTTGTAATAATTGTTCGCGAATGAAAAACAGTTGAATGTTAACACTAACTCAGCCAGGCGGAGTAGCGTTTCCGAGCTTGGTTCCTTGACAGTGCGTAAATCAAAAAAATGTTTGAGGGCTAGAAGACCTTCGCCATTTGGGATTGCAGTGTAAAGAGATGTAATATCCATAGTGAAAATAAGTTTGTCTTCGCCCAGGAAATTGAAATCGCAAAAATTTGAAGTGCGTGTTGACTGTCTTTAACGTATGACGGTAACGATCTGGCAATTGGTGCCATAATTTTGTCTAAATAGCTGGAAATGAGTTCGGTTGGGCAACTACAGGCAGAGACGATAGGTCGACCTGGGTTGTTAGGTTTGTGAATTTTGGGTAAAAAGTAAATACACGAGGTTCTGGGAGTGGTAATGATGAGATTGGTAGCAGTAGCCGGCAATTCTTGTTTGACTACAAGGTCGTTAATAGTGCTCTTGACAATTTGTTGGTTAGTGGAGGTGAGATCTTTATCGACTTTAGCATAAAAAGTGGTGTTAGAAAGTTGCCGCAAAGCTTCTTTTCGCTCCGACGAAGGGCTAACGCTCGAAACGTCAGCTCTTGAATCTCTTTACGGTGGCCAATTGACATTATCAACCCAGTTGATAAAACCAAATTATATTGTTATACTTCCCACCGACGCAGCACCACAGTTTCTTTAGAAACTTACCCCCTGTATTCTTTTGGTAGAGGTCGGCCCGCCAAACAACTAAAGCGCCGCTTTGATAATGATGTCTTTGCGCTTACTAAGGTTCTTTAGCGCCGCCCTCTCTTCCGAAGAAAGGTTGGAAAATTTGGTGTTACGATTGAAATTAAGTTTATTGATGTCGTGACGGCATTTTTTAATGAAAAAATCTAAAGAAGCAAACTGGCCCTCTGGGGGAGTCCACTTCGATTTTCGAGTCTGAAGCGTCTCGAAAGTATCTTTGTCCGAGGTGTTAGAATCATCCTCTTTGTCATGGAAAAAGGCTTTCAGTTGAACGCGGCGAAGGAATTTTTGGATATAGGGACAAAATTCAAGCCCTTACTGAGGACGGATTTCTCTGAGTCAGAGAGCGGAAGATTTTCTGGAGTAGTAACCACATTGTTAAGGTTTTCAAGTGATGAGTCACAAGTAATTTGAGGACCTATTAATTGTTGAAGTTTTTGGGCCTTAATTTGGTGTAAATGGTTAAAAAGTTTAGAGTTTAACTCCTGAATTTTGGCGCGAATAGATTGTACTAAACTAGCTGGGCAGGTTTTGCACAGTTTAGAGCGATAATGTAGAATTTGTCGAGGTCATCACGTTTTTGGCACATAGCTCTGATAGTGAAACACGGTAAATGGCTCAGCAAGCTGGTTTTCAGATATGCCGTGTTTATTATTTGTTTAATATAGAATAGAATAGAATGCTTAATGAGTCTTTTAACATCTTCAAGAAAACTGCCGACATTCGAAGTACACAATTGTTCTGACCAATCAATGACATCACAGCAAGAGCTTGACGAAGCAACCATCGTTTTCTTTGCAAAGGGCGTATTCTCATTCACGTCCAAGTCCCGTGACTGCCCTTTTATCTTCCGGACTCGTGTACACATGCTCTTAGTCCTGCGTGCCATTCTGTCCCAGTCTCCCACGAATCTTTCATTGATCCGTTCCCTGTTGTTCTTGACAGTATTTTCTTTGGTAATTACTGATACGTTCCCTGTTCCCTGGAATAGGGGGAACAGCCCATACATTAGCATTTCAAAGCGCGCAGTATTTTGAATTACATTGGGACCTTCATGGGGTGGGAGGTATATATTCCATTCATTAACGTATCAAAGCGCACGGCATTTTAGATTCAGCGCTGCGTAAAATAGTAAGCAAAATGATTCCTTGACTTTCGAAACCATTTGAATCAAATGAAAACAAGAATAAACAATACGAATTCGTCTGAAAACACTTCATGGAGTGGGATCAAAGCGCGCGGTATTCTGAATTGCCATAGGGACATAAGCGCACAGCATTTTGATTCAGGGCTGCTGTTTCAAATAACGTTATCAAACTCATTAATTATTCATACGGTTATAAGCCAATCGGAGTGCACCATTTTGGTCAGGTGCATGTATCTTGATACCCAATAAAAATCTAGATCAAGCTTACTCCAGTTAGTTCAAAACCTGATGAAAACACTGATCAAGAAACTTGAATTTTAATTAGTCCTAATACTGAATACAGTATATTTGCATATTTGCCGCTTCAATCATTACGTACAACAACAATACGGCAACATATTATTTGCTCACAAACTCCTTCTTGCACATAATGTGAAGCCCTTCTCGAACGCCGTTCTTCATCTCGGCATCTAAGCAACGTAGGAATAGGACAAACCTTCCAAAAAGAGAAAAACAACACATCAAATTCAATTCCCAAAACAGTGCATTTTAAAATTCTGAACAATGCGGTCTAAAAAAATTGTCAATTACCTTGTCACTAGCGTCCAGAGGATTCAAATCTTCGGATCTATTTTTTCCTCCAAATAACGCTTGAGAGCACAAATGATACCATAAACAGTCTTGGGAGGGTATCTTCCACCGGACTTTTTAGCTACCTCCTTCACGAATTTTGAAAACCAAAGAAGAAGATTTAGGAACGCGAAATCGTTCTGATCCGGACTCGAGCTCCATCACGAGGCGAAATGTTAATCTACCAAAAAACCCGCCCGCATATTAAATATTCATTTCATTTACCACGAATAAGAAACAAACAATAGCCTATTGCAAACAAAAATGCATCGAAACAAAAATGCATCGAAACCGGTCGCGAGACACTTCAGTCTCCCAAATCATTCTAAGCAACATATGGCAGAATGTGGCCTTTCCCTTCACCAAGGAAACACGGAAAGCCGTAAAACTCTAGAACAAAAATTTATTTTTCAAATCGGCACTCTTAATCCCCACGGTATCAACGAACGCTTTTCATTCAACTAATTTATGCCGTTGTTTTCACGTTACCAGGCACCAGCCAATAGCGAAGCTCCATCATTCTGTATATAAAAAGCACACGACCCACAATTCCTTGATTCAGGGACTGTGCAATAATTACCTGGAGGGGGGGGGCCGTAAAACGAGAGGGGGGGGCACAATGTAAACTAACAGCCTTAGGGAGGGGGGGTAACATGTAATTTTCTAAATAAGTGGGGGGGGGGGGCAACTAAAAAACTGACTTTATGACTCAAAAACCAAAGATATTATTTTACTGAAAATTATACTCACTTTTTTCTGGACTGATTTATATAAATTTCATATGGCATGACCTAACATTTAAAGTAACACAGCCATGAGCAGTTCACCAATCTGGGACTGATTTTCAATGATACAAATAAAACATGAATAAAATAAAATAGAACAGAACTAGTTATTACATGCAATAACAAAACCATCAGCAGTTCATGTAAATGTCTGGTGACTTGATGTTTTACCCTATTTATGAGTAACACAACAGGGGTAAATCTAGAATTTATAGAAGTAGAGGATGTCCCCAACAGGAAACCAAGAACAAAATTAATTCTGATTGACAATAAATGTACGGAATTTTAGGCCCAAGGTAAGTATCACATCAACCTCATTACACCCCTCTAGATTTACCAATGGATATAATTAAAAAACTGGAAATGCAGGTAACAAGTGAAATTCACTTGAGAATATTATCAAAATGATACATGTTTTTGTTAGTGTTTAAGAGCTTGATGATAAAAAGTCTTCAACAAACTCTTCAGCTTCTCCCACAAAGCACTTAGAGTTTAACAGGTCTCCTAAACAAGCTTTATCAGTGCGAGACGTAAATAAAGCAATAATATCTGGATCGACATTATCAATCTGTGGCACTCCATATTTTTCTGGCTCATATTCTCCATCAACTGCTGTTCCTCCCAGTGAACGAAAAATAACAGAAGCTCTACCCTTTCGATTTTCCACAGCCAAAGAACATCTGTGCCAGAGATGCTGTAGAAGATGAGGAATCTCCCAATTCATGCGAAGACGACACAAACTCGGAATCCAGTGATTCTGATGACTCTTCAAACGACTCTCCAACATACATCGAAGAGTCATTCGAAGTGATGTTTGTGCCGGATGAAGACATTCAACAAGTTAACTAGGTACGAGGTGTTGGAGTCAGTTCTGCTGTCATGATGGGGTGAGATTTTAAGGATTACACGAACACATTCAGAGCACATGAGTCAGTTACGTTAGACCCGAAGGAAGAAGATCCGGGAACTTTTATTACAATCACTTTGTACTACATATATGAGGTCACATTCTGTAACACCCCCACTTGATCTCATATTAACTAGGACATTACCATGTTAACATAATTATCTTATTAAATGTAAACCATAACAACATTATGCACGATTATGAACAGGAACAAAAGTTTTGTAAACTAAAACCATGCATTCTATCCAAAAATGTAACGCCTGAATTTCTGCAACTTGAACTTTGTTGCTGCCTTAGTCATCAAGTCAGCTGCCATATCTGCTGTGGGACAATATTTGACAACAACCTGACCATTGTTTTGCACTGTTCGAATGAAATGATAACGGACGTCAATATGCTTTGATCTCTGCCGATTTACAGGGTTTTTAGATAGAGCGATTGCACCCTGGTTATCTTCAAAAATCACAACGGGTCCACACACCTCATCAATGTCTCTCAACAGCTGAGTGAGGTAAAGACCCTCCTGCACAGCAGCCGACAGTGCAATGTACTCTGCCTCGCAAGATGAGAGAGCTACCGTTGGCTGTTTCCTGGACTTCCAGGAAATAAGAGGACCAGCTTTGTTTAGACTGAAACAGTACCCGCTGGTACTTCGCCTATCATCTGTCGATGATGCCCAGTCAGCGTCACAATAACCAACCAAAGTAAGGCCATCATCACATTTCCGGTAACATAGCTCATAGTGTAGAGTACCCTTCAAATACCTTAAAACATGTTTCACTGCAGTCCAGTGTTCCTGAAGTGGGCAGGAAAGAAACTGTGACAACCTACTTACCACCCAACATATGTCTGGTCTAGTACATGTCATAGCATAAACCAAGCTACCAACAGCTTCACGATACCTTCTGGGATCACAAGGTGTCTCACCACCAAACTCAAGTTTCTGCTCAGAAGGTGTGGCCCTTGGCTTGCAATCAGACATTTCAAATCTCTCAAGGACTTTGCTTAAGTATCTTCTCTGGTTCATCTTCACAAAGCCATCACCCTGTTCAAAATCAATACCTAAGAAATATGAAAGTCTACCCAGGTCCTTCATGCGAAATCTCTCCTGCAGCATTTGTTTAGCCTCAGACATCAGAACCATGTCACTTGCTGCAACAATGATGTCATCGACCCAAACAAGTATTATAACCATTTTACTCCCAAACTGTTTAGTATACATACAGTTGTCAACTGGACTCTGAACAAACTGGTTATCCAGTAGGAAAGAATGCAACACATTGTTCCAATTTCTACCCGATTGCTTCAATCCATACAGGGATTTGTTTAACTTATACACAAGTCTCCCATGGGAACTACTAGGGGCTTCAAAACCTTCAGCTTGGTCCATATATATCTCACAATCAATGGGTGCATTTAGGTATGCCGTTTTGACATCCATCTGGTGTAGAATCAAATCATGTTGTGCTGCTATTTGCAACAGAGCACGTACTGATGTGAGATCTGCTGTAGGGGCAAATGTTTCCTGATAATCTACACCCCTCACCTGGCTATAGCCTTTAGCAACATACCTTGCCTTGTAGGTTTTAGCACCATCAGAACCTTCTTTGATAGTGTACACCCAACGACCCCCCACTGAATTTCTACTCTCTGGTAGAGCAGTTAGAGTAAATGTCTCATTCTCGATAAGAGAATCCATCTCTTCTCTCATTGCTGCCTTCCAATTTTCTGACTCAGGAGATTCAATTGCTTCTTGGTATGTCTGGGGAAAAGCTGAAACCTTATAACAATAATCAACACTGGATAATACCTGGTCACCCTCAGCAATAATCTCATCCAGTTTAGTAACATAGTCATTAAGGTATGCTGGGCGTCTCCTCTCCCTGGTGGGGTATCTCGCACCCTCAGTCACTGATTGAGGGTTCCCATCAGTTTTGTCTTCAGTCACAAGCTTCTCAGCCTGTTCACCTGAGACTTTCTCTGACCTATTAAAATCAGATGCACTACACATATCAGCGTTAGTGTTCTCACCCTGTTCGCCTAAGATTTCCTCAGACTTGTTAACACCAGATGCACTACACATATCAGGGTTAGTGTTCTCACCCTGTTCGCCTAAGATTTCCTCAGACTTGTTAACACCAGATGCACTACACATATCAGGGTTAGTGTTGCGCCGTAACAACATGAAATCATCTTCATCACCTGATAGACTTCCTGTTTGAGTGTGTTTCTCATTAACACTCTTCGAAGGGAATTTTACCACCCTGTGCTTCATCACCTTACCAATCTCTGGGAAATACACAAGGTAAGCGGGACTTAGCTTATCGTACCCCAGAAAAATCCCTTTAGTGCACCTAGGGTCTAGCTTCTTTTTCTCCTGCTTGTAGGCATAACATTCAGATCCAAAAACTCTCATTTTAGACAAGTTAGGTCTACGACCTGTGAGAGCAAAGTATGGTGTTTGCTTTAAGCGGTTGTTATAGCACCTATTGCGCGTGTAAGCTGCTGCCATAACAGCATATGGCCAGAACTCTTTAGCCAAACTGGATTGTATGAGCAGGCATCTCCCCATTTCAAATAGGGTTCTCCAGTGCCGCTCAGCTGTGCCATTCTGGTGTGGGGAATAGGGGGCAGAGGTATCGTGCCTTATGCGATTCCTCCTCAGAAGAGCCTCAAAATCCCCAGCAATAAACTCACCACCATTGTCAGATCTCATACATTTCACCTTACCATAAGGGGCTGAATCTGCCAAAAATCTCTCTGAAGCAGCCACTGTGTCACTCTTCTTTCTCAGAAAGTAGACAAAAACAGCACCTGAAAAATCATCTGTAAAGGCCAAACAATATCTAAAACCTTCCTTAGAGGCTGGATCAACAGGTCCAGCGAGGTCAGTATGAACTAGCTCTAGTGGGGCAGTTGCACGTGCATCAGGCTTTCTATTCCTATTCTGTGTAAGTTTTCCTAGTAAACATACATTACAATCGCTAGGTTTAAAAGAACTCTTATGGCTAACCTTCATACCATCAACAACATGCTCTAGTTTCATAATGTCATCATAATTACAGTGTCCCAGGATTTGGTGCCACTCATTAATAGAGCGTACACAGTTCACAGAATCAGAGTCAGTGAAGTTATCGTAGGTGTTCAGATAATACAATCTGCCATGCTTCTCAATAATGAACTTTGTGCCATCCTTGTACATCAGCTCAGCAGAATCTGGTTGGAAAGTCACACTGGCACCCCTCTCTGTAGCAGCTTGGACTGAGAAAATGTCCTGAGGGTAAGACGGAATGAAGAGAGCATTTCGCAAAGTTGCCTTGACAGGTGTTCCAGACGAATCAACGATAGTAATATCAACATCTCCTCTTTTTAGGGCAACATTATTTGCTCGAGTTCCATTTGCTAATTCAATGAAGTGCTTGTCTGGTTTAAATGTGTCATCAAACTTTGTGAACTTAGACACATCAGTAATAATATGGGCAGTTGCACCACAATCAACTAATAGTGTGTTTGGCTTACCAGATGCAGGCTTACCAGAGACATTATTCTCATCCTCATAGGCATTAGTCTCAAAAACAAATGAGTGTTCAATGTCCTGGTCGGTTTTCTCAGATACTTGATTAACCTTGTCACCTTTCTTTCTTTTATGACGACATGCTTGGTCACTGTGCGACCTTGAGCGACAAGTATTGCACCATTTCCCTCCTTTGGGCTTGTTGGGACAGAAACGAGCTATATGACCTTGTTGGGAGCAGTTGAAGCAGGTAGGATTTCCTTTTCCTCTCACTGGTGGTTTTGGCCGTTGGAAATTGTCTTCTGCTTTCAAAATGGAGTCGGTATCATCTGCTGTTCTTGCTTTCTCAGTGTCCTCAAAGCTTCTTAGAGAGGCTTTGAATTCGCTAAATGTTTGTTGCTTCTCGCTCTGTGTGACAACCACAACAAACGGTTTGTAACTTTGAGGTAATCCTTTAAGTACCATTGCTATCAGAAGACTGTCAGTTACAGTTTCTCCCGCATTTTTCAAAGCTGTTGCCGCCGTTTCCGCTCTGATTACATAGTCAGTGACAGACTCATTCGCCGATTTAACTAAGGATGTTAGTTCGGTGTAAAGCGAGATCACACGTGGTTTCCCAGTCCCAGCGTAATGGGCTCGTAGAATCTGCAGCGCCTTTCTTCCATCGTCAGTTGCATCTCTCATTACCAGCGCTAGGCTTTTGTCATCTAGGAACTGGATTAGCTCGGCAAACGCCTCCTCGTTTTTGCTAGCATCATTTTCTTCATCCCAGCTCTCGGACACGAGAACGTCTTTCAACTTTTGCAATCTCATGTATCCAAGGAATTTGATCTCCCACTGTTCGTATTTACGCTCATCCCCATCGAAAATTAATCTTCCAAATCTTCCAGGAACATCTCGTCTGGGCCCATAACCTGTTGGAGTCAGTTCTGCTGTCATGATGGGGTGAGATTTTAAGGATTACACGAACACATTCAGAGCACATGAGTCAGTTACGTTAGACCCGAAGGAAGAAGATCCGGGAACTTTTATTACAATCACTTTGTACTACATATATGAGGTCACATTCTGTAACACGAGGGAATCAATGGGAGAAGTTGTTTTTCCAAGGGAGAGGGGGAGGGGGGGGGTCAAACTTAATGTTATTATTGTGTGAGGGGGGGTTGAAGTTAATTTTTGCTTAACGAGAGGGGGGTATGACTTAATTTTTGGCCATTTGGAACCCATTTTACGCCCCCCCCCCCTCCAGGTAATTATTGCACAGTCCCTGAGGACACTCCGACGAAGGGCTAACGCTCGAAACGTCAGCAATTGAATCTCTTTACGGTGGCCAATTGACATTATCAACCCAGTTGATAAAACCAAATTATATAATAGCCTATTGCGCACGCCTTTTAATTACCTATTCTTCGGAAATAATTCCACTAAATTTTCACACTAGTTTGAGAAGTCATGTCAAAAACTCGTGCTTCGTGTTTCATCAGGGGTTCCAAACACCTGGAAACAATAAACGCACTCGGCCTATGGCCTCGTGCTCTCATCTGTTTCTCGGTGTTTGGAACCCCTGATGAAACACTCGCACTCGTTTTTGACATATTACTTTACAAACGTAAAACGAATCGATAAGTAAGAAAAACGAGTCCTTGACTTTAAAAGAAACATTCGAATGAACTAAAAATGCGTACTGGTCTTTGAAATTTCTTTCTCGTTGAAGGTCGCTTCGATATCTTTGAAATAAGGAGGTCGTACGTTTTCTTCAATGACGATAACGTTTAAGGTCTTTCTCCATTGAAAGGTTCCGTTTTTTTGTGCTACCTGATTTGCGTTGTTAGATATTCACTTTTTCCACTTAAGCAAAAGGGAATGGTATAAGCCTTTTAGATACAGAAGATCTATTATATTTAGCTGCGTTCATGTTTCGAGTGCCTCGCTACAGACAAACAAATCTCCAACTTCAATGAAACCTTTTGAGAATAACCTTTGGTTGAACACTGATTTTTCATTAATACAAGGGTGCGAGAAAATGGTAAGTACAAAAGAGGCGTAAAAAGAGCTAAGGGTCTGGAAACGATATGTTGACGTCAGTTTTGTGATTATCAAGAAAGTTGTCTCTCCTTTCACGACGCTCTAAACGCTATGGATCCCAAATGGTCAAATTGCCTTCTTTAGACACCCTGGTTTCCAGAAGAAATGGTGTTGCCGTTATTGATGTGTATCGGAAGCCCACCCATACATAGGCCTTGGTGATTGTGCTCCAATGTGGCATATCATGCTACTAGCAGTACTCGAAACTTTGCCAAATTATACCAAAATTATTGCAGAATTCCCAAATTATGACCACAAAATGACGTACATTCTAGGCTTTTACTCCCTGTACCGTATGCAAATTATAGGCATTGTTTTAAGAACATACTACTTAAATTTAATTTATTTCTGTAGAAAATACACCATATTTACTAAATTTTATGAATTTATGCTCCAAAAAGTGCTAAAATTTGTTAACTATGCCGTGGCAGTACTCGTTTAAAAAATTATGCTTTTTTGCTCCAATTATGCCAAAAATTATGCGAGCAAAATCCACCAAGGCCTACCCATACAGACCGATAGTTTTTTTTTATTTAAATAATTTTTTATTTAAAAAAGATATAAGAATTCGAACTTGCCAAAAGGCCTCTGTACACTTACAATGAAAAAATAAATGTTCGAGGGATTCGACTTCCGTTTTACAAAAATTACATAAGCTTTTCATTTGTAAAACTAATATCATTCAAAAGCTTATATTGAAATTCACGAAGCTTTGTTTCTAATGAAACAACAAACGGAAGGGAATAGATCTTTGTCCATTCCACTTCTAGCTCAGGGTGTTTATGCTGCAGCTTCTTTTTGGCAGTTGGAGGGGTTTGCTTTTTGGATTTAAATTCTTTGTAAAGTAATTTTGATGTAGCTTTTAAAATATCAACACTTTTTCCATCCATTCTAACAAACAAAGTATCATTTAACAAATGTGGATGACAGTGTTATTGACTTTGATTGGGGATAAATTTGCATGCAAAATCTTTGAACTTTGAAAGAAATTGTGTGTCAGATAACAGTGATCTCCGATTTTGACCAGACCCAGCGTAAATAAGTGTTTATCAAAAATTGATTCCTTTTGTACGGTTATATTCTTATTATTCCAGATGATTTGATTTATAACATCTTCGTAACTGTTTGTGGTTGTGAAAGTTAACTGTGACCATGCGTCAAGACATTCTGTATAGAAAGATGGAATATAGATCGGTAATTTGCTGGTAGCAAAGTTGCAAGAGAGTATGAATTTCCCGCCCACTCCTTGGAGAAACTCGTCTAATATAACCTTCCAGGAGTTTACGCTTGTTATGTATCAAGATATTTTTTAAGAGCTTATATTCTTTGTGCTTGTATCATTGAATCAAGGTCTAACATTTTAAGTCCTCCGTTCTCTATATCATTAATAATGGCTGTGCGTTTAATCTTATCATTACCTCTCCAGATAAATCCATAAATCAACCTGTTAATCTCCTTAACTAGATCTTTAGAAACTGTAGTTAGTGCCGCTTTGCTCATAAATTTTGGGATAACAAAAGTTTTAACGATTTGAATTTTTCCTAGTAGGGTTAAGCCTCTGCATTTCCACATATTTAAAGTTTTCTGAACAGATTTAAAAATTGAATCGAAATTAGCTTTCATTCTGGATGGGGTGTGATAGTCAAAAATACACCTAATATTTTAATACTTGACCGGACTGTATGCGTAAATTCAATTTGTTTCAGACGCTGTCGTCCAATTGCGGATATTTCTGTTTTATCATTATTTACCTTTAAATCGGAATATCTCGAGAATACCTCAAGACACCTAAACAGATGCAAATAAGAATCCAAGGTAAAAAGATCTCCATTGTGCCTGTACACGCTCGTCACGACACACGACCGTTAAAACTCCTTGGTAACCCCGCCTCGATAATCGTCCTGATGGGACCAGGGGAGTAACACAAAATTTGTTGAGAGCAATTGACAGTGTGGTACTCCGGTGAGGTATAGTTTGTTAATGAGGCGGGGTTGCCAAGGAGTTTTTTAATGGTCGTGTGTCGTGACGAGCGTGTACAGGCACAATGGAGATCTTTTTACCTTGGATTTTTGAAAGCAAACGGCCGCTTGGCATCGATGACAAAGCCTGGACTGAGTTGTTGTTGAGTTAAAATGAAACTAGAACATTTCTTCTTGGAATTCGCGATGGATATGAGGCCGTTTGGCCATTTTAAGCTGGGATTTTTCGCTTGGCTTGTCGGGCGTTCCGAACTGGAGTGTGCAGCCTTGTTCTTTCTTTGTACCCAGAAAGCGATAACTCGCCTAAATGGCCAAGAATCGGCAAAATAAGCGTTCAGACAAGAATTTTGTGATCCTGGTCACAACGTGAGCTTGGGCTGCCTGTGCTCCAAATCGCTCAAATTCGTCATTTTGAGCCCAGGCACGACAAAATACAACACCTGAGGTAAGTTCACGTTATTTCAACATTACTCGAAATAAGTTTTCGATAGTGGGACGCTTTCAATATTCCCGTACATTTCTTTATATTTCGAACATACAAAGACACGCTGCTTGTACGGGCTCCCTGTGAAAAAAACAGTTCTATTCCGATCTACAAAGTTAAGCCCCGTCACTCGCGGTGGGTACTTGGATGGGTGGCGGAAAGTAAATCACCCTTGCTTTTTTCTTCTTCGTTTTTCAGCATTTTTATCAGTGAAATTGAGGAACCCCTCCTTTTTCATTCTGACGGCTTCCTCTTTTCTACTTTTTTTAAACAGTGATAAGGCCGTCCCCCCCCCCACCCACCATTTTTTACGTCTGTCCAACCAACCTAAATTTACGTACTTAAAATCACTTCAAAAATATTTTTAAAAAGCTTTTTTGCGTATTCATCTACAAGTGCATGCTTTAAATCGAAGCGATCGCCCGAATTTATTGTGTTTTATTTATATCATTTCAGGTTCATTTTGTTTCACAATAGCAGTTATAGCCAAATTAAACTATCTTTATTAAAAAGAAATAAAAGGAAATTATAATCATTTCTTCGGGCATTGTGGCGTATTTTACGGGCTAAAATGGAGAATTCAGCGGGCTAAAATATATTTTAGCCCGCCGCGTGGACCAATCAGAGGCAAGAATGTGAAGACGCCAGCCAATCAGAATTGAAAACCATTCAACTGTTCGCGCAATTTTCTTGCTCGCAAGCAACTCTTCAAGTTCCGTCTGACTCAGTCCATATTTTATACCTCAGGCCGTGTTTTATACCCAGTCCAAAGTCCGTGTTTTATTCTGACCGGGTGAATAAAGCAAGTCTGGCGTAAACACGCATAAGGGCTATTCAACCTCGACAACAAAATCGCTTGGGCTGTTTTGACAGTAATTCATTAAGCAAGAGGGAGAATATTGGCCGAACATCTTGAAACTGCAGACCAGAAATCGAGCTTGGTGTTCATGTAGTAAGGTTGCCATTTGTAGTTTGTGGCTTGTTTCAATTCAGTATAGTACACATCCCACTCAGTTCCTTTTGGCTTCATTATCACTCAAATCAAGACTACAAATCTTGGGAATGATGCCAGCTAATTGGCTGTCTTGCTTTAATGTGCACACACTGTATTATTATTTAACATGACAAAATAACGTAAGTTTTCTGAGCTAACAAACAAGCTTTTCAAACGTAAGATTAATAAGTACCTTCCTTAAACAAAACAAGGAAAATACATTCAGTATGGCTATATATTTTTTAAAAAGAATTTCCTTGGTACAGCAAATTTTTACATCCTGGCTGAAACCTCATTTGGATATAATATTCTACAATTAAACTTTCCAATTAACAACTTCACACATTTCAAACATTAAAAGATACGAAACTGATGACAAGTAATCCGTAGACTACAGTATACATTAATAAATATTTAATACTGACGAGTACTAAACTTGCATTACTGTACTTTTTGATTGCTGGGTAGCATATGACCAAACCTCAGACAGCATGCAGCACTTTTCATACTATCTTCATGAGCCATATGTTAATGTTATACATATTCTGCATAAGGCAATCGCTTCGTACATGCATGTACTACCATGCTTTACTAATGAACTGTAAGCAATCAAGACTAATGTACAAGCTGAAAACAAAATCTACCATATGGAAAATATATGGTTTTTGCCGCTTGTCAAACGAACAAAATTTTCTGAAAAAAAAATGTTTCGGTTATTGTATTTTTGAAACAATACATTATGAAGACCAAACGTGTTGTCAGATTCACAACTACTCATACCATCCAAGCTTTTGCTTGGGTGATTACCTACTATGTACAATGAGATCAGAAGCCTATAAACTAAAAGACTATAAACACACAAACAGTCAGTTAAATCTCTAGAAAATTAACCACACAAAAGATCTTTTGTTCTCAAATGATCATCATTATTTTTTACTCCTTGCTTTTAACAAGCCCAGCCAAAAATTATTATTTAGAGATTTTTACTTCAGGGAAACAATGATCATTCCAATCACCAGATTCCATGATTAATGAGGTTGTAGTAGGATTTAACCCCACTTAAATAAGTCTAGAGATTCCAGAACTTGTATAAATAATATTAATCATTTGGCCTGGTTATTTAAAAAGCACAGGATTATCCACTTGTTTGTAACTTTAATTTTTGATCTTCAGTTTTGACCTGGACAAAATTTGTCAATGTGAACCTCCACAAAACATGATTAGAAAAAAAGAAATTTCCACAAAACATAAATTAGAAAAAAAAGAAATTAAACCATAAGAAAAAATCTTATAAAATTAACATAGAAGCTTTCAGTGAAACCCGGAATGTTTCTTGTTTCGTCACCAATCAGATGCAAGATGAAACTACAAGTTACAAACTGCAGCAAAGCACAAGAGTAATTAGTTTAAAGGGTTGATTAGTCACCGAACAACGTGTTGGCTTTTTCTTCTACAATTTTACTGTTAACAATACTGAAATTGTTATTTTTGTTCTATTCAATAGCTTATGCATTAGGAGAGAATAACTATGAACGATATCCACTGAAAAGAGATGTATTGAAGAAACACGATCAGAGTTTGCAGACAGCACATCTGAAAGCTACTTGAGGAGTTAGTAAAATAACGATCATGTTTATTCTTTGCTTATAATGAGCTCAGCAATAGAACAATGGTGGCAATTCTATTATTTTCTAACGATGTTATATATTTTGCAAAGCCTAAAAGATGAGCTCCGTGTTTTTGGTGGTTCTTAATAATTTCTGAAACTGCATGCTGAAATTGTGTTCATTAAAAGTACTTGCGTGTGCAAGTACTCAAGAAAAATTCAACAGCTGAAATAATTAAGCAATAGACCACACTTTCTATGGGTTTATTGGGGTAATAACCCACGCGGGATGTTGGTGAGACCACAAGAAAAGTTTGTAAATCACGAGCCACAGAAGACGCGCAATTTTTCCGTGGGTTTACCGGCACAATAACCCATAGCTGATTGACCAATCAGAGCGCGTGCATTGATTTTGTTATTATATAAATAAGAATAATTAAAAAAAGCAACTCCAATTGCAGAATTTCTGCTGAGAATGACCATGAAAAATTAAAAAATGCTGCCAGAAGCAAAAAATCGGACCTGAGCCTGCAATCACCGAAGAACAATACCTAGACAGCAGTCAACTTAAAAAACATGTGACCTCGATGAGTTTTTAATCTGAGCCCACGATCTGGTCATGTGATACTGGTCAGTGGATACCTTCTTTTGACAGCTGTCAATTGACCATAACATGGCAGAGTTGTGAGCTTATGGTAACCTTCTAAAATGTTAACCAGGTCGAACTCTGTGGACTGTGGCTGCCATATTGATATTTGGGACAACAAACATTTTCCACGTGCCCGAGAGTCATGCCGCTTGCCATTTTGACCATGAGAAATGAAAGGCATGGTTCTCCTGTTTGTACTTCTCCTATTTCTATAGGTATGGGCTCCGTTCTGCGGCCCTTCGGGTAGCCGGAGCTCCGCTATTATCGAGGAAGAAAAAGCCAACACTTTTGCTGTTTCGTGACTAATCCACACCTTTGCAGTTACGTCTTACCGTTTCTTCTCTCATCTGATTGGTTGAAAACAACATTCCAGAAATAATTTTAGGTGTTCATGGTTTTCGAGGTTTCAATGTAAAAGGCTAAAATCGAGTAAAATACCGGTATTTGCTTAAAAGAAAAGTATCGGTAAACCTTTTCAACTAATTAAAAACCTGGATAAGCATTGATACGTTTTTAAACAACTGGGCCATAATCTTTAACATAAAACTACTGAATGTTGCACCAAGTGAACATTGTTGTTAGAACCTGTTTTGTCTAAAGAACACTAACTTCAGTGAGAGGTGACTCCGAAGAGTGTTCCCTTTGAGTTCCCTTTTGGCTGCCTAGTCATTTATCCGGCAAAAATCTGCTGAGGAAATTAACAGGAAGAGGGAAAATGATGGTGGAATTCTTCTCAGCTGAAATTGATGTCAGTGTCTGCAGGTATCGCAGCTGAAGAGCGGAGGGAGACTCGGAAATGATATCAGCAGCTTCCTTCAGGGCACGAGATGCATTCATCTCACCTTCGGCAGCAATCACCTAATTATTTAATAACAATAATTAGAACCAAGGACAGAAGATCACTTCAATAAAGACAGACCCACCTCTTTCCATATAACCTACAATGAAAAATGTTTAATTATCCCATTGACATCTGCAGTTTTTGTGTGCACATCCCTTTGTCGTTCTTAGTCCTTTGTGTGTGTGCGCGTGAATGGATTTTGTGTCCCATATTCTACATTCAGTAACTTATTGCATTTTCTTTCCGCTTGGCCCAGCCACTTAGCTCGATTAGCCTTTGCTATTTCTGAGTGACTGTGCTCTTTCCTATTTGTGTGTGTGTGCGTGTGAATGGATTTTGTGTCCCATATTCTATGTTCAGTAACTGATTGCATTTTCTTTCCGCTTGGCCCAGCCACTTAGCTCGATTAGCCTTTGCTATTTCTGAGTGACTGTGCTCTTTCCTATTTGTGTGTGTGTGTGCGTGGACGGATTTTGTGTCCCATATTCTATGTTCAGTAACTTATTGCATTTTCTTTCCGCTTGGCCCAGCCACTTAGCTCGATTCGCCGTTGCTATTTCTATGTGACTGTGCTCTTTCCTATTTGTGTGTGTGTGCGCGTGAATGGATTTTGTGTCCCATATTCTACATTCAGTAACTTATTGCATTTTCTTTCCGCTTGGCCCAGCCACTTAGCTCGATTAGCCTTTGCTATTTCTGAGTGACTGTGCTCTTTCCTATTTGTGTGTGTGTGTGCGTGGACGGATTTTGTGTCCCATATTCTATGTTCAGTAACTTATTGCATTTTCTTTCCGCTTGGCCCAGCCACTTAGCTCGATTCGCCGTTGCTATTTCTATGTGACTGTGCTCTTTCCTATTTGTGTGTGTGTGCGCGTGAATGGATTTTGTGTCCCATATTCTATGTTCAGTAACTTATTGCATTTTCTTTCCGCTTGGCCCAGCCACTTAGCTCGACTAGCCTTTCTATTTCTAAGTGACTGTGCTCTTTCCTATTTGTGTGCGTGTGTGTGTGAACGGATTTTGTGTCCCATCTTCTATGTTCAGTAACTTATTGCATTTTCTTTCCGCTTGGCCCAGCCACTTAGCTCGACTAGCCTTTCTATTTCTAAGTGACTGTACTCTTTCCTATTTGTAATTTTTCGTTATGTATTTATTTCTAACGTTAAATGTTTCTGGGCACAAATAAAGATTGTTGTTATTGTTGTTGTTGTGCCAGCAAAAACTGGCCAAGAAAAGCAGCGTTAACAAATGCCCTCTCGTTTCCCAAGGGTGAGAACAAGGATGCAAATTTTTAGGCAATTTTAAGCCGTTGTGTTAACTTTGCTGGTAGTTTACTCTCTTAAATGGTCAGTGAACCCTACGTTTTTTTTCCATGGGCTTATTTCATTTACCACTCTCAACAGACTGTCAAATGAACAAAAAAATCAATACAGGAAGTTTAAAAATTTTAAAGTTTTTTGCACACATGATACCGAATCCTGTCATCATGTGGAAATGTGGTCGCTTAATGCAATTTTTTTCCTAAAGGAACTACAAAAATTGAAGAAATTCACTTAATAGGGTACACTTAAACAACATTTGGCAGACACTACACTTCTGAGATTTATTTGCAAATTACATGTTTGGGCTTTCAGACACTGCAGCCGTACATTTGCTAACAAAGCGTGATTTTTCAGATTTAGGGTGTTATTCTGGCATGTTAGTGAAACCCAATTTTTTTTTATTTCTGACATCAGTGGTGAATATCAATGTTAGACAATTTCCACGCTAATGTCCTTATAGAGGCATGAGAGGGTTTTCAGCTGCGAGCACACTCGGTGACCTACCTTGATTT
This sequence comes from Blastomussa wellsi, assembly GCA_947652115.1. Lineage (NCBI taxonomy): Eukaryota > Metazoa > Cnidaria > Anthozoa > Scleractinia > Plerogyridae > Blastomussa > Blastomussa wellsi. The sequence continues at coordinate 375,853 of OX393563.1, forward strand.
TTTTGTATGCGGTTAACATTCAATATGCTGATTTAAATAATAAAGTTTGGGCAAAAATTGATTCCACAATACCGATTTTTCTTCTGTTGGCAGACGAAATACAGAACCAAGAGAACTTTATAAAATGAAATAAAAATGGCAGGTCACCAACTCAGTTTTAAAGATAATTGGCAAAAACTGAAATTTGGGGGTTGTTTTGACATTGTTGAAGTGTCGCCATGCTAACTGCTACATGTCATAAACAAAGGCCCCGTCCACACGTAGCTGTTTTTGTTTGAAAACGCAATGCAACTGTGTTGTGATCAATGTCCCAGCAGACATACCTTAGCTCGTGCATCACGAGTTGCTTCAGCCTCAGCTGCCATGGCTCTCTGCAGCTGTTGAGGAAGACGCACATCCTTCCTGCAGACAAAACAGATAATACAACTGTCAGCTGATACTGACTGTTTGGAACAAACAACGACAACCTTATTTCAAGTTGGCGCTCAACCCTAACACCGCAGGTGAAATACCAGTTATAAGCCCCCTGGTTATAGGCCCCTCTACTTGGAAACAAAAAATACATATGGTTAAAAGCCCCCCGGATATAGCCCCCCCCCCTCACCCCCGACCTAGTTTTTCTTGATTTCTTTATATAAAAGGGACACTGTCACTTTTCAGCTTTTTTAATAAAATGGCCGCACAATTCTGATTATTAAGTTCTTTCATCCATAAAGGAAATGTTAATAGAATATAAAGAGATGGATAAGGAAGAGAGTGACTGTACATAGTTTTCACCAATTTTTCCAAATCACAAGGACAGAACTTGAAAAAGCCAGCCTGACCTTTTCAAGTTGAGACCTAAAGCTCCCGATGCTATCATAAGGACATCACTCCACATTTACAGCACCGCTCAAAAGTAAGTTACCATCCTCTCGCGAGATGAGAATCTCATCTCTCGAGACCAAGGTCATTTTTCCTGGTGTCTTTACTTTTGATTTTGAGATTGCTTTCATTCACGTTTCGTATTTGTGACAAGAGCTATAAAGTCTAGCAATGCAACAAGTTTCAATTCAAGTTTGCTCACATGTAAACAAGCAAATTCAATAAGGTGTCTGTGAGCTCAAACACAAAATAAAAATTTTATCACAAGTTAGTAAAACCTAAGGCTGTGAACAAAACATCAATTGCTCAACTAAATCTTTGAACTTTAGTTGAATAACCACTGAAAACATTCTCAAGAAATTTTATCTTTTTCTCACAAGATAATTTGCCAAAATTTCTGCTTCATTGACTTTCACAAGACGAGACTCTAGTCTCGAGAAACGAGACTCTCACCTCAAAAGACTAGATTCTCGTCTCGAGAGACAAGAGTCCTGTCTTGCGAGAAACGAGACGAGCGGTGGTAACTTACTTTTGAGCAGTACTGTAGCTTCACTGCACTGGCATAGTCGCTGGATTGTGCAAACAATTATAACTAGCGGTACTTACACTTCCACACGTTCCACTTTCACTCCCCAAGGATCAGTTGCAGTATCCAGAGAGGTCTGACCACAGCAAAAACAATACAATTTGTTTTATTCATGTCACACAATCAAAAACTAAATTCAAAACAATTCTCAGGCCTGCATGGTACGCCAAGTTATTTGCCGAAACGTTCCACACAAATTTACAAAGCTTAGTACGTATGGAGATGCTATATTAAATTTGTGTCCTTTCGAGGGGCACAAATATGGCTGCTGTGATGCCCGAGAAACCATCTGGAATTCAATTGTGTATATGTAATAACGACTGCTTTGGGCTCATGAGCTATTATACTTTAACATTATAATTACTATATCTGAAATGCTATAACTGGTGAAAATCAAAAGGATAGGCTTTTTTAAAACAAAACAGCTTTGTCACGGCAGTCTGCAACTTGATGTCACATACAGCAGTGAAATACTCAAAATAACGGGCACTATCAAGCTGAAAATTATATATATTTTTTGATATATTTTTTGATATATTTTTAGGTTACCTTACAGAAGGTGGTAACCAAAATTTAGCAGCCCAAGCAAATTTTGATTTCAGAATTTTATGATGTCACATAATGAGTACAGTTTCTGTAATATAGTAATTTTTGAAAGACTCTGCAGGGCTGCAAATAATTTTTTTTACTTGAAAGGACATATGTCCGACCAAGACCTCATGTTGGTCAGACAAAACAAAATTTTGGTCGGACATCAACAAAAAAGGTTGAACTTTATTTCCTTAAAATGACCAAGATCACTTTTATACCGGTATCGATGAAAGGCTTGACGCTTTGAATCCATCTGGTTGTTTCTTCGTACTTTTTTCGCAGCTCCGAACAAACTGATACAATATCACTTTCCACGCTCGCATTAAAAACCTCCGTAAGCCGTCTCAGGTCAGCTAAGATCTCACAACCCTGAACATTCATTTTGGAATCACACTCATATTTTTACGACGCAGTGACAACTGTGCAGCTTTTTCGAGACTGCTTGCAAGAAGAAGAAGAGCAAACGTCGCGAGCGCTTGCTTGAGGTTTCGAAAGGCCCGTGAAAATGTCAGTCGGTCTGCATACCAGTAGTTTTCACACGATGTTATTGTCGTGGAAGAAAAAAAGGCATTTTTGTTATGATAGAAATCGTCAGAAAAAAATTTATGAACACCACTTACCGAGGGTTACAATTTATTACCATCTCGACATTAAAAATACAAAACATTGAAATGGCCTTGAAATCGACATCTTCGATTGAAATGCGATATCTTAAACACTCGAGCGGCTAAAAAATCAAACTTGAAAGACTTTAACCTATTTCGTGTTGAGTTCACGGAGAATTAAGCCCATGAAAAAGGAAAGAACGCGAATTATAATTTCGTTTGAGGTTTTTGTAACGAGAAGCAAGAAAGCCATTGCAAAGCGTCGCGCCGCCAAGCCGCCAAGCAGTCTTGTCATGTTTGACTTACACGAATAAATAATTATTGTTACATTTGCGAAATATTTACGCTTATCCTGGGCTTGTACAGATAGCCTAAATTGTAATGAATGAAGAAACACTAGTTGTAAATCTTTATAAACGGGCAGCCCAATTTTCGCGAAAAAAAACTTCTGTAAAGTAATGAATAACGCGATTTAATCTTCAGACGCATTCCGACGACAGAATACCGCACTGGCGCGTGTATCGTGAATTGTAATTACTCTCGAAAAATATAAACAAAAATTTAATACCTCCTACTTTTTAAAATGCATCATGCTACCTTTCGAATGAAACAAACGGCAAACTACGCTAATTTAAAAAGAAATGTTTATTACCTAAGTCAATCTTGTTTCGTGACTTACAAAAGCCGTAAATTAATTAAATCGTCCCGAAAAAAAGTATTTGCTCACGGTACATTTTTATTCATCGTTGCCGTAAAATAATTTACGATGAAAAAATTGTCCGGACATAATGTCCGACCACACTTGGGATTTCGTCGGACATAAGCTAATTTTGGTCGGACAATGTCCGATGACCGACAGTTATTTGCAGCCTTGCTCTGTCAACCAGAAGGCTTTGTAGACATTTGTTTTTGTTTTGATTTGCACTGAAGAAAGCATAGTCTTGAAAAACCAAAAAGATTTGGGTATTTAGCGGCCTAAAATAAACTTTACTGCTAAAAACAAGCAGTGATTACTGTCGCACAGTTTAGAATGGATCCTCCACACTTCTATCAGTAAATGGTCACAACAGCCAAATACTACTCAAAAGTTTTCAGTTTGCTCCTTTTGTAATATAAAAGGTTTACTCCTTTACCGGGAATCATGCTTGGGAAGTAGTTTCCAGTCCTATAATTGAAATAATGAATTTTGAGTGCAAACTGGGTCAACTTTATTCATTGCTTGCAGAGGCCTGATATTGAAAATGTTTTTCTTTGCTAAACGACAAAATTCTGTGTGCTCTAAGCTATATGTTGATATACAGTGTATAATGTGCTTTGGTTGCCCATATTCTTTCATAATTCTTTCAGTGCCAAGGAAGGCATAATTTGAAAAAAAATGGAAGGAACACCACTCAGACTCACTCTGTGTTGTATATAAAATTCAACAGAAGTTTCCAAGCATTGCTTATCAGGGAAAATTGACTTCACAGTTCCCTAGGACAGGTACTTTTCTTCTGATTTTGTGTTCTGTGTTTTTCTGTTGTTTGAAAGACAATACAATAATTTTGGACAATTGGTGGAAGAAAGAAGTGAAGACACCTTCGAGATCGCTTCAATCAAAGAGGAGATGCTGGACAACTAGCAAGTTAGAGGGCTGCAAGTTGCAACAACTATTTGTCAAACAACAAGGATATTTCTCAAGTAAAACTTGAATTCGCATGAGTTCACCGGCCAAGCTAGGCTTCAGTAGGACTTAAATTAAATAGCAGCATTTGAACCATCTTGAGTAGTCAAAATATTTGAGCAGACTATAGACAGGTGAAATTGATTCACCTTTGAGGTGAGCCATCCTTGTAGTCATGTTTTGTACTGATAATTAAGCTTTCTAACAACACAACAAACTCGTTACTACTGCTTTCGCAAACATTCCTTTCTTACCGGTAATTACTTCAGACAACTCACGCACAGCTCTTAAAATGCTTTATCTGAATATCTGGGCTTAACTCCCAGCTTTTTGTGATATAATACTGTTTTTATTAAATTTTTTCTTAAGTACTTCTTGAAAAAGGCTGATCGATCCATTATTTTGGATTTTTGTTACTGGACCCCAGGCCTCACAACAAAGTTTGGCCCAATTGTGAGCATTAATTTCCAAGCGTGAATGCAGCTAAGAACAAGAAACACTCAGCATGAACTGATAATATGAATTACTATGTTCAGTGCTGTATACGCGTTATGAGGTTCGCAACTAAGTTCCCAACCTCTGAAAAAGTTTGAAAGTTGATTTGCAAATTTGCAATCAAACTTGTTCAGAAATCCAAACAAACTTTGCAACCTGTTTGTCAAAAGTTATGTGAAACCATCTGTAACCTTTCTTTGCTGATCCGTTCAGATTTTTTCTTGCTTCTTTTCCCTTTCCTTTCTTCAGCCTTTCACGCCTTTCTCTTATATCCTTTCTACCAGCTGAAACACTCTCGATCTGAATCATTGGTAAATGTTGGAAATGAGGCCCAGGTCAAATAGAGGTATACAATTTGGCCTATTTTTGCATCAACTTTGCACAAAAACTGATCACAGCTTTTCCAATTAGATCAGTCAGTGGACAGTCCTATGCAAAGATCGGTCTCAGGTCTCAAGATCGGTCTCACAAATTAATGACATCACAAGTGGGTCATTGATGGCTCCTCCAAATGTCTACAAAAGCCAACCATGGATGCCTCAGATTAAAAAGGATTGAAAAGCAACATGACTGAAATGAACAAATTGATGGTTTTGTATTAAAAGAAACCTTGGGCAATGCAGGCAATGCATACTGGCAAATAACTGGCATATAACTACGGAGCATGAACTGAATTAACATTAACGGAAGTATTCCGTTTGCCAATAACCTCATTTCGGGGGATAATCTGTGGTGGATTGGACTTTTTCTTTTTTTCATTTCTACATACGCCCCCCCCCCTCCATCACCCCTGCAACACTCAATTTTCAGTCACATTGGCGACCAGCTGGTTGCAATTTCGGACCCTGTTTGGTTTTGACAATATTAAAAACAGTACCTGCATAGCATGGCTGATTTCTTCACGGTCTGCCAAAATTTCACTCAAGTTTTTGGTGCCCAGAAAATTACGCAATGTTGTCTGTGCCAGCAGGCGAGTGGACTGGTCAACCTTTTCCACATTGGTGACAGACATGGTAGGGTCGTTTATTCTGAAGTAAACAACTGCATCCACTGCCACAGTTACACTATCTTTGGTCAGAATCTAAAGAACAAGACAACCAGCATTCTGTTATTATAAGACCAAGCTGGCACCACAAAATGCATGCTATGACTACATACTAGTTTAATATATATGGGTTATTGACCAAGCGTGAGGTCAAGATGGCTAGGTATTGGCCAAGTTATTGTTTTGTGTGTTTAGAACAAGGCCAATATCCAGCCATCTTGACCGAACAAGCTTTGTCAATAAATGATGGGATTTGGTTCATCTTGCCGCTCACAGAGTTAGTCAACAGACATATAATAATACAAATTCTTAAGTGGCTGTCTCAATTATCATCATATTTTCTTAATGCATTGTTATATTTGACAATGATAAAGGGCTCTATTGTTGTTCTCTCACAATGACTGGTAACTACAACATTCACAAATTGGATTGGCCAAAATCAACACTGACTGCAGTGTGGATTTCCCAACTTGCCCGGCATCTACACCAGTTATGTTTTGAGGTGAGAAAGTTGCATGCACAACAAAATTGACTATTTCCTTTTGGGATACTACTTAGAAGAACCAAAAAGCTTGACAAGAAAAAAAGTGAGGACAAGTAAACTTTGAAAAATTTACCAGTAAGTTAAACTCATTGCAATTCTAAACTGGTTACATAAAGCGAATTTAAGTCTTCTTAATTGTTTGGCCATTTACAGGGTAACTAGCTCCAATGTTTTTTACCCAATCACAATTGAATTCAGAACAAAAGAATCAGACAGTTTTTTCATCAGCAGACCAATCACAAAGGGGATAAAAGTTTACCACTGACGAAAAAACTTTGATTCCTTTGTTTTGAACTTGTCTTGTGATTGGTCAAAGAATGTTGAGTTGCTCCAGTTGAGTTAGTTGAACTGTAAAACAATTCGTAGCAACACCTTAAAAAGCTAAAGCTTTTCTTCACTCAAAGGAAAACCAAATATAATGGTTTAGCTATGTTATCTAAGATTATATTACTGCTCCATTGAAACCATTTATTGATGTCTGCAATTTTTTCAAATGAAGAGGATGGAATTAGATTGAAAATTGGAAAAAAGCAATTTTTTTAAAATTCCCAAGGCATCTCCTGAAAAATGCACAACCAACTATATTATTTTGCTCTCCCTGCTACATTTTCATTTGATAATTATCTTCTTTGCAATTCTGCAGGAGAATTTTTTGTAGGAGTAAAGCTAATATATGTAAAGATTTACAATATAATTTGGTTTTATCAACTGGGTTGATAATGTCAATTGGCCACCGTAAAGAGATTCAAGAGCTGACGTTTCAAGCGTTAGCCCTTCGTCGGAGCGAAGATTTAGCCAAGCCTTAAGTGGAGCTCTGTATTTTTTGCTGGTTGTTCCAGAATAACCCGGAAAACCGTGAACACCTAAAACTACTGGAATGTTTATTGTTTTGCGACCAAGTAGATGCAAGATGAAACTGCAACACTCAACTGCAGCAAACCACAAGAGTAATTATCTGAGTAGTTCGATTGGTCATGAAACAACATGTTGGCTTTATCTTCCACAATTTTCCCATTAACAACACTGAAATTGTTATTATTGTTCTATATATTTTTGAGCTTATGCATTAGCAGAGAATAACTAAGAGCAATATTTAACTGAAAAGAGACGTTAAATCAAACAACACGATCAGACACAGCCAGACAGCAGATCTGAGAGCTACTGAATTATAAATGGACTTTAAATGAATGCAGCATCTCTTTTTATGGTAATGGTTGCTCTTTATAAGCTCAGAAATAGAACAAGAGTGACAATTTCAGTATCTTCTGATGGTATTATTTATTGTGGAAGAAACTGAGAAGATTTTTTTATCGTGGAAGAAACTGAGAAGATTTTTTGTTGACACTACACAAGTACACAAGCAAACTGCTGTCCGTATCACTGCACACTCGTGTTTAATGCACACAACAAATGTGATTGAAAACTAGATCCACTTCTTGTTTCAATTTATTTTCTTTTTGGCCTCTCAAAAACAACGAAATTAATGAAAAAAAAAAGCCACGGTAGGTGCTCTAATCAAGAGCCCGGGAGATATGATGAAAAACTTGGAGACTCAAGGGGAAACTGGGAGAGTTGGCAGGTGTGAATTTTCAGCTGCAAGTTTCACAAAACATCACACTCCCAGTTTGTAATGCAGAGTCAGCGGACGCAGACAATGTTAGCCACGGTCTCTTCAATATAAACGAGGGAATAAAAGAGCGCTTTCTCTCCTCTTACTCATACTTTGTTTGTTTCTCCAAAGCATTACTTTTTTCTTTGCTGGCGGTGACACACTGTCAAGATAATGCCACATTTTGTGCAAAACATCACATCAGCTGCAAACAGAGCCTGCTCGCAGGCTAGTGTCTTCACGGATGCAGATGCAGTACAAAATATCAGCAGTCGACAACTTGAAGACTGAGTCTGCAATTATTTCATTCAATGGAAAATACCGCATCATCCAAGATGGCGGTCCGAAATTATGATTTTACTGTGTCAGAAAGTTGCAAATTATTCTCTTTTTTCTAAAAGTTACGAATGGAAAACAAGTGGTCAGAATGCAGGTAACTCATGCGAAACTTGAATAAATTTTTTTTTGTCAAGATAAATTTAAGTTGTGTGGCGGACGAGTTCTCATGTTGTTTTTGCCGTCTGTACCATTTTTTAGTTGTCTCGGACAACCGGACAACTGCGAATATGGATCCCAGTGAGTACAGAGCTCATGCAGTGCATTTGGTCTGTACATGCGACCTCAATCAAGATTCTCCCATGTGAACCTCCAGCTCAGTTAACAAGATCTAAATATAGAAACAACATAATTTTTGTTAATACCTCCTGGGGTGGGACATCAAATGAAACTGTCCTCAAATCCACTTTCTGATAGGAGTCAATACAGGGCAAAATGAAGAACAACCCTGAAATTGATATGGAAGGTTCCACTTAATTTATTATCATATACTGGCAACCCTGGATTAATGCTTGTGATAATGTCATCCCACATCTGGAAGAAGGTAGATGAAGCCGAGAATGGACAAAAAAGGATGTCAAGCATAAAGGGGTGTGGTTGAAGGATTTGGATTGCTGCTGAAGAAGAAGGATTGGAAGTGTGCATTGGAAATTACTGTCTGCTGGATCTTAGTGCAAACACGTGAGGAAAAACATTCTAATTGGCTATCAAATGTTGCGTGTTGTTTGTCAAATTCAAAGTTTGACAAATGATATTAATAATGGCATCCACATTGGCGAGACTTGTCTGGCTGTGGCGGTTTCAAATGAAATTAATTTTCTGTAAATCACTCAAATTTACCTGCTTGACAAACACAGATGGCTTGAAATTGACCTTCATAAGTCTGTTGCTATGTAAAAAAGTTAAATCTGCATAAAATGCATTTATCACCAATGCACGCTGCGATTGCTTGGGCGGAATGTTGTGCCAAACTTTGAATTTTGAAATTAAAACAAACATGCAACGTTTGATAGTGAATTAGAACATGTTCGCAAGTCATACATGTATGTTGTATCCCCGAAATGGCTTCTCAAAGCATCACAAACAATTAGAATAAATAAAATATACAAAAAATGCAAACTGATAAGATCTGTCAGACCTGTCATCAGGTTGTCAAGATATATATGGGGGCGGCAATGAGTAAAGTATGCCATTCGGGCAGGTGGTTATTCACTGCGCTCTCCCTCAGGCCCTCTCAGCTTCCAGTTTTGCGGCTTTTACTGCTTGTTTCGATGGAGTGCACTACCAAAAATAAACTGCCTCCTACACAGGCTAGAAGAATAATTCTGTGACTAATAAATACCTGGTCCTTTTGCTCCTCCAGGAAGCAAGCGTCCAAGACGAAAAATAACTGCTCTCTCATATTCTTGTACTATCTAAATGAACAGGTTAATCAAACTAGTTATTAAACAAATAAATAACAAATCAACTATTGGTTAATTTGGGGAAAATTAGGAGAGCTAGTGCAATATACAGGAGGCACAATGTGGCCACATGGTTAGCGCGCTGGACTCCCGATCGCACGATCCGGGTTTGAGGGTCGGCTCGGGCACTGTGTTGTGTTGTTGTTGGACAAAAACACTTTACTCTCACTGTGCCTCTCTTCACCCAGGTTTATAAATGGTTACCAGCAAATCTACTGCTGGGGGTAACCCTGCGATGGACTAGCATCCCATCCAGGGGGAGCAGAAATATTCTGTTGCTTCATGCTACAGAAACCGGGATAAGCTCTGGCCTGATGGGACACTAGGCCCGAATGCAGACTTTAACTTTTAGTGCAATACAAGCATTGCATATGCTTTAATGGGATCAATCATTTTGCCCTATACAGTCCCAAAAGAGTAACATTTGATGTAAAGATACTGGAACAAGATTATTGCGATAGCAACATCAGAATAAACATCAATTTTTATAAAATTCGCAATTTCAGTTAAATTTGCAGTTTTGTTGAGGGCCCTCCTTGAACTGTCTTGACATCTCTTTTTGCGAATTCGGAATTGAATGCAATTGCGCAATTTACAAATTTTAGTAATTTCCGTAAAGTTCGCAATTTTAGCCTCCTTAGCTGTCTTGATATCTCCTTTTGCGAATTCTGCAAAATTTGCTATTTTAGTAATTTTCATAATTGCATTCAATCCTGGACATATCTCACTGCTTGCTGAGATATTCTATATTTTGTGTTTTTAAACCCATATTGTCACATCTTGTGATGTCATCAGTACCTAATTTGCATAATACAAAAAACTTTTAATATCTCTAGAGCGGGATGAGATATCACAAAAATGCCACACTTCTTTATATTTAAAGGCCTTTCAAATAAGCTTATTTTCGATAGCTTGTTTTTTCATTTCCTAGGCTCTCTAAACCAAGGTACAAGGATGATGGTCATTATATAATGACAATGCTGATCATGTTAATGATATTGTTGATGATGATGATGATTGTCATTGCTATCAAAAAATCATACCAAAATATACTAGCACTCAATTTGCTTACCTTCAAACAAAAACACAAGGAAAAAGGCAGAGTACAAATAAAGATGATGATAGACACAAATGTCAACACATAGTCACAAACACCACGGGAGCCTGAATCTATAAATAAACCCAAACAATACAGTGGTTAAAATTCAGTACCTACAAACAGCCAAACATGACCTGATATTACCAGTGTAAAATGAACTACATGAACAAACATCCCATAGGTCTATACACTGTACATAAATTAATTTTGTTCGTTTTCAAAAACTGACATGCCTTTTTCACTATAATAGGGATTGTGATTCCACATGAATTAAAGGGCCCTAGTCAGCCTCCGCCATTTTCGATGGCATCGAAATTATTGGAATTGTATGGTGAAGCGCATTTGTACTGCATTGCTGTACGTTACAGAATGGAACCGTTTAAATTGCTTTTAGCACATTTCTCATGGGATTTCTTTCGTTTCCACATGTTCCGCGTAAAATATAATACTGAAATTCTCACATGTAAACAATAAAAAAGGTCTGGCTGACTAGGGCCCTTTAATGCTAAATTCACTCACATTTAGCTACTGTAATCTTTGCTCCCAACTGTAAGCTTTACTATTATTATTCTTATTATTAGTATCTTATTCCTTCATAATCGTTACAATTTGTAGTTATCAGAATAATCTAGTAACGTCCAGTGCCTTGCCCAGCCGGTGGTCTTGGACTCTTTTGTGGACCTCCTACGGCCAAGTTTATTTCACATAATTATAATTTTTTCTGTATATTTACCAGCGAAGTATTTGTATAAGCCAAGAATAGAATAAAAAATCCTTGTCTTGCGTGGATAGATTTCTCTGACTACTAGAAACCAGGTAAAACCTGAATTGGTATATCTACAAACAACTGTAGTTGCTTTGCCAAAGAGTTCAACCATAATAAAATCAAAAATTAAAGAGATTTTTACAGGACGTCCTCGTCCATATTTTACAGCGGTACCAAGTAATACTTCAAATCTTGCATCAATAAGTCAATAAAATTCACAAAATCTTGCTAGCACAGTACATTTCACACCCATCAGACCCTTAACATATTATTTATATAAAAGAACGATAGATAGTCAAAAACTGCAGTGTATCTTATTATACATGACGGCCTACAATAGCTGCACACGAAAACAAGTGACCTGTTGCAAGGCCCTACGAACGTGTTTGCTGTTTAGCAGTAAAAATCATTCTAAATACCTATCACTCGATCTCATAAGCAATGACCACTTTCTTTGGATATAACTGAGTAATTTAACCCCTTAAATACAAGATTCGTGACTCGATATGGAAAGAACACAGTTTATTTTTTATAATTACAGTTGCTTAAGAGTGTAAGAAGAAACTGGCAAAAACGCGCGTATCGACTGACTTTGTTTTCACACTATCCATCAAAATTCTATTTTTTTTTCTTGCAAACTATACTTCTATAAAACTTAAATATTTCTACATTACTAAGCACTAGAAAAGAGTCATAATTTGGAAATCTTACCTTCCGAAGCCATTTTCGTCCACAAAAGGCAAAAGATTGTCAATCGACACAAACACACTTCGACACAGCTCGATCACGTGATATGTACT
>OX393563.1:393518-406018 GCA_947652115.1 Blastomussa wellsi
ATCTTCATCGAACGTAAACGCATCATAACATAGAAACGGAAAATACTTCAAAGTCTTACCCACAATTTTAGCGCTTTAATATAATGGAACTTTGAAATATGATTGATCTTTTTCTGGCATTTGTCGACAGGAATTTCTTCTTTCAACACTGTTTTTCCATAGATTTTTACGTGACAACAACGTAGAACGTTGTGAAACATTCGTAGCTTAGTAACCAGGCATTAGCTCGGACGTGTTTGTTTATTGCTTACAAGTGAAACAAGATGGAGGTGTTCAAGTTCGTGACTATCATGCTCACGTACAAAGAGATTTGGAAGCCATTTGTCGGAGATAAACTTGTAGCACAAAGAGAGTTTTGTAATCAGTTCGACAAATGTGCTATCAAAGTGCTGAACAATGAAGAAACAGTGGGCCATCTACTGTGAACACTCGAGAATAGCGTGGCATTTTCATGCTCATAGAGGATCGTCATCGACGCTGCAAACAGCTTTGCAGGGAATGGAAATTCTGTGCTGTGTTACGTTTTCCTGTTTGAGAAAAGTGACTATAAACCGCTTGGAGGATTTGTTTACGAAGATGGTTTAATGATTTTAGCGGCAGCAACAAATGTAAGCGCTGTAATTAAAAGCAGTACGCTTACGTCAAACACGGTTCTTTAAGGAGTCAAGCAATGGCCAGTACTCTCATGCAGTTTTGTGTAATCTTTATTTACATACTTTTCCATAAAAGTGTCAATTCATTGAAATTCATGGCACCTTTTTCAAATGTTCCCGTAGATAAGCCGCACCCCCGATTTTGACCAACAATATTTGGAAAAAAGGTGCGGCTTATCTGCGGGTGTTTAAGGACCATGTTACATGTAAATTTAATAGTTTTGACTGACAACAATAACAGCATCTATTTAACCAACAGTACAACAAAGAAAAAAAAAGTGAAGAAGAATTTACATGATTTGAAACTTACAAATATGGTATTAGCTGTCTATAACAGCTATCTGTAAGATACAAATAATTAAATTACGGTGAATTCTGACCTGCATGACATGGCTGATCACTTCACGGTCAGCTAAGATCTCACTCAGGTTTTTGGTTCCCAGTACATTTCGCAGAGTGGTCTGTGCAAGCAGACGTGTGGACCGATTGGCATTCTCCACATTGGTGATGGATGTGGTAGCATCATGGATTCTGAAATACACAACAGCATCCACCGCCACAGTCACACTGTCCTTTGTTAAAATCTGAAACAGAATGAAGTTACTGCATATTAAGGAATTCTTTTAAATTGTATGTAAAAAGTGTGAGGAGTAATTGTTATAAACACTCGTTTTTTGGAATAATCTACCAAAGCATGTGGAAAACGTTTCTTAAAATGTAAATAGTCAAATTAAATTTTATGTATTATATTTTTCATATAATTATTATTTGAGGGAGAATTATAGGGTTAACCTCGTGTTTCCTTTTCAAGATGTATTTTATGCATTTTATTTTCTTTTTACATCTTGAATAAACTTGTATGTATGAATGTATGTAGAGATTGAAGTCAGCTGTGCTACCCAAAAAACTGTCCCTGTAAACAAGGGAAAGGTGGGCACTTGATATGTAAATAGCTACAAGTTTTACACTACTTTATTTCTTTTACATCATTCCATTTTCTATCAGGGACTCATGACATTTTCTTTACAATGAAAAATTACATATATCTCACACATTATTATTTTATTGTACTTAATGATTTGTCATTTTTATTATTTTTAGTTTTTACTAGTAGCAACCATTATTGTCTGTTACACAAGACACTTAGCACAAGACACTTAACAGATGGAAGAATGAATTGCTCACAGCAGATAAGGCAGAACATTATTGAGTATTAATTCAAGATCACCTCTTGTGGTGGCACATCAAAGGACACTGTTCTTAGATCAACTTTCTGGTACGAGTCAATACAAGGCAAGATGAAGAACAATCCTAAGTGAACCACAAGAAAAGTTTCTCAAAAAAATTGTCATGGCTAGGAATCTAGAAGAAAAGTTGATACAGGAACATGATATGTGGAGAATTACTTTCTCCAAGTTACGACACACAGTCCAGTGGTCTGTAGATAATTTATTGTTACACAACAATGTATAAACATTTACCTGGCCCTTTCGCTCCTCCAGGCAGCAATCGACCAAGACGGAAGATTACTGCTCTCTCATATTCTTGAACAATCTGTTGTGCATCCAAACAAAATATATGAAAATGTAAAATAAGATCTAAAAGCTATATAGTCCACTTTATATAAAAGAAATAAAATTCTGAGCATTTTCCCAATGACATGCATGTATGATGACTCAGTATATATGTATCAGAAAGTTTGTTATTTTCATAAATTATTAAATAAAATTTGAAAAATAGATTTCTCTCATCTTACCTTCAAACAAAAGAACAGAGATAATGGCAGAGTACAGATAAACAGAATGACCGACAATATTGTCAGCGCATAGTCGCCGCAGCCACGGCTGCCTGACTCTGAAGCAAAGATACAAAAATTCAGATAAATACAACCTTACCAAATATGAAATCATCATGCAGTAATTTGCATTTTTACAAGAATCACAAACAGTAACCAAGGTGACCATGCATTCAACAAAAGCTTGTTTAAGGGTAATTTTAAACATAAAAGCTGTGTGTGGATGACGAACATACAAATCAATTAAATATAAGTTATGAACCTTTTAATACTTAAAAATCATTATTTTAAGGTCATTATGTATCGGCAAACCTCATTGGTTAACTCACTGCTGGCTTTTTGTTGATAGAATTGCTGATTATTGTTTTATTATCTTGACTGTGTTGGGGGGTGTGTGGCCCAGGGAACAGTTTTTATTGTTATTTTACATTTATTTTTTGGATGTTTTCCATTGTCGTGTAAACTGAAATAACAATTGTGTAAATGGGCCCTCAATTTTTATGAACAAAAATTGCATTTTCAAACCAGTTTAGATCATGTTCACTGCAGTTGGTTATAAAATTAATCTCACCTCCTTTGACATATGCAGTAAGACCAACATTGATAATTTAAAATAAAAATGCATACTGCCCATAAATGGGAGATAAATTGCATATTAATACCACACACAACTTTAGTCGTGTAAACTGAAATTATTGTAAATTATTTTAAATTATTGTCGTGTAAACTGAAATAACAATTGTGTAAATGGGCCCTCAATTTTTATGAACAAAAATTGCATTTTCAAACCAGTTTAGATCATGTTCACTGCAGTTGGTTATAAAATTAATCTCACCTCCTTCGACATATGCAGTAAGACCAACATTGATAATTTAAAATAAAAATGCATACTGCCCATAAATGGGAGATAAATTGCATATTAATACCACACACAACTTTAGTGCACACAACTTGTTTATTTATCTGTTTCATGTCCTGTTCACCAATTATAGTCCTAGCAGCTGCAGGGTATTCTATAAAACTCCCTCCTACATAATTCACTATGTGCTTCTGGCAAAGCACTTGTGCTTTATGTTTAAACTGGCCTCAGCAGTTTTGGGAAACAAAATTAATAAGGAATCTCACATCACAGAAGGAATATTAAGTCACTTCCATTAATTTACTGTCACAGAAGTAGTTTCCTTAAGCACCTATCAATGTAAATCTCGTGCAGGGGGGGGGGGGTGGGGGAACTGCAACCATAGATGGGAGATTTGACAGTCGTTATCGTCACATAGTGGGGACTTTTGACCATTTTATTGGCCTTTCTAGCAACATTGACTTTCAGTGACTCTTTTGACCATCTAGAAAACAGAAAACCTCAGCTCAGTTGAAATCCGCACCTATGCCCGCACCCCCCTCCCTCCCCGGCGGGATTTACATTCACTAGGTGCATTATGGAGAAATAAATAAGCTAATTTAAGAAGTTAGAAACAACTTTTGCTGCTGCTGCTTTCGAATATCGTTGTGACAGGAAAACTACAAAATCTAATTGTTGCAAGAGGAAATTTTGCTAATTTGCATGAATTTGGATTTTTACAGCCCTTCAATGTCGTATGCACTCTCAATGCATGTAACTGTTGGTTATAGAACGGTGCTTCCAAGACAGTGTTCTTGACGGTTTTGCAATTCGAACGTTGACGATTGATCCTGTGTGATAAATGGACAAGCACTTGTTTCACGAAATTGATTTTTTTCTGCCTGAATTTTCTCTGTTGTAGAACATTTAATCACTTGTGTTGTAGAACATTTAATCACTTTATTCGATTTTTGCTTATTTTGATATATTTAGCTGTTAAGATTAAGTAAGCCTTTGTTTCGTTACCGCAAGCAGAATGTAACAGGAAATATTGTGATAGTTAAGTTGATAGAATAGGAAAAGCCATTTTGGCAAACAATGATGTATTCAACCAAGTAATTACTAGTGAAACCGCATGTTAGGATTAAAACCAAGATTGTCAAGTAAACCTACGCAATAGGAAATTAGTGGCCACAAATCAATGCTGGAACGAAATCAACATTTAGAAATGCGATAAATCTATGTAACCACACTGGATATCCGTATGTATTAAACTCAGAGTTGTAATGTTAACTTAGTCAGAATTGTCAGAATTGTTAGATCGTAGAATGGAATCGAAGAAGAATAAATCAAGTTAAACCGAGAGATACAGTCCAAGTTTATTGAACCAGCGTGTGCGGAAACAATTTCGCGAAATTCTCAACATTTTCAAAATGGCGCACAAGTCCAATTTAAAGTTACGGGTGCAACTTGCAGTTCTGTCGTACTCGACTTTGATTTGAAACCAAATTTCCAGTGTTACTTAACTTTCGATCGAGTTTCAAACACAACAAGTATCACGAGTGAAGCGGGAATGCTCGGAATTTTTAAAAATCCTTTTTTGTAGGTTTCATCCAGCTGAATAACTAGCTACGAATTTATACTGGAGCACATCAACATACGATTAAAAAGGCACACCATTTCATGTTGAAATACTAAGTAAACCAGCTTTCGACGTCTTCCTTTCATTTCGAAAGGAACAAATGAAACTTCCAAAAAGCTTTTTAGCAGTCATTTAATGCGACTAATGGGAAGAACATCAGCCAAAAATAATTATACGTGCATGTTTGATCGTAATCGATTCCTCCTTCTAACGTTGTAGTTAATACTTCTCGGAAGCCATCAACGAAGATTCAGACTTTAGCTGTAAACTCCAACTAAAGTTTGGATAGTATTGCAATCTGAAATCGTTGAAAATGGGTGTCTTACTGACCTTCTTGTTCCATCAACGCCGTTTTCGGTTCCGCAGAACTGTACACCTTAAACTCCGCCACAGCGAAACATGAAGAAGGAGAGCTTCGAGTTGGGTTAAACCATTTACCTAATAAGGAGTTAACGTGTCCCTTCCAGGGGATGGTAAGTTAGCTTTGTCGCGCACCTGCTGACAAGCGACCTAGCAACAACTACTGTTTGTGGATACAATTCAATTAAAACATTGCATTCGCAAAAGAAAGCACTCGTTTGGCGTGGATATTACTTAACTATCATTACAGTGCAGACACTAAAACCGTGAATGCTTGACATTTATTTTTACATTTTTGTTATGATTATCCAATGAGAGCTCTTGACATAGACCAAAGGATTAGTGTTTTCAGCACCTAAGAAAGCTAATTCTTCTGTTTATATGAATGGCTAACATTGGATAATGATAAAAAAAAATGCAAAAATAAATGTCAAGTGTTCACGGTTTGAGTGTCCTCACTGTAAAGAATTCCTTGCATTGGCACAAAATAAAAACAGACGAGCTGCTAGAAATTTGCATGTCTGTGTCCTGCCTTTTACTCCAATTCTTTTGATCATACCGTCCATATCACACAGTTTTCCCCTTTGCTAAAATTTGTTGATTCAGGGTCAGGGTTTTGGACCTCCAGCAGCACCCCTATACACAGGCATGGGTTCAAGAGCAGGCTCAGGATATGATTGGTGGAACAGTTCGGAAATCCCCATGCCTACGCCAGTGGTCCTTCATGTTCTAATGTCTTACTGCCAATTGACACAGCAATGAATTTGGTCATTAAGCTGATGCGGAAAGAGGCACTTGTATTGCTGAAAAAAATGTGGCTGAGATGTGACTCTCGCCCTGTGAGCAATCTAGCCTTCTTTTGGAAGCTATCTGAAAGGGCAACAGTGAATCCGAGTTGACTGACCACATGACAACCAATGGCCTCCATTCTTTGCCAGTCAGCATACAAAGTAAATCAATGGTGCTGCTTGTGCACCAGTCATGTGAAACCCCCTCAACCCCCCATTGGGGGATACCCGGGGCACATTCACTTTTACTGTCAGTGAAATGCAGTGAAAGCCCCGCCTTGCAGGGAAAAATTCAGAGTGAACTCCCCCGCCCTCTGAACATCAAGCACAATTCATTTAATATATTATAATTATAATTTTTTAACAACTAGAGCTTTCACAGGATTTTTTCATACCACTGAAGTCATCGCCTGCAAAGACAGCTGTCTCTTGCTAAACTGGGAGAGAAGGTAACCGAAGATTGTAAAGCATTCAATATTTTTGGCCCTCCTTCCTCTTCGTTTTCACTGTTTATGCAAACATACCTTCTTCATCAATTGTTCAGCCTCCATGTTTTGAACCCAGTCTTCTAAAAGAGGTCACGAACCACAAGTGAAATCCCCGCCAAACACTAAGGCCCCGAAGCCGTCAAAAAAGGTGCATTCCCCGACTACCGGGAACCTTATTATGCCCCTGGGAAAAGAGGCCAAACAGCTACTGATTGGGCAGAAAAAAATCCTTTGTATTATTCTGCCCAATCGGCAAACCGTAACTTGAGTCACTCCCTGTGGATTACACACAGGGGGTACTCCCTTACATGGGCTATACAGAAACATGCCGCTGGCAGTCCAAAACTTCCAAAACAGGGTAGTTCTAAACAGGGAGTGGAGTAGTCCTAAACAGGGTATGGAATCTAGAGTTTTAAGCATATCTGTACAAAAAAAAACGTACAAAAAAACGTTTTCCTTTGTCCTAAACAGGGTCAGGGTCTCAAACCCCCCACCCCTTCCCCGGGGGATTATATACCCTAATCACTCTGTATAAGCACCCCAGTTAATAAAAACTTCTCTGAATGTCTGCACTCATACTCTCACAATACATTCGTGAACCTTTCATACTATTCGTGGCTAAACTTTATTCACAAAGTGGTTTACTCTTCTTTAAACAACAATCAATAACATGGGGACATAACTATGCCATTAATCACTACTACTAAAAATAAACAGCTGTATTATACAAGTTTCTGCTGATCTCTTTACAAACCTTAAATTAATTATGCATTATTTTATGATTCATTAATACTCTAACTATTATAAATTTTTAACTTTGCAGAGCAAGAAAATGTATTTCATGGGCCAAATTAAAATTACTAAAAGAAAAATACCCTATCCAGGGCTCAATTGTCACAAATTTCACCAAAAGGGTTTATCAGGAACATTGACGGAACAAAATTTTAGTAATAAAATTACCAGAAATTCTAAGACTACTCCTTTGTTAATTTGAATATGAACAGTTTTCATCAAATTTGGTTTCTTTAATCATAATTTTTTCTGCAAAATCTTGAAACCTTAGCCTCACAAGTCTTCTGTTTTCATGATATTAGGTCCTGCAAAAATAAGTAACAACAAGGTAGTGCAAACACTTGCAAGTTGTCTGTCATGTTACTTAGCAACCTTGTCACCACACTGTTTAGATAGGAAAAAGACTATGTGACAAGCTGAACATTTAGTTTATCAATTTTTAGTGATACTGATTTTTGCCCTTTGATTTAAAATTACCATTATAGATAACTGGTATTTCTCTTCAGATAGGGATAGAATGATTGTCACCAAGGTAACTATTTCATTTTACGTATTTCTGTTACAACAAGCACAATAAATTGTGATGTAGTCAAGTCTCATTAATTAAGACCAAAGTCTGCAATGAAGATCATATCTTACAGCACAGATGGGGAGAACATGATTACATTAAAAAGATTTTATTGCTATCCCTTACTCTATGCAAAAGATTAAATTCAGTGTATGAGAAGTACATGTGCAAAGAATTAAACTGACCAATCACAGCACACATTCTGCAGCCAAGAAATGGAATGAACTATCAAATGACATAAGAATAAAAGTAGGCACCAATGAAATAGTAAACAGAATTTAGATCGTTAAATTTCGGGATTAGTAAATTTGTAATATTAGTTTTAATAGTATTTTAACTGCAGCAGTAAAATTGTAATAATAGTTTTAAATAGTTTTAATCAGTATTTAATTTGTTATTTTACCCCATGAATTGTCAGTGATATTAGCATTGTTCAGTTGTTATGGTTTCACTAGTCATTAGGTGGAATACCTGTACACTAGCTCTCAAGCTAAATGTATATCCACGTTAAGTAAAGGATGATGATGACGATGATGATGATCAGAGAATATAATAATTTACCCTATACAAATGAGTACACACTAATGAGTGTGGTTTAGTTTGTTATATGTCATAAATAAATGTAATCTTTACTGTAAAGGTATATACACCAACATCTACACTGGGTAAGTAAGGCTAGTGTCTGTGTCCAAAATGATTTCAACTGAGTGCTTGTTCAGAGAACACTAACTTCAGTCAGCACTAACTCAGTAGATGTCTTCCTCCTGTTTTTCTAGTCATTTCTCGCTTGGAAGAAGTCTAGACAAAAAGTTGACAGGAAGAGGGAAAATGATAGTGGAATTCTTTTCAGCTGAGATGGTTGTCAGCGTCTGCAGGTATCGCAGCTGAAGAGCGGAGGGAGACTCTGAAATGATCTCAGCAGCTTCCTTCAGAGCACGAGATGCATTCATCTCACCCTCGGCAGCAATCACCTAACATATTAAATAAATATAACTAACAGTAATCAAACTGGTTCTTGTTTCAAAATTTGTTTCACAATAAATGGAAGAAACTAGCTGTTCATAATATGTAATGATAGACTAGAAAATGTTTATTATTTTTCTACTAGGTTTTAACAAATAACAATAATAATCAAAGAATTAATTAAAATAGTATTAAACTTCAACTAAGTACATACATAAAGTAAAAAACTAGAAAGGCCAAAGTGAAGTTTACAATCGATCTTTTGAATTAATGGCTCCATTAGTCTTACACAATAAACAATTAAAATTTATATTTCTCAAATGAACTCTTACTTCCTAAAAGTATATAAAAGTTGCAAAATGTGAGTTCAGTTCCTAATCATTGCTGCTTCAATTCCCCCCAAAAGTCAATATCTAAAGTGATACACTTTCATGCATTAAACAAAACTACATGGCAGTGATTAACAGTGGAGAGACTATTATCAAAATTTTAATCAGAATGGCAGCAAGACATATTTCTTTTTTGAACAAAAGAATCAAATATCTGTATACCTTTGCACGAGCTTCACGAGAGGCTTCAGCCTCAGCTGCCATGGCTCTCTGTAGCTGTTGAGGAAGACGCACATCCTTCCTGCACATCAAACAAGCAAAACATAATTGGACAGCAAAACATCACCAACATATTGTTCTGTAAGTAGTGTAAAGAAGCTTGGTCACGACTCATACATGCGCATTTCTGGCATGAAAAATACAGAAAGATGTACTGGTAACTATATACTTTTTTAATAGACGGGGTAAGTTTCTAAAGAAACTGTGGTGCTGCGTCGGTGGGAAGTATAACAATATAATTTGGTTTTATCAACTGGGTTGATAATGTCAATTGGCCACCGTAAAGAGATTCAATTGCTGACGTTTCGAGCGTTAGCCCTTCGTCGGAGCGAATCAAGGAATTGTGCGTCGTGTGTTTTTATATACAGAAAGATGGAGCTTCGCTATTGGCTGGTGCCTGGTAACGTGAAAACTTCGGAATAAATTAGTTGAATGAAAAGCGTTCGTTGATACCGTGAGGATTAAGAGTGCCGATTTGAAAAATAAACTTTTGTTCTAGAGTTTTACGGCTTTCCGGGTTTCCTTGGTGAAGGGAAAGGCCGCAGACTGCCATATGTTGCTTAGAATGATTTGGGAGATTGAATTTTTCGCGATTTCAATTTCCTGGGCGAAGACAAACTTATTTTCACTATGGATATTACATCTCTTTACACCGTCATCCCAAATGGCGAAGGTCTTCTAGCCCTCAAACATTTTTTTGATTTACGCACTGTTAAGGAACCAAGCTCGGAAACACTACTCCGCCTGGCTGAGTTAGTGTTAACACTCAACTGTTTTTCATTCGCTAACAATTATTACAAACAAATCAATGGCGTGGCCATGGGTACCAAAATGGGACCCAGCTACGACAATCTTTTCGTAGGCTACATTGAACACCAATTTTTCAATCAGTACAACGGCCCAAAACCTGAACTCTATCGTCGCTACATTGACGACTGTATCGGCGCTACCTCTTCTACCAGAGAGGATCTCAATCAATTTATAACCGCTGTTAATTCGTTTCATCCTGCCCTTAAATATACCTGGGAAATTTCCGGTACTTCCTTAGCATTCCTGGATATCAAAGGCAACATCGAAGGCAACAGTTTATGCACCAGTGTGCACTACAAACCCACAGATTCTCATAGCTTTTTGTTGTATTCATCTTCACATCCATCACATGTCAAGAATTCCATTCCTTATTCTCAGTTTCTTAGACTTCGCCGTCTTTGTAGTGACGACTCTGATTTTTCCTTAAAATCAGAGGAAATGTGCAATTTCTTCGACAAACGCGGCTATCCTGCTTCTGTTGTTCAAGCGGGCCATCACCGCGCCCAGCAAATTGATCGACAGTCAGCACTACAAACGTCACAGAGAGAAAACAACGATAGAATTCCATTCACCCTCACATTTCACCCTCACAACCACGCAGTTAAATCCATCATTCTCAAAAACTTTAAATTACTTCAAAATGATCCCGACACTGGTAGAATCTTTTCGCAACCTCCATTAATTTCATTTAAACACAACAAAAACATAGGTAACTTTTTAGTCAGAAGTGCATTCCAAACTAGTGATCAACCCGGAACTTTTAAATGCGCTCGCGCACGATGCAAAACATGCCCTATCAAAATCACTGATCATTTCACCTGTACCTCAGCCAATGCCATCTACTGTATAACTTGCACTCTTTGCAAAAAGTTATACATCGGCGAAACAGGGAGATGACTTGGCGACCGATTACGAGAACATCTTCGTGACGTAGAGAAAGACGACAAAAATGCATCGAAACCGGTCGCGAGACACTTCAATCTCCCAAATCATTCTAAGCAACATATGGCAGTCTGCGGCCTTTCCCTTCACCAAGGAAACACGGAAAGCCGTAAAACTCTAGAACAAAAGTTCATTTTTCAAATCGGCACTCTTAATCCTCATGGTATCAACGAACGCTTTTCATTCAACTAATTTATTCCGAAGTTTTCACGTTACCAGGCACCAGCAAATAGCGAAACTCCATCTTTCTGTATATAAAAACACACGACCCACAATTCCTTGATTCGCTCCGACGAAGGGCTAACGCTCCAAACGTCAGCAATTGAATCTCTTTACGGTGGCCAATTGACATTATCAACCCAGTTGATAAAACCAAATTATATATATACTTTTTTAAAATTGTTGAAGAGAAAAGGTGTCACTGTATATCTTGTTCTATCTCAACCATCCTGGATTGCTCAATCCTTTTATTTATTAAGTTGAAGTTCTGTTCAAAGGAAAGTAAAGTGATTACAGTAGTTATTTTTGAGGTGAAGTGGTCCTTGCAGAGTATTAGCAAGTGTTTCGAATCATCAGAATCATGCCCAGCTCAGGGGCAGCTGCAGTTGGCAGCAGCCACAAAACGGCCACGAGTAGCTTCCCGGTTTTGACAGAAGAAAAAACCTACAATATGGATTGAAACAATCTATATTTGGCTGGGATTTCTGCAAGAACAGCCTTTGGTTACTCAAAGGATCAAAGTTTTGTGGCTACTCTCCTTGCACTTGTATGGCAAAGAAGGTTGGTATCATATAATTTGAATAATTTCCTTTCGTCATTTCACAGGCCTGTTAGCAGAGAGCCACAAAGGTTAGGTTAGTATATAGCCTTTCATGTATGATAATGTACTTGACAAACAGTTTTAGTCACATTTGGCCTTCCAATGTATGGTTGTAGTGACACACGAGTCCAATATTTAGCATTTGGAATAAAGGAGTGATTTATTATTTGTTTCTATGGTCAATCTGCCTGCGTTCACAAAAAAATGGTATGCTTAAGTTTTTTGATATGCTTAAGTGCTTCTTATGCAGAAGTGATTCTTTATGATCATTTAATTCTTGACTAAATGTTTTTTACTTTCATTGATTCAACTAGCTAGAGCAATGTATTTTTTGCAAATGCTATAATGGTAATTGTGATACCCTGTGTAGCTTGAACATGATGGTTGCACATTGTTTCCAATCAGTTGTACAGCCCAGAACAACAGAATCTAA
>OX393563.1:411018-418518 GCA_947652115.1 Blastomussa wellsi
AGGAACCACCTGTTAATCAAATGAATTAAATAGACTTAGTCATCTGCAAACTGGTCTGTTTTGTCCTTTTCAGTATTAGATAATCAAATTAATAATAATAATAATAATAATAATAGTGGAAAGCTTTGCATGGCCAGTATCCCAAGATATTAGAGAAGCCCCACGTAGACGCAATCACCACCAACAAATTGTTGTCAAGCAATCTGAAAGGAGAAACAGAGGGACTACTAGTGGCAGCTCAAGATCAGGCAATAAACACCAGAAACTACCAGAAAGTAATATGTGGCCAGCAAGTGGAGAGCAAATGCAGAATGTGTTCGCAACATGAAGAAACAGTGGACCATATTGTATCTGGATGTGAGGTCTTAGCCAAAACAGAGTACATCTCCAGGTACAATAATGCTGCAGCATATCTCCATTGGAGTATCTGTAAAGATCATGATCTCAAGGTCACAGACAAATGGTACCAACACACACCAGAGACTGTGATGCACAATAAAGACAACAACCTCACCATCATGTGGGGCATGCTAGTCAATACTGATAGAACTATAACAGCGAACAGACCTGACATCATTGTTAAAGATTCAGTAAATTCCACATGCAAACTGATTGATATGACTGTCCCATCAGATAGAAACATCACACTGAAGGAAATCGAAAAGAAAAGCAAGTACAAAGACCTAAACTAGAAATACAGAGAATGTGGCATATGAAATTCACTGAAAACCATAGTGATCCCTGTAGTTGTTGGTGCGCTTGGCAAAGTAAAGGGGATGGTAGAAAACATTGAGAAAGTATTCAAGAGAGCTAATGTGACAGAGATCCCATGCTGGGATCTGCGCGAATCCTCAGAAAGGTGCTTAGTATCTGAACAGAAAGATTAACTTGAGGGACTGATGCCCTACGTGCATGGTTTGCGCCCGGCTGATGCACATAAAGAATACCAGCAAAGACTGTGATAGAAGAGATAATAATAATAATAATAGTAATAATAATAATAATAATAATAATAATAATAACAATAATAATAACAATAATAATGATTTATTAACAGATCCACTGGTTGGCTCATCCCTGTTAAAGCCTATTATTGCCTGCTTTGCCCTTGTTGTTTGCATAAGTACAGTTTGTGTCATATTTTAAAGCTCTTCCTGTTTCTAAATAACTAGTCTTAAGAGCTGTTAGACTGAAAATTATAAACATGTTACCACTGGTCAGGCATGCACAATTATTTTATAAGTTTTGTACATGTGTACAAGTCGATCATTACCATTATCATCATCGTGTCCACCTGAAACAGACAACACACAAATTCAATATCACACTGCATCTCAAAATTCAACTAGCTTACCTTTAGTGAATTATTTTTCAATAATATATACCGGTATTACAAGTATTTAAAATAGTTGATTAAAATTTAATAGATGGGGGGGGGGGGGGGGGGGCAGATGATAGATAATTGAAGATTTTATACACAAGGATAGCCTTTGTATGGACGCACCTGGTTTCAAGGGGTTCCATCTCAAGCTACGGGTGATAGGGTATGGATTTTGACCCCTGAGTCCTGAACAGAGTAAATTTCAAACAACTCTTTCCTAATCAGGGTCCAATACCTATTCAGGGTATGAGTTCAAGACTTCTGTCAAGTAGTTTTAAAGTGCTTATGAAGTAAAATTTTTTTTGCACGGTTTTGTAGTATATTGTACCCTTATTCCAAAATGACAAAATAAATTTGGTGGAAAGGAAAGAAAATCAGGTTTTTTGCTGCTTGAAGTTCGTAAATAGGGGGTTACGGAGAATGGGAACGAATTAAGCGGTGATGACGTAGTTGGTGGTTCCAGCGTGCTGTCTACACATAGTTTCTGTTGCTGTTGAGTGTACTTGTCCTAGTCAGAGAACTATAGCTTGTATTTTCATGGGCTAAATTACAATTGTGTCTAACAGAAGCGATGAAATACCTTCCTCGGCATCCATTTCGAGCGATAAACAATCCTCAAGCAGCAATTCTTCGCAGGAAATGAAGATAGTTGGACATCCAACTGCGTTTATGCGGACGAGCCGATCGCTCGTGACATTTGTTCATGTGCCGTAGATATTAATTCGGTCCCCCGACCTATTTTGCTTCTCATTAGTTTCTAAAGAGCACTATACACTATTATTTGGAGGCGTTTTTTACTTCACATGCAGCCATAACATTGTAGCCGCCATGCCGATGTATAGAGGTCATAGGTCTGAATGGTTTCCCGTTTGTAGTTTGACACTTCTGTAATCTGCAATGTTTCGTACGCGCGGTTCGTTTTGGCTCATTTATATTTGCAAAATATGTTTAAGCTCTCATAACTTCGCTATCAAAGGACATGGTAAAACGTTTTCCGTGAAGATTTAGATAGCTTGCATTTGCCGTTTGTCATGGCGCGACCGGCTATTAAATTGATATTGATGCAAGATGTGGTTTCTTATCACGGATATTTGTCTTAATCCGGCTTCTCCGGAAACTGCTGTAGCTCCACTTTGAGAAAGCTATAAGATTTTTGTCGTAGATGGTGTGTTTCTTGCTTAAATTTTATCAAGCTTTTAGCCGTCTGAGCTCTGTGTTAAGGCTTTGACCTCGTAATTTGTTCATTTATTTTCTTGTTGGCACCACATGATTCAATTGTAGATTAATTTTTATATTTACTACGCGCAAGTCTGTCGACTGTTTGCGTGCTGTATATGCCACTATTTCAGAATATGTTTCCATTTTAAACAAGCGCGTGCCATACTGATCAATCTCGTTTTCTCCGGCATGTATTCACATAGCACAGGATGTTAATTATAAACTTCACTTACTCTTCTCCGCTTTCGTTCAGACTGTTCAGTTACAGGCGATGTCTTCGGTCAGGCGATGTCTTCGCAATTTTTGCTCGAACGGAAAGCGCCCTCGATTTCCTTCCAATACAGGATTAGAAATGCGTTCTGTCGAACGCAAAGAATTCATAGATTCCAGTTTCTTTATCACCCTGTACATGTTTTATTGGCAGTTTTTTTTACCCTCACCACATAATACAGTTTAGTTCGACAAGTTGTTTTGAGCTTACTTACTACACACTGTAGAGATCATAAAAACAAACATGCATGATAACTTTGCGAATCAACTTACAATATATTGAAATTAATTATTAAAATTTAAAATTTCCTTGATGGCTAAGAAATAGAAAGCTGATTACAAGCCATTAATTACTGAGTGTAAAAAATGTCGATTGCTGTCACAAATTCAAGTGAAAAAATATCATATGTCTTTGAATGTAACAGCTAGCGCTTGCCCGATCTGTACCTACATGTACCTACCACTTAGATCGGACGAGTACGAATGCAAGTACAAGTCACTTGCAATAAAGTAATGAGCTAGTAGACACTGAGACAGCAGTAATACAATTATTTACTCTTCAACGCCTAGTTACATCTTTGTAAAAATTACGACATCTCTAAGCGAATGAGCTTCTCTGACACTATAATATTCATTAAGAATTCAAAAGGTGACGAGCGTAAATGCGCATATTAAAGTCACGCAGAGGCCACAATAAATAAATTATACTCAACATCGCTTAAAGTTTTCATGTGACATATATATTACATCAAGACAAAACAGTTTGCCGATAAAAAAACACTAACTTTATCTCTTTTACAAGAAATTTG
The DNA here is from genome assembly GCA_947652115.1 of Blastomussa wellsi. NCBI lineage: Eukaryota > Metazoa > Cnidaria > Anthozoa > Scleractinia > Plerogyridae > Blastomussa > Blastomussa wellsi. The sequence continues at coordinate 414,697 of OX393563.1, forward strand.
TCTCTGGTTTCTTGGAACAGAACTCTGGACACGAAAAATAAAATATCCAGAACGCATACAGTCGAACCGTAAAATACACAATGTTCGGTCTCACGCGCGATCTGGTTGGCTAAAGGGGTTCTCTTCAAACCAAAAACTTTCTAGATATATTAAATAGACGCATAACTAAAGAACAGCGAGGTCAGCGAATATTTTGACAAATCCAATTTTTTTGAATCTGAAAAAAATTACCTTTTATTAAAATTTTTCGAGACGCCTTAGAAAAATCCCCAATTTATTTGCCTGCCGATAATTTTCCTGCTCGTACCGAGCTTAAGTTACCGAAGCTTTATTTTGTTAATCTTTTATTTCATTACATGAGGAAAAAGCAACCCTGTAAATACTTCAAAAGTTTTACTTACTTGGCTCAGAAAATGCAGCGTTCTCCTTCCGATTTAACTCCATAAAGGGGTGGCCGAGGCGAATCGTCGTTCAAAAATTATGCAACGCCTTGAAGAATTTCAGTCAAATTTCGTGGGTTTCAACGCCGTGGTTTATTTGTTGCAGCACCTTCTCGGAGTATTGATGTATTTTGCAAGAAAGCGTCGGGTTCGCTAGAAAAAAATATATTTAATAGGATCGCCGATGATCGACCCTTTCAGTTCGCCTTTAAATTCTCGAACACAACAACGTCACGTGACTCGAATACATACACCTGTTCCACTACTTTAGCCATGTCCAAGTAATTTACACAAATACGGGAAGCTCTAATCAGCAGCTTAAAACACCAAAGATAACGTTGATGTCAATTAACATTTCATGGTTAGCTGGAATGGAACATGATCAAACTCAAGGAGCCATGGGGTGTCCTCAAGAGAAAGCATGAAGCCATTTTACATGGTGATGAATAATTAATTGTAACTTTAGACAGATAAATGAAATGTCTTGTTTTGCCCACTTGACTTGACTGAAGGTATCCTGGTTTTATTTTGCTCAACTACATTTTCAAATAAAGAATTCCTGACAGTCTACAAAAGAAAATAGATTTCCTCTTAAAGTCAATTTTCTTTGCAGTCCGAGTCTCTTTTCATTTAGGAGCAGGCACAGGAATTTGAAGGAGAAATCTCTCAGTGGTTTGGGGAAATGTTAACATAAAAGAGTTGAGAGATAAGATTATAAAATTTGATATTTTCCCAATTTCTATATATGGGGGTGCAACCAAATTAGTTTTAAATTAAAGGAACACATCCAGACAGAACAGTCACTAGACATACTTTTTCATCAACATGTGGTGCTTACTTTGAGCCAAGTACTGTGTGATGTCAATCACAAATTCAATATTTACACAAAAATTCAAGTGAGGACTAGCTTGTCTAAAATAGTTGACTCCTACAGGAATGTCTATTTAGCTTCTGAGGATAGATGTCGATGTGTAAATGGTATGCTCGTAGTAAACAGAATTACATTCAGTTGGCTATTATTGGCCCATCAGAACTCTGTAGCTGAAATGCAAATATTATAGCAATATTATGTCAATAAATATTAAAGCAATTTATGGGAATTCCACGTTAAATTTCACAGGAAAAACCCTGCTTGTACTCTTTTGTGAAACTTGTAGCGGGAAAATTCTGGATTGCATTTTGGTTCTACATGACTTGTAAATCTCTCAAAACATGTCTTGAGCTTCCTTTTGTCTTCTTCAGTAACATCGCTCCACATGTTGGCAATATCTCATCCCTTGGAGAAATTTCTGCACAGCCCCACACATTCATTATGCATGGTAAAGTCTGCATTCAGGCCTAGTGACCCATCAGGCCGGAGCTTATCTTGGTTTCTGTAGCATGAAGCGACGGAGAGTATTTCTACTCCCCGCTGGATTCTTTTTCTTTTTTTTTTTTGTGCACAGCAGGCTCACCTCTGTCTACACCACTACACTATGAGGTTCAGTTGAAAATTCTCAGTTGATAAATTATATTTTTTGTTTGTAACTGATGTAGATGTTGTGGTTTAATTTTATCTTTGGTTTAAAATTTTTTAAACCACTTTGGGTTTCAGTTTTCATTGTCTCATAATCTGAAACAAAGGAAAATCAACATCAAACTGGTTTGAAAAACCAAGGATAAATTTAAACCGCAACATACACAAAGTAAAATTAAAATTTCTCACTGCATGAAAAAATGCAGAGAATTTCTTCTTCATTGGCTCCCAAGGAGAATAAAGAGGAAGGGTATTTGCATTTCTTTCCCTTCCGTTAAGCCATCTTTGACGTTCTCTTTGCAGCAAAAACGTTGTTATTTGCAAAGAAACCAAGGTCAACATCCTTATTATGGTAGAGGAAAGGACAAATATACCCACTTTCATTTATACTCGCACATTACCTGGAAAACGCATCGTACAGGAACATTCAAGATGTCTTTCAAAGACATTGTTGTGGCATAAACACTCTGCAGAATATCATTTTTGAAATATAATCAGACAAGCATGTTGTCCATGTTGCCGTCCTGTCCGTTTGGACCCATAATCTTTGTTCCTCTGTGTGTGTTGACAGATTGATTGATGAATCGATTGATAGTTTGGTTTCGTTGTATTACGCAGGTAACCTGAATGTCAACGTTCTCCTCTGGTCACTTAATCCTCAGTAATAAAGATAAATCATGATGCGAAACAGCCACAGAGGTAAGCAAGCCATCTACTGTGCATTTTCCCTCGCTGAATTAAAATACTTGATGACCCAAATAACATTTTAAACCCCAAGGCTTAAATTGCTATTTAAAACCATTTCACCAAAAAATTGAACATTTCCTTTCGATTTTCCTTATTTTTGACATAAAATTTGAAAAATTTCGCTAATTTTTTTAACTAAATTTATTTAACTTACTTGCATATTCATGTGATTATAGACAACTTTCATTAAATTTTTCTACGCTAAAAACTATTTTGGAGTTAGAAAAAAAAAACATAGTAAGAGCGAAAACTCAATTTAATTCCATTGAGAGAATACAGACTTCGACTTCTTAGTTTGAAAAACACAACATTCAAGATGTCGGTCTCACTACACACACCCACAAGAATGAGGCTAGCATAATAATCAAGCGTGCCACAATGCACATACATTACATTGACCAGCACTTAAATTCCATGACTTTCCAGGCCTGGAAAATGAAATTCTAAACTTCCATAACTTTCCAGGTTTTCCAAAACCTGTATGAACCCTGCCAAACTCTTGTTGGTAGAATTTCATTCCAGCTGTAGAAAGTGAAATAATGTTCTCATGATGTAAGGTAATAGCATTTGCATAGCTTTTTTTTTTTTTTTTTCTATTTTATTTTATTTTATTTTTTTATTTTTATAATTGCATAGCTTGGGCCAAAGACAAAAAGGCAAATAACTCAAATTTAAGTATTATTTTCCATGTGGCAAATTGATTGTAATTAAGTTATAAGCTTGAATACTTGGGTTTTAATTTCATTTTTACAATTTTCATATCATGTGAACAGTCCAAGTTCATATTTTATATACAAAGACCTTCAATGCGTTCAGTTGCTAATCTATTCTAATTTATTAAAGCTAGAGATAGTTCTGTTTCAGTGATTTACCTAGTTATTCTATTTGCCTGTATGCCCAAAAAGTAAACATTATGAATTCCAACCGACCATGCGCGATCACACACACCTTCGACTTGTTTTGAACTCACCTTGTTCTAGAAGCCTTTCTTCTCCTGTCGCCGTCTTATGGTAGCTTTCAGCTGCCGGATTCACGTGCATACTTGTTGATGTTGATTGGTGAGCCATAAAACCTACACAAAACTGTTACCGAGACACATTTTACAGCACTCTCCGCGAT
>OX393563.1:424015-498348 GCA_947652115.1 Blastomussa wellsi
CAAATTGTGACCTCTTGTAACATTTTGCCAACATTTTCTTCTTTTCACAAAGCTTCCCTCTCTGGGCTTTCTTCTCCCTTTCTTTCCTTTTCTCTATCCATCCAAAAACTTCAGCTGAAGCTGTACTGCAAGGACAGAAGTGAGCATCACAAGCATAGGAAAATGCTCTGTTGGAAGTCACTTTCCTGCGCTTAGTCTTCCTGACTGCTTGACACCTTTGAAGTGTGATGTAATGCAACGAAAGGAAATTCACAATAACACTGGAGTGAAAAAGGATTTTGGATTTCCTTTTTTTGCAAAAGAAAGCAAATCCACACAGTTTATATTTATCTCAGTTTTGAAAAATTTTGACCCATGAACCCGTTCAGTACCTTTAACCTTGAAACAAGCCAACGTGTGAATACAGAGCAGACAGACCTAGTTACTGGACATCTTGTTACTTGACACTTCCAAAAATTCTTAATGTAGGCTAGACCACAGATACATGTGCAAATTATACATATATCATAAACCTGTATGACTGTGTAATATATACATGCCTTAGGAAATAATATTTAATTTATGTCTGTGGGATCACCTTGTACAATTATTCCACGAGTGCGTGTGATATGATATGGTAGCACTGAGTTGCAGTCTGCAGTCAAATATTCCTTTGTTAGTAACGGCGTAGAAACGAGGCGAAAGGGACAATACAAAGCAAAGTTGACCCTTTCGCCTCATCTGTATGTCAAACCGCTGATTACTGCGATAACAGCTATTCGTCTCTACTCTCAAGTCCAATCTTTGTCCCTCATAGAGCTTACTATTAGCTGTTCCTCTGTTTAACGAAAACGAAACTTAATACATTATTAATAGCGTGCAATAAATTCTCCGATCGCATAATGTTTTAGCCTGCGAATGCGAATACAGTCGTCTTTTTGGAGTGTAAATAATCTGAAATTGAAGTAATAACATAATAATTCAATGACACAAATATACGTGCCTGAAAACCGACAACGGCTGTATTTGCAGGCTAAAACATTATGCGATCGGAGAATTTGTTGTATACGCTATGGCACTTGAGAGTAGAGACAAATTCTGCTCAAGTTGGAGGTTTAATTTAAAATCCGTGAAAGCAGGAGCCCATTAATGGCCTCCTGGTGAAAGTCGTGATAAAGAGACGATTTTTAATGGTTGGGCAGTTTGCATTTTAATCACCTGCCACCCGTCACCCGCCACCCGTGGAAAAGTGCTGCCGTTTCCTTCAGAACTGTGTTGGATGAACTTTTATGTTTTCTTTCTTACCCTGAATTTGACATCCTGCAGTATTTTTTCTGGCATGTTTCTTGTTCGCTTTTTAGCGAAATTTGCCCCAGAACTCCCGCGAAATCCCCACGAAATCGGCCATTTTCTCCACGAATTTGGCTCTGCAAATCTCGCGAAATTTTACTTTTTTCCCCGCAAATTATCAGAAGCCCTGCATAATGGATTGCATTGTCCAATTATTGAATATTAATAATTATTTTAAATTTACAAAATAATGCTTATAATATTTAATTTATATTTTAATTAATGTTTTCAAAAGTCAAAGTTTTTTTTCTGAACTGATTTTTCCATTTCTTTGTCTTTGCAGAGAAAAAAGAGAAAAGCAAAAAGCACTGGGTAAGATTGTTTTTCATTCTTTTTCAGCTTGTATAAATTTGCAAAAGTTACTTGTTTTCCATGTATTTTATCTTTATTAATTAATTTGTAGTTTGAAATAAATCTCAAGCCTTGTCAATACTCAAATCGTTTCTAAATCACTAATTTTATAACATCAAGGGAATTCAGAACAGAAGGATGAGGCAAAACATGTTAGTACTGATTTCATACGAGATGCAGTGGGAAAATTTGAAAACGTCGGCGCCACATTTTCAAGTTGGCAAGTTAGCCTTCGGCCTGCAAAAACATCTATTTATAAACAGTTTCTATGCATTACGATGAAAGGATTTTGTCATTATCATGCAGCTTCTATCTGAAAAGGTACTAACAATAGCGCGATACTGCCTCTTTAAACTGGTTTGATTTTGTATTTTCCTAAGACTAAAGTGTACTCCAGATTTTTCACTATAATCATTTCCTGAAATCATGTTTTTATTGCAACATAAATATTCCAGCACATTTTTTTATATTTTTAATTGTTTGGACTTCATTTCTAACTGATTATTTTTGGTTTTTGTTTAGATCCATTGTAAACAGAAAAGATCCTCATAGAATAGCCTTTAAAGATGTTACAGAAGACATGATTCCAGCTGCCATGGAGAAAACAAAACCAGTAAGGAATTAAGCTGCTGCTGCTGCCGCAGCCACAACTTTAAACTACGTAGCATGTGTACAACTGTGAGAAATATGCTTTGCCTAGTTAATGGAGACAAACCGCACCAGAGGATACATAACAATAAAGTATGTATGTATCCTCTGGTGCGGTTTGTATATTTCTCACAGTTGTGCACATGCTACGTAGTTTAAAGTTGTGGCTGCAGCAGCAGCAGCAGCTTAATTCCTTACTGGTTTAGAGCCTAGCATAATGTAGCTAGCTTTATAAAGCCTCCACAAAAACAAAGACAAACGGATGCTCTTACTATTTAGTTTTGTAGTCTAGCTACTGGCAATTAATTTATTTAATACATTTTGGTTTGATTGTATGTAGTAGTTTTATAACCCAAAGCTCCACCTACCTATTTGCAAGTCATTAAAAGTTATTCCAAAAATGGACAGACTTAACCATGCTAAATAAAAATGTTTTGTGCTTGTAAAAGCCATTCACTTATTAATAATTAGTTGAGTAATGATGCTGAGATTATTTCGAATTTCCTTTTACCAGAAACGTCCAGGGCCTCGTAGATCTCCTACTGTCGGACAACCTTACAGCCCAAGTCGAGCAAGTCCTTATCGTCGAATGCATATTCAGCACCTGGACCTCTCCAAATATGGGTAATATGGAACAACATACACTTACTTGTTTTGTTGCTGAAAAATATTCATATCCTGGGTGTCAATGAAAGATTTTTTGGTATGAACTCCCTCCTCACCCCTCTGGAAATTCCAGTTTATTACCTTAATTATGGCCTTTGAGGCCCCATGACCCCTCAGAGTTTCTGCTGACCTTCCATGGAGTGGGTATGGATGTTTTTTCTGAAACCACACATGATAATTCCAGCTCTAAATACTTGGCTGTTTGAATTTTAGCAAGCTAAATTGAATGGCAATCTGGCAAAAAATTTAGTTTTTTTGTTTTCATTGTCAGCAATAATTGTGATAACTTTATCTTCTCTGTAGTTTGGAAGATTATGGGGACTTTCCACGGTCAGTTTTTGCCGGAATCCTTCAGCATCTCAAGCCAAGGTATACATCCCATAATTAATGTACAATATTTGTCTGTTAGTAGTGGAGCTCCAGTATGTGAATCACACCAGCAGAGCTCCATGGGTAAGAAACTCTGGTAAACCCATCAAGCTGAAAAAGGTTGGTTGTCACATTGACCATAAATTATGACTGACACATGCAGACTCCGTACAGACTCTGCAGTGGGAAGGGGAGTCCCACACTCCAGAGGCAGACCGAGAAACAGGTCGAACAAACTGGCATGCAGCCTTGCTTAACATAAAGGTTAAATCCTAATGAATATTGGACATTCATGTTAACGTGGTCATTCATGTTATGGACAGCTGTCAAAACAAGGTATCTGCTGACCAGCATCACATGACCACATTGTGGGCTCAGGTGTAGAGCTCATAGAGGTCACATGGTTATTGGAATTTGACCATCGACCAGGTAATGGTTTTCGATTGGATTGCAGGCTCAAGTGTTCTCACAATTAATAGCCTGAGCAACCACCTTTTAGGCTTACTGTAGCTAAATTTGTATGTTAATTTACTGACTACAAATTTGAATGTAAGTTTCTCGTAATAAGGATTTCAGTTTGCTGATCAATCTGCAGTGAAAAGTAAGCCTGTTTGTTTTATCTGATGGATATCATGCAGTCCTCTTTGTTCACAGGATACTCAAAAGAACAAAAACCTTGTTTCCAGTGTCACAAACTCCACTTCTCAATCACTTCCACCCAAAGCAACTGAGACAAGGAAAATCCAAATTAATTCCCAGTTTTAAAGTTGCAAGTAAACATTCACTTTTTGTTCTTCTTTCTTTTAGCAATATGGCAGAAGGCCAACAATTGCCTTTGGGTTTAGAGGCTCAACCAAAGCAACAGTCAAGTCCAAGAGGAGAGGCTCAGTTAGATGGTAAACCAGTAAAAATGGATCTGGGTAAAAAAGTGAACAATGCTGGAAAACTCCCAGACAAGCCGAGTCTGGAGCAAATGTTACACAATGAAAACTCGCGTATGCTGCTTGATATTGACATTAATTCACACTTCACCCCTCCTGTGGAGGAGGACGTCTCAGATGATGAGGGAGGTGGCAGGATGTTAGCTAACTCTAAACATGGCACAAAGCTGGAGTCAAATTGCATGATCAAAGCAGTGAGTGACAAACTGACAGCTGCAAGGCAAGGCCGTGTTCTATTGCCTCTTTCTGCTGTTGGTGTACCTTCAGACCATCAATCCAAAGCTCAATTTCACCACTGTATGAACTCCATTCCTCGTAACTTGGATTTGAGTGTGGCAATGGAACCTGTTGATGTGGTATCAGTCTCCCCAACTCCCACAGGGACCCCAGGAGAGGAGGTTTCAGCACAGGATGCTCAGCTGATTAACAGTTCTCTGGATGTGACATTAAATTCAAGTGATGAGCAGATGAACCAGTACTGGCCTGTCAGAGGACACATGACTTCAGCACTAAGGTAGAAGGCCTTTAGCTATTATTCTTGCACAGGAATTTTATCTCAGTTGATACAATTCCTTTACCAAGTATCGTGAAGGTCAAATGTGACAAAAAGGAGAGAGAGAGGTTCAGTGCAACAACTCCTAATAAATAATCAGTTTGCCGTAGCCATGCAAGGCCATTTTCTTTGTATTCCTGGAATTTTTTTTGCCTTGAGTGTCCTGTATGATATTACCAGAGGGGTTTTTTCAGGGTGAAGTCACTAGTATTAGTATACTGTACATTAGTATACTAGTAATCATAGTTATTATATGATTATTTCAATCACCCTTGGAGTCCCAGAAATAGAAAAATGCATGTGATTCAATCAGAACTCACTTCAGAAATTACATATACAGAACTTTATAAACAGGTGGAAAGTGTAGAAATAATTTAGCAAACCAGTCACTATTGGTTTGGTTCCACATAGATGCTGATTGGCCGAAAGATAAGTTTTGATTGGTCAGATAATAGTTTGTAGTCTAACGATGGTAAGAAAGCAATTCTTGTGTCAATAATAGGACTCACAAGTTTAATCGCAAAGTGGTTGGAAAAATGATTTGCTAAATTTTGGCAACAAGCAAAATACTGAAGGTAATTAACTTACAAATGTTCTGTGATTGTAGATATTCTCCAACTCCAGTCCATGCCCCAGCGCCAACTCCTATCAGTCCAGACAGATATGGACAGCATTCCCGCACACCACATGTCACGTCACGTCACATTACAAGATGGGAGACACTGAGCAGTGTTGACGATCAAGATGAAACCGAGATGAGCCGCGAGGCCCTAGGTAGCCCTGAGGGGGAGGGGGACGAGTTAGCTGTGGAACCAGTGTTTTTAACGGAAGATGTTCTGTCACGTGACCCGAATCTAACGCCATTATGTAATAGCAAAGACACTGGAGAATGGCCACAAGATAGAATGATAATAAACATCATCGAAAACGACGTACCACCCCGGACGGGGCGTAGTCCGAGCCCTGGGAGTAAAACATACATTCCCCAGGATATTCTAGCCGAATTCCACGGGGATCTTTACGGAAGAAAAGAAATGCGTATAGCAGGTCAAAAAATGATGGGCAAATTGAACGTTGTCAGAGAGCCTGAGATATCAACAGATTTACCAGGCTACATTGCACCTGCCTGGAGACCACCCCGTTCACGGACTCCAATTCAGTTCTTGGAAACACCCTTGCGGAGAGCCCCTAGGCCCCTCAGGCAGCCCCCGGCGGAAAGTGTACCTAAGTCCCTAACTGTTCAGTCACTAGCAAGACGTGTCCTGCGTAGACCCAAGAGTACCCCACCACGTATTAGCTCCCCCAAGGATTCGCGAGATTTGCCAGTGCAGCAAATTCTGTCTGATTCATCGTTAGCCCCCAGTTTAACACGACACGGTATGGAATCGTTTTCAATGTTCGCCCAAGCATCATCTCCGTCTGCGGACACCTGTGGTTCCATTCCCCCTCCCCCGTCACCGGAAGCCCTGTTAGTAAGCCCGGTGGTTCCCAGTGCCCCCAGGCTTGATCCTGTTTGTGAGGTGGAAGAGAAAAGCAGTATAGCTTCATTGAGTGTCGCGGATCATGGAGCAAGCCAGGTTGAAGGTAATAATGCTGTGGCTAACCTCTCAGAAGTCGAGGAAAGTGATGAGGAAACTGATTTAAGTCGGCAATCCCAAAACGCTAAGCTTGGAAGCAGTGAAGAAAAACAACGAGAAGTGGGCCTTGAGGTGACAGAAACTGCAACAACTGAAGAAAGTAAAGAGATTGAAAAAACGCAGAATTTTAACTTTCAAGAAGAAACTGTTTCCTTGTCTGTTGGTGGGGATTCTCTCCCAGAAAGTGGCAAACAAAATCTACCTACAGCAGGCACTGTGAACGATGAAATCACGAAAAAACAAACTGAACACAACAAAGCTGAGCCCAAAAAACAACAAGACGAGATTCCGAATGAAGTTGACACGAAAGCGGATGACGAAGAGGTGATAGAAGATCCTCCACACCCCCCAGGCTCACCAGATGTCAGCACTCCTGATTTCACTGAAGGACTGGACATGAGCCTCGATCTCGAGGCCGAGTTGCGCGCGGCTATGGAAGGACTGGACGACTTAGTGGACGGTGACGTAAGCCGAGCGCAAAAACGGACTTCTCCTGAATTGGAGGCTTGGTAGCTATCGTGTTATAAAAAAAAATTAGCAATTTTCATTCGGTTTTGCGCTAACAACTCTATCAATGTAAAATCGTGATGAAAAAGTATTGCGTAAAAAGTAGATGCCAATTTTCTCGCTTTGAGTCATGGAACACTTGAAAGATGTTTTCGTTTTTGCATCATGAATTGTACAGTAGTTGTATAAAAACTAGACATCTTGTAGGAATAAATAAATAATTATCGTTTTTAATTGAATTTCTTCATTGTTGCTTTACACTGTATTGTGTTTCCCCTGATTCGTCCCCACTCGTCTCTTATCAGAAAAAATAACAAGCGCTGGGAATGATGGGAAGAAAGGGTCAGGGTCTTGCTATTTTCACACAGGAGACGACTGGGGACGAGTCAGGTGTTTCCCTGCCGAGTTAAGCACGTCATTTTTTCGGAACGAGATCAGAATTTTAAAAAGCTGTCAAAACATTTCAATTAGACGCGGTTGGGAGATTAAAAAACAAACACCCTTGAGACAAATTAAACCTTAAGTACAATCACCGACTTAAGTTATGGCACTATTGTCGAGTATATTGTTTATGGTTCTGAGTTCATCGATATTTGAGTACAAAACTAAATGCTGCTTTTCCTAGTAACTGAGTATTGGGCAATATTACTTTCAACTTGTTCTCTTTGCAATCGTATTTCTTATTCATGACGTTAGTGAACTTGCAAGAATAATTAAGGATAATTTTATGCCTCGCGAACTTTTCACTCCAACAAAAGTGTTATTGATAGTCAAATTCAAAGAAAACATACGGCAACGGCAAAGACCAAAGGTTTTTCCGTTGTGTAGAGCACGTTTCTGAAACTGTGACAGGGCGCCTTTAATTGAACTATAAAAAGGGGATCCAAAGTAAGCGGTTGTCAAGAAATTGCGATCTCGGCCGATATCCAGCTGGTAAAAACAACATCTTGACACCTTCAAAACAAACTTCTTTCTACAACAACAGAAAATGAATACATCAGACGAAGCTCCTTTCGACTGTGTCGGTTCAACTTTTCCTGAATCAGAGAAGGAAAGACAAGCTTATGAACAGTTGTGCCAGTGTATAATACCGCCGGAGTCGTGGCATACAGTGGCTGAAGTGGTACTCAGCAAACTGTTATTGATTATATCCGTCTTGGGGAACCTTCTCGTTATTTTCGTTTTACAGCGAATGAAGCGGAGCGGGGAGCAGTGTGCAGCGATGAAACTGCTCATCCAAAACCTGTGTGTGGCCGACATGTCTGTATGCATTATTTACAATATTAACGAAGTCGTAGGGATTGACTCCAAGGCATCCATAACACCTGTTTGTAAAATTGTTGGGGGTTTATCATGGACTGCACTGTCTGCCTCGTCCTGCCTGATCTGTTGTGTTACAGCTGAGCGTTACCTAGCAGTTGTAAAGCCATTTGACTTTGTTCTCAATACTCGTCGAACAGTTGTCATGGTTGTGTTCTCGTGGTATTATTCCCTTATGTTCACTCTGCCAGATTTTTATTTCTTAAAGAGATTGGAAGCGCCATTTTGCGGTCGCGGAATAGTTGCGTTTTGTTCGTATGACTACATTCCAGGTACTGATATAACAGTCATTCTACTCATGACCCTGTCAGCTACTTTTTTCGTTCCACTAATTGTTATCGTCGCCGCTAATGTTGCTGTTATTCGAACATTATTAAAAAGTCAAGGATCAAAACTTTTTCGAAAGTTTCGACCCACGAATGACCAGAGAAGGAAAGGAGTCGTGCTTATTGTGCTCCTATTGACCGCCATCTTTGTTTTGTGTTCGGTTCCCTTCGCTACATACCTGTTGTTGGTGGCAGTGTCAGTAACAGTACCAAAACAATATACAATAGTAGCTTACTTTCTTATGCTTGTAAACAGCACAGCTAACGCTTTCGTCTACTCGTTTTTCAGCGCTGAATTTCGCAGAAACTGCAAGGAATTATTTTTTCAACTCTTTAGCTGTATTCGAAACATATTTGTAAGCCGTGGTTGCTGTTAAAAGTCAGAAAAGAAAGTATTGATTATTTATTATCTCATAATTGGTTTTCTGGCGTAGTTTAATGTACTTCATCATGCATACGTGCAAAATAATTTTGAACACCCCGTCCACACCTTCAGTAGGCTTAATTTGTTAGTGGAAAGTGCTTTTTCATCTGAAAACTGTTTAATAAATACGACCTTGTTTCTTTTCAATTGCTGCTACTGTATATTTTAAGCTTAGTATTTTGGGTAAAGATTCATATAAATACGCGTAGAAATTTGAAATAATACCACAAAATGCATGTACAAACAATATAATGTAAAAAGATAATATTCATAGCAAAAGAAATATATAATCGAGAAAGGCAGTTCCTCTTTAGTCGCTTACTCTGTCGTCGTTCTCTCTCTCTTCCTCTGACGCACATGCAAAGCGACGCAGACAGATCGATACAGTATTTGTGATCAGCCGGAAAGCCCGGATTAAAAATTTGACTTCAATAGCTTTTCTAACGAAACTTTTCATATTTGCATAACAATGCAGTTGAACCTGTTACTGGTACCACCAATTATGGTAGGTAAAAAGGTATAGACTGCATACGAGTCTTGTGGCCCATCAAGCCGAAGCCAGTTTTCCCAGTTTCCTTAGCATGAAGCGACAGAGAGTATTTCTACTCCCCCCTGGATGGGATGCTAGTCCATCGCAGGGTTACGCCCAGCAGTAAATTCGCCGGTACCTATTTATACACCTGTGAGAGTAAAGTGTCTTGCCCAAGAACACATTTCGCAATTGCCTTGATGTATTTGGTGCATCTATCGCTTTCAAACCTAGTTCTTGTAGAAAATATAAGGACGGCGTTTATTTTCAAAAAGAAAAAAGAAAATTTAGCCGTCGAGTTTCACGTTCTCCAAAGTACTCAGAAATTGGTCATTTCACGTTGTTTGTTTTGCAGAGGGCGGCAAAGAAATGTACAGTTAAGCAATAGACCACAAATTACTACGGTTTATAGGCTGATAAACCATGCGGGATGTTGGTAGAACACGAATCACAAGCTGCAGGCGAGTGATTTACAAATTCTTTGAGTGTTCTACCAACATCCCAAGTGGTTTATCAGCCTATAAACCATAGTCACTGGTGGTCTGTTGCTTTTATATAATAATTCAGAAAATGTGCGATTTTTCCATGCGTTTACTGGCACAATAAACCATAGCTGATTGTCCAATCATAGCACGCGCATTGCAATTGATTTGGTTATCATATAAAGAATTATAACGCACGTGCAGATATGCAGAGCTATTGTACTGCTCATTAAATCTTTTGTTTAGCGACGTTCTCTTTGACGTTGCCGTCGCTGAAGCTCCCATTATCTCCGACCTAGATCTTCAAATTCTGACTCCTTAATTTTTCGAAAGAACTTGTATTCAATATGTCATTATTACACAATGATGGTTTACCACGCGCATCACGGGAATTGCATCAGTTTGATCGTGATGTCAACAGACCTAACAAGTGTAGTTTTAATTGAATATTGCTGCTGTTATTATACCCCAATAAACGTAGGCTACAGAACAGCCAGTTTCAGGCTCTTGGCCGGTAGTTCAGTGGAACAGACTAGCTGCAGACTGACAGGGAAGATCACAAGAATGAATGTTCTGTCAAATAAATTTGATGTTGTGAGAGCAATAGTTTTGGTACCGAAACGTGGGGACTGCGCCCCCGATTTATCGGTATCGGGATCATTTTGAAGTAATTTAAAGTTTTTGAGAATGATGGATTTTACTGCGTGGTTGTGAGTAGGGTTAGATACATTATGCTCGTAAATTTGACCATTATGCTTTTAGCGTCACCCTCGTGCCATTATGCCGAAAATTATGCTCCTGCCAAACCATTATGCTCGTGTGATGCCGGCTGAAATGTCGCCCTTGAATCCACGGTACCACCCAAACGAATTTGCGACCCTCGGGAACTGCCTTGTGATTGTTGTCAGGACCTGACATAATGCAGTAACCAGGCCTCTAAACCAGTAACCAAGCCTTAGAAAGAGCTGAATAATCAGACAGGAGGCAAATTCGATATTTTTTCTCACATTTTCACTGAAAATAGGAGTAGTATATCAAGGGTTTAATGAATACCACCTCGTCGTGCAACTTTTAACATCTTCGCCCAAGTGAAACAAGCTCGCTTTTTGCTCGCTTCTTTCACTTGGGCGAAGATGTTAAAAGTTGCACTCCGAGGTTGTATTCATTAAACCCTTGATATACTACTCCACTGTCAGGTTCTAACAATTAGACAGAAGCGGAGGTTCCCAAAAAAATGTGCGGAGCAAACAACTGTGAGTGGTTGCTGCGAAACCGGCAAAAGAACTGCAACAAAAAGTGCAACGGAAAATATTGCGCGTAGCACAATTGGCAAATAAAAAAAGGAATGCAAAAACCGTTGCCATGTCGCAGCTGTGGAATCGGGATTTTAACCGACCACCGCCTATGCAGGCAATGCGGAGGGCACACGCTACAGATGCGGCTAAAACGCATAGAGAAAAAAGCAAAGAAAAATTATTCGCATGTTTTGCGCGAGCTATCGCAAAAAGATCAAGCATTTAGAGGTTTGCCACCAATTAGAGAAATGCACCATTATTAAAACAACCAGAAATTTGCACCAAAAATGGCTGAAACGTGGCAGAAAATAGAACAAGCCCTCGCGGAAATTGATATTGAAAAACTGTTAGAACAAATAAAACCCGAAATTAGGTATGTGTTAGCCCCATAGCACCCCCAAGGCGAAAAAGAGGGGCAAAAGTCAGCGTTCCACAGGACAGTGTTCTATAAAACATGTTTGATCCAGTCCCTCCCCAGAAAGTCAAATCGAAAGATAAATACCATGAATCTCTTGCATGGTTCTTTCCTGAACCAGAGGCTGAGGGAATGGAAAAAGGACGCCGATTTAGAAGATGGGTGTTCCCAGGGCGTGACGAAAACCTCACAGAGGAAATCATGGAAAAGATTCGAGATAGAGTTAACACCTCGATGTATATAAGGTACGATTTTTCTTATTGGCTGCAACACGTCGATGAGGGAAAGATTATTTTGTGGTATCAAATTTTGAAAGGGTCACCTTGGATTTATAAACTTTCAGAAGCGGAAAAATATTTGAATGAAAGGGAGGAGGAGCGTCTGGATGTTGACAATCTCGAAAGACCGAGTACAAAGTGGAGGTTCATAGGCTTTGAAGATGTTTTTGTGAAGGTTGTGCTTGACCGCCAGCCTTTGTTGGGCACAGGCCCCTTGCCAGACTGGCTGCGCAACCTTGCTCGTGGACGTCTTGGGACAATGGTGGCACTGGACACTTTCCAAGATAATTTGTGTCTCTGGCGCTGCATATCAGTGCACAGAGGAGCCAGACCAGATAGAAGTACAGCAGCAGCCCGAGAGCTTGCCAAGAGTTTCTACGATTTCGCAACCGCTCCAAAAGACATACCTAAAACGTCTCTTGACGAATTAGACAAGGTTGAAAAGCATCTCAACAAAAAAGTAGATTTTTCGGAGTGGCTCGGCATCAAAGTTTATGAGCCTGAGCAGGAAGAAGACGGCGAAGTGGTTTGGCATCTTAGAAGAAACGCGCCAGCCAAACTGACAAACATTCTGACAATTGGCATTTACGGGGGGCATGCTTTTTTCTTAAAAGACATAGCAACGCTTGCGAAAATTTATGGGTGTGTTCATTGTCGTGCGAGATTCACAAAAGCTTGCCATCTTCAACGGCACGCTCAAACGTGTGAGCAAGGGAAAACGAAAATTGTTTGCCCGGGCGAAAAAGTCGAAGCCCCTGCAGACAGTTTTCGAAAAGGCTTTTTATCCAGAGAACAAGGCTTCCAAAGAATCGCTACGGTGGCTAGACCAAGAAGACAAGCGGCAGAAATTCCACATCCACCACGCAATGTGTGGCCACGGAGGTGAGAGGTGGGTGTTGGGGGCGCCAGTCGACGGTTACCACCCAGAAACAAAGACCGTGTTTCAATATCACGGCTGCCACTGGCACGGGTGCCGAAAATGTTTCCCACACAATCGTGACAAAATAATAAGAACGCATAACGACCAAACGCGCGAAGACAGGTGGAAGGCCACGCAGAGGCGCACAAGAACGCTCCGGGAGGCCGGCTACCACGTAAACGAGGTTTGGGTGTGTGAAGTTGGGGAAATCGAGGCCGAACCCCCGCAGGCCAAAACAAAAAGCTACCCGCACGCGATCCTCTTTGATTTCGAAGCATTTGGCGACTCCAACCAGCGGAAGGAGCCCACGACCATGCTTTCGATCGAGAACGCGCACGTGCCAATCTCGGTGAGCATCGGCGACACGCTCGAAAGAGAGCCCACCCACATCTGCGAAAGAGACCCCGCAGAGCTGGTTCGCAAGTTTATGGAAGAGCTGGAGAGACGCGGGAAAAACATCCGGATCAAAGTCTAGGAGGAGTTTATGCCAGAAGACTTGGGCCTGCTTCCGAAAGCGCAGCGGCAAAAAATTGGGGAATGGTGCGACCAGGTGCCTGTTGTCGGTTTCAACTCGGGCAGTTACGACCTGAACTTGATCAAAAGCTACTTTGTGGAGCGGCTTGCTGACACAACCGGAAAAGTTAGAGTGGCGAAAAAAGGAAAAAAGGTTATGTTCTTGCTGACCTGGGGCTTCCGTTTCCTGGACATAATTAATTATCTTGGTCCGGGGACCAGCTACGAAAAGTGGGTGAAAGCCTACGAATGTGCATCAGAGAAATCGTGGCTTCCGTACGAGTGGTTCGATTCGCCCGAGAAGCTCGACTATCCAGGGCTACCTGACTACCCCGAGTGGTACTCACGTCTGAATGGTGAGCATGTGCTCTCGAGAGAAGAATGGGAGGGGTGCAAGCGCCTGTTCAAAGAAAAAGGCATGCGCACATTCGCGGACTGGCTACGTTTTTACAACAATCTAGACGTGGCGCCAGGTCTTGAGGCTTTGGAAAAGATGCGGGCCTTCTACACCGAAAAAGGAATCGACATCTTAAAAGACGCGGTCAGTGTCCCGGGGGTGAGTTTGCACTACTTACTCCGGGGAGCGGTCGAGAGAGGCGCGGATCTCTGGAGTCCAGGGAAAGAAACATACCAAATGTTGAAAGGCGCTGTTGTCGGAGGGCCGAGCATCGTTTTCACGCGCTACCACGAAGCCGGTGTGACAAAGATAAGATCGCACAAATACGAAGACGCCCGTCTGTGCAAAAAGATCTTGGGTTACGACGCCAATGCCCTCTATCTTTCAACGATGCTGAGAGAAATGCCTTGCGGAAAGGAAAGGGTCGAGCACTTCAACAACACAGAGGACGCAGCGTTTTTGATAACGTATAGGCTCAAAAGAGGAACATGGTTCGGATTCGCCGAGGTCGACATAGAGATTCCGGAGCCCCTCCACCCAAAGTTCGAGGAAATGTGCCCGTTCTCCTACAACAAAAAGGTGCCGGACGAAGTTGTCCCGGAACATATGTTCGAATACTTGCGCCAAACGGGCAGAAATCGCGGAGACGGGAAAAAACTCGTGGGAGCTTTGTCCGCAAGGAGACTTTTGCTCTTTGCGCCTCTGTTGCGATGGTACTTGGACCACGGGGCGGTTATCACAAATGTTTACAAAACAATCGACTACCAACCGGCCAAGATCTCTCCCTGGTTCGTGGAGCAGGTCACCGAGGCGCGGCGGACAGGAGACGTGGAAAAAAGCAAGGCGCTGCTGGCAGACGTTTTCAAGCTGCTTGGGAATAGCGGGTACGGAAAGCTCATCGAAGCGTTGCAGCGGCAGACAAACGTGATTTACACGAAAGATGAGAAGGTGGTCAACAGAGCCCTGCGAAGCGCGTATTTCGCCAACCTTGATGAGATCGGGCAAGCGTATGAGCTGGAAAGCCGGAAGCCAAGGATCACAATCAGACGGCCGTTTCAGGTTGGAATCGCCGTCTACCAACTGGCAAAGCTGCGGATGCTGGAATTCTACTACGATTTCCTCGACAGGTATTTCGACAGAAGAGATTTTGAGCTGATTCAGATGGACACAGACAGCAACTACACGGCCATCTCCGCGGAGCGTCTCGAGGATCTTGTCAGACCGGAGCTGCGGGCGGAATTCGAGACGCAGAAGCAGCAGTGGCTGGCTTGGGACAAATGGAGCGGCCGCACGCCCGGGCTCTTCAAACTCGAGTGCGAGGGGAGCCGGATGATCGCGCTCTGCTCAAAGTGCTACTTCATCGACGAACCGGGCGAAAAAAAGACGTTCAGCACGAAAGGGATTTCGAAGAAGCAAAATGATATAACCTGGCAGCGTTTCAAGGCAGCTTTGGAAGGAAACAAGGATATGGCAGCCAACAGAGGTTTCAGGATGAGGGACGGCCAGATGGTTACCTACGAGCAGCAGAAACTGGGGCTGAGCTCCTTTTACGACAAAAGGTGGGTGCTGCCCGACGGAATTCACACAGAGCCAATATAATTTCACTTATGTTGATTTGGCGGCATTTGGGATTGCGCCAACAGAAGAGATGGCAGCTTTGGCGATGCCTGGTCTACTTTTTATAACAGAGAGAGTGTTTTTCGAAACAAAGTTTAGTTCAAATTTGTGCTGGACGCTGTCAGTTTTTTTCGAAGCTCTTCCCGAAGTTCGTGGCGAACCTGGTTTTTTATCGTTTCGATATCCGGCAAATGGGAAGGTTTTTCCGCGAAGTTTTCCCGCAACCTCTCTTTAAGTTCACGATATTTCTGCATTTCACGTGTTATCTGTTTAAATTCAGCGTCGGAAACATTGTTATCATCAATAGCTTGGGAAACGGAACTTTGGATTGAGTCATGCTTTGCTAGAGCCAGAGCTTGAATTTTAGTATGCTTTTTAATTTTCCTTTCAAGCTTCTTGTTTACAACAGACAAGCCTGTGGAAGCAAACCCAAGGAGGACTGCAAATCCAGCAACAGGCGCTCCAACCACAATTCCGACGCCCGTGAGTGAAGATGCGACGGCCCCCGAAGAAAGGAAGGCACTTCCAACGCCGAGAGAAACCACTGAATTGTGGATAACTTTGCGGGCTTTCTTGTATTTTTTCAATACAAGCCTCCGATGTTCAACCTCATCGGAAATTTCTTTTTCAATTTTGCTGATCTCAGTAAGCCGGAAATTTTCTGGAGTTCGTTCCAGGGGAAGCTCTGGATAAATAGGTGGAGCACTCGGCTGCAAGACATTTGTTGAAGACATGGTATATCTTCAGATTTTTTTTTTCAAATGATTTGCAATTCGAATTCAAGAGGGTGATCGTTAAAATCAAAAAGCTCTCCGTCCACGTCTTTGACTGAAAGCGTAACGCTGTGGACATATTTGTCAGTCGAAGCGACACGAAAGGGCTGCTGTTCGCCCGTTTGATAGTTGACTTTTTGGAAAGCTTCCCCTCGGATATCAAACTTTGCAAGAAGGGTTGAAGCTATATTGTGGTCAACCAAGTCGCAATGGACAAATTAAGTAGTCGGTATTCGAAGCCGTTTGACGAAAGTTCTAAAAAACAAAACGCGGGAAATACCAAGAAAATCGGCTAAGTCGTCGTCAAGAGTTATTTTTTTATTCTCAAAGTTGTTAATTACCATTGCACCAGCTGGTGTATTGATTTGAGTGGGAAGTTTTACATCAAATTTAGCGAAAGCATATTCAATATTTTGAGCCATACTTTCAAGAGTGTAATGCCCTCTGGGTAATGTTATGGGAACAGCTCGTTTACCATCTGGATCAGACATTGCAATTACCCCATCGTTTTTCAAATTATGCCACGAATTTCGAAGCGAACAAGACAACAGCCTTACGAAAGAGGCCTCTGGAATCGGGTTGTCAAAATAGACGGTGCATGGATTAGAAGACGTAGAAATAGTAAGCACAACCATTTTATTTTGTTGCGCGCAAATTTTCAATTGAAAAAATAACAGGGAAAAAGAAAATGAACATCTGGAAAACCGCACGCAAGCAAGATTCTGTTGTGTTTGACTATCTCGAAAAAAGGGCGCAGGCTGCAAACGGCATTTCCACAAATGCGAAGCTTGCACAAGCCAAGGCGTGGGCGGCTTTTTCTGCACGGTTTCCAAGGGCAGACAAAAGCCGATTTGAAGCGCAGACATTTTTTGCGCCAGACCACACAGCAACAGCTGAAGTATTCTGGAAAGAGAATCCCGGCAGTCTGAAAAGCGTATTCGGTTCAGACCGCAAATATTGGAGTGCGGGCATGAAAAGCGCGCTGGGTTTGGATGACGTTGGCGGCTTCCCTTACCAGTTATCACCTAGTGCAAAAAGTTCGCTGCCGGTTCCAGCAGTTGAATTTCATGACGCGGCACCTAGTTTGAAGAAAATATTCAACAACAAAGTGGATATTTATGTCTCCCCTGACCAGTATTTTACAGCAAAGTTCAGAGAGGTATTCCAAAAGGAACAACAGAAGTTCGAAACGTCAAAACCCGCGAAAAAATGGCTAGCAGGTCCAAATCTGTCTTTCTGGGAACAGCAGCTGAACTTTGCCGTGTGGTGTGCAACGACAGGTTGTGGAATCTCACGAAAAGTATTTGACAAAAACAACACAACGCTAAATCTCTTTCACCACAGGTGCGGGCTTTTTATATATTCCACGTGTACTTTACGGTTCGACGAATCCTCTTTCAGCTCGGAGGAATCCAAAGCGTGAGCGCGCTGCCGGGAGACCCAACATTCAGTCAGATTAACAATCATTACGATGAAGCTTCTTATAAAAGATTATGCGCAGAGTTCGGTGTTGACCCGTCAACTGATTTCCGCTTCACGCTAGGTCCAAATCACGGGCTGGACAGCGTTTACATTTATTGTCACGATCCTTTTGTTCTGGATGTTCCATATCCATCAGCAAAAGCAAAATTTGATGATGAAGACCCAAAAGGCGTCTGAAAAAGGAATTTCAGTATGCTTCATAAGAAACGATGCCGCGAAAGAGCAATTCAATTGGTTCACACCCAAAACCACGGCTGGTTTGACCCAGGCTGGTTTGTCGCGAATAAACCAGTCGATTGAAGCCTTTGTGTATTGCATCTTGGGTGCGCAAGTAAACGTGAGAAGCAGCATTCTTGGTGCTGGAGGCAGAGCAAAAGAAGCCCAGAGCGAGTTCCTGGTCTTGGTGAAAGACGCGATAGGACAGCCCGTCCTGGCCAAGTCAGTTCAAAGATACCAACTTGCCGTTGACGAGGCAAAGGTGAGGCTCAACCTTGCTGTATGCCCGGGAGCTTGGTTAATGCCAGGGAATATGGTGATAAACACAGAAAGCACTATCGGTTACAATAACCAGTTGAAACAAGCGGTACAAGGCATGAAACTGGGGATAAACAACGAGGTTAACAGGAGCACAAGAAAAGCGGCGCTTCAGCTGATGGATGGCGGGAGATCAAAAATTAACAGGCCAAACAGCCATCCTTCAAATCCTATTCATGCCACAGCTGAAAGCAAAAAAGATCCAAAACCTGCAGGCAACAGAAGAAGTGCAACAGAAGAAGTGCAAACAGAAGAACCAGTGCTCACGGTTGGCTCCGGCAGCCAGGCACATCTCGACAATAAAATAGCTGTTGCTGTTGGTGCGGTTGCAGTTGCGGGGCTGGCGTTTTTGACATTACGTTAACGTCGTTTTTTGAAATCCTCAACCAAAAATGCCACCACAGCTAAAATAAGAAGCCATGTGTGTTCTGCCAGAAAACCAATTGCCTGGCCAGCAGCTTTGAAAAGGAAAGACACAATAGAGCCAATTAACCCTGGAAGAATTCCAGCAAGTTTTTTGCCAACCTCTTTCAAGCCATTTCCCAACCCTTTGGCGGTGGCTTTCAGCGAGTTGTTTATGACGCCAACTACAGCGCCAATCGTGACACCAGCAGCAAGAAGGACAGCCATGACGGTCATGCCATATTTTTGGAAGATCTCTTTGACCCTTTCACGAAGCGGCATGGCTCTTTCTATTTCCTCAATCTGTGTGTCAACCTGGTTGATCTCTTCGAGACGTTGTGCAACTCTTGCTTCCGCGGCTTCTTTATCAGAGGGTGAGGCGTTCTCATCGTTGATGACCGCCCTGTCTTCTTCATTTTGGCGTTCCAGTTCTGCTTTTTGAATTTTTAGCTCTTTGAGGGCTTCTGTGTCAATTTGCTCTTGAAGTTCACTTATGTTTTTGTCTAACCTGGCATTTTCTTCTGTGAGCTTCTGTATATCTTCTTTTAATTTTGGCGCCTGTTTTGCTGTTTTGTTGATTTGTTCCAGGTGCTTTCTTTTATCTTGATGTTCTTTTTCAAGGTCTCTTTTCACCTGTTTCAGTTTTTGAATTTCTTTTTCATCCAAAGGACCATGTGTATCTTCAAGAGCAGCTCTCTGTTCATCAATTACTCTCATTCTGTTTCTGATTTATTCCATGTCATTTTTAACTTTTTCTTGTTCTTCTGCCATAGATAAAGATTTTTCCAATTCTTTTTCTTTTTCAGCCAGTTCTTGCTGAACGGCTTCCTATGATTCATAAATGGACTTTCCGAAGGCAGTTTTTATTTCTTTGGTAAGCCTTGGATTAAGTTGCTGTTGGTTTGTACCCCTTTTTGTGGTAAATATGTCATATGGCTTTTTTCCAGCGCCAAACATTTTAACTTGAAGCCTTCCGTTTTTTGGGCTGTAAAAAAACTCAAGCTCGCTTGAGCTCATGTTCGGAAATTGCTCTTTTGCAGCAAGCCAAGTTCGTTCACTGCCGCTCACCAATGGAGTTTCCTCGGTGAAGGAAGTGTCAGGCAGCCCGCTCTGTTCGTGAAGCCTTGTTTCCATTTCAATTTCTTCGCCACCGTGATAGGGTGTCGACGCAGAGACAGGCTGAGTCTGAAATGGTTGGGTTGAATTGCCCTCTTGTTCATCGTCATCGCCATCGTTGTCGATAGCATCGTCAAGTTCAGGGTCTTCGTGGCCAAAGGGATGTGGGTCAAAAGCAGGGTTTTCAAAACCGCCACCTTCCGCCATTGTCTATTGAATAAAAAAAATTTTCTGTTTAATATACAAATGGCAGTGCAAGCAAACCTTCAACCAACGTACAAAGAGAAAAATATCCACGCGGCGAAATTCGAGCGTGCAACGCAACGCTTCACCTTTAATCCAAGCGAGGCCAACCCCGGCGAGATCCTGAATGTTTACGCGCCCAAGCTGGGTGAGAACGAGGTCCTCGTACCCGGCTCGCTCGCACTAATTTTCAACATCGACCTGGCTGGAGGGGACCCCAACAACTTCCTCGTACAAAACGTCGGGCGCGCTCTGGTCGACAGGCTGGTTGTGAAGTTCGGGATCGAAGATGTGCATGTCATGGGGGGATATGACATCTACAAGACCTGGGAGGACCTTTTCCTCTCGCAGGAGGAGCGGGACAACAGACAGCTCGATGGAATTCAAAGCGAGGACCTCTGCAAGATCCGCTCAAATACTGAGGATAAGAAAACCTCAGGCGTCGACGCGGAAAACGCGCTCGCCGAAGTTTATGGCACAGAATACCGGATCCGGCTGGACCACCAGATCCTGACCGACCACGGAGTCTTTTATCCCCAAGCGCTCTTTCACGAACTCTTGTTTCAGCTGACCCTTGCACAGGCCTTTCAGGTTGTCAAAGGCTCAGACCCCACAAAACTGAAATGCAAGCTGAAAAACATTCAGATCGAGTACGAAATGATGAGTGGCAAGTCTCTGGCGGACGAGGCGCGCAGTGTTTACTCCGAGGGAAAGGCATTCGCGTACGATCACGTCCAGCTTCTTAAGACGCACACCTTCCCCAAAAACGATGAAAAGATTAACCTCAGTGTCAACCCCCAGAGTAGGTCCTTGAAAGCAATCCTTCTCCTGTTCATCGAGCCTTACGCTCAAGGGGCCAGAGATTCAGAAAAGTTCATCAACCCCGGCCTCACGAAAGTCAACGTCACGGTGAAAGGCAAGCCCAACAGGCTCTACAACACCGGCATCACAAAGAGGGACATGTGGGAGATGGTCCGCCGCCTCTTTCCACAGAAAATAACGCCCCACATGAATAAGACAAAGTTCTGGAGCGAAGATAAGTTCGGGCTTTTGGTCGATCTGCGCTCCATGACAGATCAGTCGCTGCACGGCAGCGGCACACGGCTTGTGAACACGCAAAACGGTATTCTGCTCGAGCTCGAGAGGAAGGCGAGCGGAGGAGGCAAAGTGAACTGCCACATTTTCGTGATCAGTGACGCGCATATGAATATATCGGGGCAGCAATTAGAATCTGTGCAATTCTAATATAATTGATCCAAACAACATACCGTTCAACGCTCTCATCGTGGGGCCGACGAATTCAGGCAAATCGCAGTTTGTGGTTGATCAGCTCTGCGGTCCTTTTCACGACAAGTTCGACTACATCGCGCTCATCTGCCCGACATTCGCGCGTAACAAGACTTTTCATCGTTTCGCTGTGGCGGACCCGCGTTTTTATGTAATCATTTGCGAACAGAAGTCGGTTGAACCCTGGTTGAAGCTTGTTAGCTGGTTTTTGGAGGGCACCAACGCGCTCATAATCCTCGATGACTGCGCAGCCACGAAAGATTTGAAAAAGCGCACAGGCCCGCTGGTCAATCTCGCATTCAGCGCCCGCCACTCAGCTTGTGGGTGCTCACCCAAAAGATGACCAGCATCACAGCTTCTTTCTGCGAAAACGTGGCTGCGCTTGTGGTTTTCTATACGCCCTCGTGGAAGACTTTGCAAGCGGTTTTTGAAGATTACGCCGGCGAACTTTCTAAAGATGAGTACAAAGAATTCATTTCGAGGTTGAAAAAAAAAATAAGTTTTCCTACCTTGTGTTCGCACTTCGGCACCCTTACGGAATAAAATTTGTGCGCAATTAAAAAAAGAAACCTATATAGCAAAACAATCAATGAGCGCATTCGAAGAAGACCCCGTGATTACCGAAGTTTTGAACTTGCTTGAAGCTTAGCCAGCGAGCGCGCCCGACAATGTCTCTTCATTGCAGCCTGATATTCCTGCACTTCGTGAGAAGTTGGCCGTGCTGGTGTCGGCAGGAAAATCAAAAGAAACCCTCGGCGTGCAACTGTCGCACGAGCAGGTCAAACGCCTCTCCGACAAAGATGTCGAGAAGTACATCAAACGTTGGGAGGCCTTTGAGGGCTCAAAGACAACTGATAGCCTGCTCGACACCTTTATTTTTCTTGTGACCAAAGCGGTTGGAATTTTCGTTCACTTCAAAGACATCGACACTTATCAAAAAGAACTCAGAAACCCCTATTTCATCAACAAAGATCTCACCAACCTGGCCGGCACCATTGCTTTAAAGTGCGGACGTTTTCTCTCTGTGACCGACGCTGCGCTTATCACAATAAAAACATTGATTGGAAAAGCGAAGCAAAATCGGAAGAAATTATTGAGCAAAACTCACCAACCGCTGAATAATTCCTCAGAAATAGTCAACAATTCCTCAGAAATAGTCAGCAATTCCTCACAAAAATTTTTTTAAGCATATATTTGTTTCCAAGTAACAATGGTTGAAGAACAGCAGCAGCAAGAGGAAAGCCAAGCAACTTCACAAACTCCGGCCACAAAGCCCGCAAAAAATCCCAAGAGAGTGGCTGCTGGTAAAAGGGTTGCTGAAAGAACTCGGTTGGCCCGCGAAGCACAGAAAAAAGCTTATCTCGATAAAATCGCAAACGAGAATGAAAAATCTGCGCCTGCGCCAGAGCCCGCTGCAGATGATGATTCCAAAGACTCAAATGGTTTCAGCACAACCCAATGGATCACTATTATTGGAATCGGTGTAACGCTTGTTACAACCTATGTCAAGCGTGAAGACATCCGTGCCTTTTTTCGGCCAACTGCACCGGCACCTGAGCCAGCACCTGCAAGCATCTCCACCGCAACCCAAAAACATCCTTCTCTATATGGACTAGAGTGGAGGAAAAAAAAATCATTTGAATATTTTTTTGGTGAATATAAAATGCGGAAAATCAACTTATCCCAGTTAGCGATAAGCAGCGCAGCAGTTACAAGCATTGGCTTATTTTGGTGGTATTTCACATAGTGTTGGATAGCCAAAAATCCTGATCTCGAGACTGCGGAGGAAAATGAGGAAAATGAGGAAAATGTGGAAAACGTGGAAAATGTGGAAAATGTGGAAGAGCAAATTGATCAAAAATTGGAAGAGTTACGAGAGCGGGAAATAATTTGCAGAGAGCTGGAAAAAATTTTGCAAAGATCTGAAAAAATTTCCAATTGAATAATTTTTCTATATTCTATAACCAACATGTCAGACAACAAGATCGTCAAAATCGTCATGGATGCCGCCACCCTCGTCGGCCTCGCTGCTGGCATTGGCTGGGTGGCCAAAAAAACGTTCAAGAAAAGTTTTTTTCTTCTAATTCCATCGAAAACTACGCAATGTTCACAGCTGTCATGGCGGGGAGCGTTGCGCTTAAAAAAATACCTGGTGGGCCAGAACATCCTTCCCGCCAACGTCTAAAACCCTTCCGGCCAACATTTTGAAAATAAAAATATAAGAAAAAAAAAATGGCAAGTATCGCAATTATGGTTGGCGGGGCTGTGTTGAATGCAGCAGCTTTCATCGGTGGCAATTATCTTGCGAGGGCTTTTGGAGGCGGTGACAAAGCTGCGCTTGAAGAAAAAGTGCGGCATGATAAAGCTCTCGAGGCGTACCAAGCTGCGTACGCAAAATACGCGCGTGACCGCACCAAACTTCTTGACTGGATTGCGACAAACGCGCAACAGAAGGAGGAGGCCAAGCAAAACTTCACCAACACCGACTTCGCTTTCAAACTCTACAACAAACTGCACCCTAAGAGCGGATGTCACCTCCCAAAGAGCCCAAGTTCTCTGATTTTTATCATCCAAGCGAGCAGCAGAAAAATGGTGAACTCGCGTTCGTTGGCGCCGGGGCGCTCGCTCTGGCTTGGGCAGCCTTTCGGTTCCTTTAAACTTTTTTGACTCCTTTATAGTGATGGAAGCAAAACTCTCAAAGATATACCACGGTCCGGGAGGCTATTGGAAAGGCCTTGCTGCTGTTAAAAATTATCCGATGCCGCCAAGGTGTCAGAAGACACCGCAAAAAAGTGGCTGGTCATGCAAGCCCTCTGGCAGATCTGGCTGCCCGCTCCGAGGCACATTCCACGGCCAAAATTCGACGTGCCCACACCGAACGCGGTCCACCAGGCGGACCTGCTTTTTTTGCCGCACGACATACTGCCCCGCGGGCGCAAAGTTTTCAAATATGCGCTGACCGTCGTCGACGTGGCCAGCAGGTTCAAAGAGGCCGAACCCTTGACTTCGAAAAATTCTGATGAGGTTGCCCTGGCCTTTCAAAAAATGTACAAACGCGGGCCTCTCCAATGGCCTCAACCGCTGCAGGTTGACCCCGGGCGCGAATTCATGGGTGCCGTGTCGAAAGACATGGAAAAGCACAAAACCTTTATCAGGCGCGGGCGCCCCGAGATTCACCGCGACCAGGCCATTGTTGAACGTTTCAACCGCACCCTTGCCGAACGTTTGTTCGGACATCAATATGCCGTGGAAATGTGCGTTCTAGAAGGCGAGCGGTCCACTGCGTGGGTGAAAAGACTTCCTGCAGTTGTTGCCGCTCTGAACAACGAAAAAACCCGGCTGACTGGGAAAAAACCTGCGGAAGCAATCAAAGAAAAAGCTGTTTATTCCAAACCATCAACGCCTTATAAAAGGCCTGTTGGAAAGGACGAAAAAATCCTCCCCTCTCTTGTTCAAGTTCGTTATCTCTACTTTCCGGGAGAGCTTGAAGGGGGCGCAAGAAGGGCCACAGATCCGATCTGGTCGTTGAAAGTTTTCAACATTGAAAGAGTTTTGATCAAACCAAATCAACCTGTTCTATACTATTTGCGTGACGGTCCAGGGCGCGGTTTTGTGCGTGAAGAACTCCTGGTTGTCCCTCCAAACACCACTCTTCCTCCGTCTGACATCTAGTGAACGGACACCCTTTTAAAGAAATGGATGTATTTTGAAAAATGGGAAGTGGACGCAACGGTGTGTTAATTCAAAAGGCAAACTGCAAAAAATTTATTCCTGCCAAAAGAAAAACGCTTGTACGGAAACAAGGCTATTTTGTCGACCCTTACTTAATGACTTTTTGAGCGGTTTGGACCCGCGCGATGTTGTCCGAGCCCTTGGAGTTTCAACACCAAATGCTGACAAATCAACATCGGGTTGCCCCCAATGTGGCTCAAATTGAAGATTGGCAGAACTTTGTGAAATGATTCTGCTTTTCCACACGGTTTTCTGTATTTACAAGGAACTTTCAACACCCGTTTGGCAGAGCGAGGTCAGATGGATAACACAGCAAGTTGTTGAGGCAATGTCCGAGGTGGGCTCTGATCGTGCGCTTTGAACGCATCTTGGGTTCACACCCTTTTCACTGTCGTCAAAAGTTGGATCGCCCAGGAAGTGTTTGTCTTCATTTTTCCAGCACTAGAAGCACATTCCATTCCGTTCACAGACGCTGCGTTTTCTCGGGCTTCCGGGGGTAACCGGTCATCTTACACATACCTAATTTCGGGTTTTATTTGTTCTAACAGTTTTTCAATATCAATTTCCGCGAGGGCTTGTTCTATTACCTGCCAAGTTTCAGCCATTTTCTGTGCAAATTTCTGGTTGTTTTAATAATGGTGCATTTCTCTAATTGGTGGCAAACCTCTAAATGCTTGATCTTTTTGCGATAGCTCGCGCAAAACATGCGAATAATTTTTCTTTCCTTTTTTCCCTATGCGTTTTAGCCGCATCTGTAGCGTGTGCCCTCCGCATTGCCTGCATAGGCGGTGGTCGTTAAAATCCCGATTCCACAGCTGCGACATGGCAACGGTTTTTGCATTCCTTTTTTTATTTGCCAATTGTGCTACGCGCAATATTTTCCGTTGCACTTTTTGTTGCAGTTCTTTTGCCGGTTTCGCAGCAACCACTCGCAGTTGCATGTTTGCTCCGCACATTTTTTTGGGAACCTCCGCTTCTGTCTAATTGTTAGAACCTGACAGTGGAGTAGTATATCAAGGGTTTAATGAATACAACCTCGGAGTGCAACTTTTAACATCTTCGCCCAAGTGAAAGAAGCGAGCAAAAAGCGAGCTTGTTTCACTTGGGCGAAGATGTTAAAAGTTGCACGACGAGGTGGTATTCATTAAACCCTTGATATACTACTATAGGGAAAATATTAGTTTGTAGCATTATGCCAAATTATGCTAAAAACTTGGCCATTATGCCGGCATTATGCTCGATGCTCTGACTATGCCATTATGCTCAAAATTATGCCGGCATAATGTATCTAACCTTAGTTGTGAGGGTGAATGGAATTCTGTCGTTGTTTTCTCTCTGTGACGTTTGTTGTGCTGACACGCGGACCACCCGATGTTTGAGTTTGCTGCGTGACACCGATCAATGGCGGTTACAAAAGAAATATAGATGTACATAAATAAGTTTCCCGATTTGCTCTAAATACTAAGTTTATCCTACATGTTCAATAAACGTTGAGGTGAAATGTTAAATGAGTCTTGTGTGCTATTTTTTGCCCGTTCTGAACTGTTTCAGGCGTCATTTCGCGAGATAATTTATCAACCCCTAGATCATATTATAGAAGAGAAAGAGAGACAAGGCAGGCAGCACGTCAGCCGGCTACCACGACCTTGTCCGGTTCAAGCCCAAACGGACGCTAAACCGTCAAAATTCTCACCCCGAAAACGCCGGCATCTGATAGAGCACAAATTTCTTTGTACTTGAGCCGAGCTTGAGCTTCATGCTTCCAAACGTTTCTGAGAAAAGCGACCCTGAAGTCCAAAAAACAGCTTTCTCAATATGATCGGTGCCAGATTCGTGTCCAAAGGAATACGAATCAATACGAAAGTCAATACAAAGTCAATACGAATCTACCAATCAAACGCATCGCAACCCATGCTGCCGTTGGCCCGTTGGCAGTTTAAAAACCCAAGGCCGCCTCCCATTGGTAGATTCGAATTAACTCGCATTCTTCAGATTCCTTTGGGCACGAATATAGAGAAGAAACCGTTGTAACTAAAATTGAACTAAATCACTCCAAATCAGTTAAAAAACCACACAGCACACAAGTAAAGCAACAAAGGAGTTCAGGTGAGTGGTTTTTATTGTAATTCAACCGTTAATTTTTCGTTTTTTTCGGCTTTATTTCTTTCCCCATACAAATCCTTATAAATATGCAAATCGCTCGAGTCACGTAACACATATGAAGAGCTGCCTGTGGTGCTGCTTGTCGATCAATTTGTTGAGCGCGATGATGGCCCACTGCATGCTGGAACAACAGAAACAGGATAGCCGCGTTTGTCGAAATTGTACATTTCCTCTGATTTTAAAGACAAATCAGAGTCGTCACTGCCACAGGTAGCCCAAGCTCAATATATGAGCAGCTCTTTGTATGTTGACCTTTCTGTTGTTGCGTGACTCGAGCGATTTGCATATTTATAAGGATTTGTATGGGGAAAATAACGATGGTTTCTGTAACCTTTGAAAATGTAGCAATTTAAATAAAAATCGTCTTACCTTACTTTAGTTGTGTGGTTTTTCCCTCCTGTGTGGTATGGCCATTCTGTTGGTTTTAGTGTAACCGGTTTTGCTCTCTTTTCTTTAAGTATATTCTCAGCTCCGACTATTGCATTTCTAGCTTTTTGATTGGCTAAAAAACTCCGACTATGAGCCAATAGTCGGAGTTTTACGTCATATGGAAAATAGTGCGCCAAGTTTTTATTTTACGCTTTGTAAAATTGTGGAAATAAAAATCGGCGGCAAAACCCGGTTTGAGAATTTACTAAAACAATTATTCCATTCGCCCTTGTTGGATATGAAGTGATTATAACCAACTCGCGCTACGCGCTCGTTGGTTATTTTATCACTTCATATCCAACGCGGGCTCGTGGAATAATTGTTATATATCCTTTCCCAAGGTTGGGTACTCTGACGAAGCTGTCAATCCGATCGGCCGAAGGAAAACGGCCGTAAATTCGCTCCAGCAGTCCCAGTCGCCTCCAAATTGCGGGTAGGTCACGGACGATAGTTACTTTTTCCATCCGTGGTCTTTGCTCGCGTCGATTTTTCACAGAGACGGAATAAAACGTCGGCAATCTCTGAAACTTTCCCGTTTTAAGCCAGCGACAGCGGCCTTGTTCAAAATCCTCGATACCCAAACGGTCGAAAGTTAGCTTAGCGACCCGGCCTAAGACTCAAATTACTTCCATTCCGGGTGGGCGAGAGTCCTTTGCTCCCGTTGAAAATAAATACCCTCGGACCCTCTCGCCCAACCGGAGTGGAAGTAATTTGAGTAATTTGGTCAACATACAAAGAGCTGCTCATATATTGAGCTTGGGCTACCTGTGATTGTCCGCGAATGAAAAACAGTTGAGTGTTAACACTAACTCAGCCAGGCGGAGTAGTGTTTCCGAGCTTGGTTCCTTAACAGTGCGTAAATCAAAAAAAATGTTTCAGGGCTAGAAGACCTTCGCCATTTGGAATGACGGTGTAAAGAGATGTAATATCCATAGTGCAAATAAGTTTGTCTTCGCCCAGGAAATTGAAATCGCGAAAAATTTGAAGTGCGTGTTGACTGTCTTTAACGTATGGCGGTAAAGATCTGACAATAGGTGCCATAATTTTGTCTAAATAGCTGGAAATGAGGTCGACCTGGGTTGTTAGGTTTGTGAATTTTAGGTAAAAAGTAAATACACGAGGTTCTGGGAGTGGTAATTATGAGATTGGTAGAAGTAGCCGGCAATTCTTGTTTGACTATAAGGTCGTTAATAGTGCTCTTGACAATTTGTTGGTTAGTGGAGGTGAGATCGTTATCGACTTTAGCATAAAAAGAGGTGTCAGAAAGTTAAAGCGCCTCCTTTGTCGACCGCTTTGATAATTGTGTTTGCGCTTGCTAAGGTTTTCTAGCGCCGCCCTCTCTTGCGATGAAAGGTTGGTTACTGAGAAGAAAAATATGTTTATGAAGCTTTCGTAAATGCTCCCCCAAAAACCATACCCAATTTCAGACCATAAAAGCCAAAATCTATACCCGTTTTCAGACCAAAACGGCTCAAAAACCATACCCTTTGGAGCGGCACATACCTATATACCTAATATAGGGGAGTACCCCTCTCCCTGGGTTATACTTGCACATAAACACCACTTATTTTATATCTGAAATGTTCAAACATCTGAAAATCGAATGGATAGGCTTTTTCTAAACAAAACAGTTTTGTCACGGTTCTCAGTTTCATTTTACATACGGCCGAAAACTCAAATATTCAAGATGCTCTGTTTTCAAAACGAAAAGTACTATCGAGCTGAAAATTTGCGAAAAGATATATTTCCATAACCCGAAATTTTTATGACGTCACATGAAAACCAGGAATTAGCCCCAGTCCTTCTCACGATATTAGGCGTTCACAGTCGTCTCCGGTATGTAGCACACGGAATGATCCGTCTTTGATGCTTCGATTTTCCTTGAAAGCAGGCGTTATTCTATTTAATATTCATCAGTTTTGAGTTCAGTTTGCAGATTGTAAGAATGTTTCTTCAACTTTTCAGTCGTTATGTAAGTGTTGCCTGGTCCTTGTTGATCGTTTGATCAGTTCAATCTGCAGGTTATCGTCGACGGCCATTTTGGCTTTATTCGAATAGATCTTGGAAAGAACGCAATGTCGGATCTGGAAGACATTGAAGATATATTTGAGGTAGAAAGATAGTTTTATAGGTGTGCTTCTATGGTAATGATAAGAATGACTCTATAACCTATCAATGTTATGCACCTATCAATGTAAATCCCGCGGGGGACGGGGGGGGGGGGGAGGGGAAGTGCGGGCATAGGTGGGGGATTTCACAGTAGTTATCGTCCCGTTGTGGGGAATTTTTATTGTCTTTTCTAGCAACATTTTATTGACTTTTAGTGACTCTTTTGACCATCTACAATTACCCTGGAGCCAGGCAATTGAACAGAAAATCTTTGCTCAGTTCAAATCCCCCACCTATGTCCACACTCCCCCCTGCGGGATTTACATTGATAAGTGCATTAATCCCGAGGTGGGGGGGGGGGTGTCGGGCTACCCACAGGACTTTGACTGTGAGGTTTTTCCCCAGGGTGGGGATTTGGCACAGGAGATTTGACATGGCCACCATTTTTAATAGTGGATAAGTGGAAGATTTTGACCAATTATGTTGTCCCGGGGTAGGGAATTTGATTTATCTTTTCAGAAAATGTCAAAATCCCCACCCCATGCCTGACCCCCCACCTTCCTCGGCTTAACATTGATAGGTGCATATCAAGCTTCAGCATAATTTTGAACAGATATGTATGCATATGGTTAGCGCGTCTTTGCGACTCGTTTACCAGGTTTACCAGATATATAGCCAAAGAGCAGAATGTTCATTCACAGGTTAAATGTTGTGTCCACAGGAAATCAGTCAAATGCACAGTTAATATGATGACATCCAGTGTTCCGGTATGAGATCATTAGAGGAACCCGGCAAAGTGGACTGTATTAAAGTTTCTAATATGATAATATGATACTCTTTGTTGAAAATAATCAAAACCGGTTGCGAGACACTTAATCTCCCAAATCGTTGATTCACTCCGACGAAGGGCTAACGCTCGAAACGTCAGCTCTCGAATCTCTTTACAGTGGCCAATTGACATTATCAACCCAGTTGATAAAACCAAATTATATTGTTATACTTCCCACCAACACAGCACCACAGTTTCTTTAGAAACTTACCCCCTCTGTTGTGGTAAGAGTTGTTGAAAGGAATACCAAGAGCAGCTACATGTGTAGATTGAGTGCACTTCACACCTGAGTGGGGTAGTTGCTCGATCCAATACTGGCCACCCAGGCCAAGTAATTAGATGTTTTCTGGTTACTGAAGAGCATCCATTTACTCTGTCTGCGATGACATAAGTCAAAACTGATACCCTGTTTATAAATCTAGTTTGAAAACCCATACCCTTATGCGTAAATTATAGGCTATGTGTATATGGGAGTACCCCCTTCCAGGTCTGGTGTGTAAACTTCCCACAGGTACAGTACTTGTTTTTGTACATAATGAAAAATAGTTGATTGCATGGCTTTGCTAGATGGCTGTTGGCTGGCATATGTGAGGAACAAAATAAGGAATAAAAATAAATTAAATCAATAACTTAATTTTTGTGACCTCTATAATAAAGTTAAAGAATTCAGAAATTTACAGGACAGTGCTTATTGAGGAGGGTGTTATATTGATAGCTAAATGGTTTTTATCACTTTTCAGGGATTGCTGGAGAGACCAACAGAAGAAATTGCTAAGAACAAGGGCTGGCTAAAAAAGTCTTTTACCAAGAAATGGAAGAAGGGATACTATGTACTCCGAAAATATTGTGCTGGTGATCAACCTTTCCTTCAGTGGTTTGACAGAGAAGATGGTTGGCGACGACAGATGCCACGTGGAACATTAGAATTGTTTCCAAGATACAAGGTCTTCAAAAGAATAGAACACAAAGCTAAGCAACACATTTTTGAGATAAGCACTGATTCTGAGACTTTGATATTAGCTGCGGAGAGCGAGACTGTAATGGATCTGTGGGTGATTCAATTGCAAATGCAAACTATCTTAAACCCGCGAGTGATAGGTGGGTATGGCTATCATGTCATTTCTGTTTAAAATGGGGATATGACATAATGAGCATACATCTACCCTATTGGGCCAGTCTGTTTTGATTGAGATATAGATCTGAAATAAAATTATGATAAAAAAAGGTTCATGTTTGCTACACTATATTAACAGTAAAACTTTGATTACCATACCTCACAATAATAAGAAGGTATAGTTTAAGGACGGTCACACTAATTGTTTGTGCGCATCGTTACTGCGCACAGAATTCGTCACGCCACGTCATCCATCGAGCGCACGCGCTGAGGAAAAGCAAAGGGCCAGAAGCCGTTTCGTAACTGTGCTGGTAGTTCACTTGCTTAAATGGTCAGTGACCCCAACATTTTTTTTGGATGAACTGATTTTATTTACAATTCTCATCAGATTGTCAAAAATGAACAAAAAATCAATGTGGGAAGTTTATAAATTTTCAAGTTTTCTGCCCACAGGACGTCGAATCCTGCCATCTTGCAGCTGTTAGGCGAGTGTAATTTGGTCGCTAAATGCAACTTTTTTCTTTAAGGAACCACACCAATTGAATAAATTCACTTTATGGGTCCATTTAAACAATATTTGGCAGAGATACTTTACTTTAATTAAGATTTATTTGTAATACTTTTGTGCTTACAGACACTGTAGCCGTATTCGCTAGCGAAGCGCTATTTTTCAGATTTAGGGTGTTCTTCTGGGCATATTATCTTCAAAATGAAGTGGGTGACCCCCAATTTTTTTTACATTTCTGACATCAGTTACTCATTATCTTACAGTGGTGAGAGTTTCAGAAAAAAATCAATGGTAGAAATTTTTTGCGCGAACGTCCTTAAAACATCCCAAGCCTGTGATTTTGTGGTCAAAATGTTCAGGAATAAGTGAACTTTGGCATAAAGTACTTGTGACTAATTATTCAACAAATTAGCACTCAGTGTGGTCAGAAAGTCATCATCCATACACGTACATGTAACATATATCATGTGATATGTGGGTTGCAAGTCTTGCAAAGTGGTGTACAATCATAGTTGTCCAATCTCTAAAATTATTAGTAAAACAATGTTAATAGTAAAATAATCAAACTGTTCAATGTTTAAAACTAGCATCTGATTTTAATCAACTTGATCTCGGCCGCATGAATTAGCTTATGAAGTATTAGATGATATTGCAAGCAATTTGCAGGATACTTGCTCGAGTATTAGTTATGGTAGATATAAAGTGGGTATCTAACAAGCACTCTCGATTACTTTTGCTTTTTGTAGGTGAAGTGTTTAGAGTCAAAGGCAGTGGTAGTCGGCAAATGCAGCGGATTGGAGCTAAAGACCAACAATGTCTGTTACATATCTCCAGGTGGGGTCTGACATTAGCTCTTGAGCGTACACGAGCTGTGCTAGCTCAGTGGCCCTTGACAACAATTCGTAGCTATGAGGCTATGGATTCCAACGAGTTTATTTTTGAGGCTGGAAGAGCTTCACCTATGGGTGAAGGGAAGTACAACTTCTTCACACACAATGGTGATGATAACAAGATTTTTGATGTGGTAGACAATTTTGCTTCTGCTCGGCTCAGAAGACGCCAGGACACCCATTCCCCAGCAGCATCAAGTGAACTGACAGAAGATGACATTGAAAGAGCATACGATCAACTGAGGTTTAGCCTCCAACCGATTTCAGGTATCAACCATTATTCCAATATTAATTTAACATCTTTAATTGTGTTTTGAACTGGTAAAACTCCTTCTGATTGCAAGGGGTATGGCTGTATTTCCTAAAACAGACATACAGTAATACAATCGTATGAATCACACACATAGTTGCTTGAAATTCAATATTTCTTCCAGGGTTCTCAATAAGCGCAGGCGACCAGCAATATCGCCGGCTACTTAAACGTTTTTGCTGGCTACAATTTGGCAGAGATACTGTAAGCGGGAAAAAAGCGGTCATTACAAAAACGCTTAACAAAAGTGCCCCCAGTGCCGTCTACTTTCAAAACATCTCCTCGTATCTCAAATCTTATTGAAAACCCTGTTCTTCTTTCTGCCAAGTTTTTAATTAAACCGCTTGTGATTTGAACCTCCTACCTACACTCCGCAAAATCCTCAGGAAATTGCATTGATAAATATGTTTTAATTATTATTATTATTATTATTATTATTATTATTATTATTATTATTATTATTATTATTATTATTATTATTGTCTTCCCTGGTGAGGTATGGAGGTTTCCTGGAACAATTAGTCATTCACATTGACAAGTAATGCTAACTTCCCAAAACTATTTTAAAACAAACTTAAACTATGTCACTATTTAGTCCCTTCAGTCAACCGGGATAGTCATGTGAGAAACATGAATCAGAGTGATCCACAATCGATTGGCACTGGTACAATTCCAGAGACATACAACCACATAGGCAGGTCAGACAG
This sequence comes from Blastomussa wellsi, assembly GCA_947652115.1. NCBI lineage: Eukaryota > Metazoa > Cnidaria > Anthozoa > Scleractinia > Plerogyridae > Blastomussa > Blastomussa wellsi. Next base: position 458,160 of record OX393563.1, read on the forward strand.
CATTGGCAGTGCGCACAGCTTAGGAAGCTTTTCAGTTACCTCAGAGTCTGCCCTGAGCTATAATCACCTGGAACGACTTCCAAGCTGGGGCTCCCAGATATCCAGTTCTACTCAAGTCAGAGAACAGTACAACACACTTAACCCAGCACCATCAACAAGTAGTATACGTGAAGGAAGCTATGATCGACTGGCCCGCTCACCAAGCACTTCAAGTCGTAACTTTGGTCAGTCACTGGTGGGTTGCATTAGTTCTTGTAAGAAAGTTGATACTTATTTTGCTAGGGACATAGAGCATGTCCAAAGAGTTTTCTCTTCAGTCCCATCAGTTAAAATTGCTAATAAATTTTCTGTTTTTTATCTTCATTGAGCTGATTGCAATATGGATTGTGATTTAATCCTTTATTCCCAATTCATATTCTCTGTTTTAATATTGCATGGTTTGTAGAGAATTCATTTATCACCTAGTGTTGGTGGGATCAAAAGAAACTAGTCTTGACAAAAGACCAATTTTTTTTAATTTTATATTTAATCAAGGAGAATTTGAATAGGGAGCTTGATGTCAGGGGTTTCAAAACAAGCTGGCGACTACTGGAGTTCCACCGGTTACTTGACTATTATGCTGCCGGCTACTCTGGTCATAGCAATCAGCTTGCGACAAAAAAGTTCACTTGTAACAGCCATCTACTCTTCCAGTCAGTGATACCCACTCCAGAACATTTTGAAACCCCTGACAGTGGTGAACAAGGTTTGAAAGTCTTTGCAACATAAAGAAGATGTAATCTATGGATAACACTTCAATTTCCCAATACCAGTAATTATATTTTAATGTTTATTTTCTTTGAATGTGATTTCCATAAGGCTAAATAATAATGTGGGGGTGGTTAGAAATCTGTTATCGTTTAACTTACAAGATCTTTTATTCACTATTCTGCTTGCTAGACAGGCCTGACTCCATGATACATACATCTTGTGGTGTTTACAGGATGCAAGATCAGAAATGGAAAGATGTCCCCTGAAGCAACCTCCTGCCAGCCAACAGATGCCAGGGGGGCAAATGAGTCCTCCCACACCCATAAATGATTTTGGAACAGGAGGATCTTTTGCTGAATTGACAAGTAGCAGTGAATACTCTCAAGAATCAAGTGATATACAATCAAGGACAGCATGGCCCAGCATAACCAAACCAACTCAGCAAGGTACTTCGCCTCAAGATGAGAAAGGACAAAAGTACTCCAGAGGAGAAAAGTCAATTTCCATAGTTGGTTCTCCAAATTTTATGTACTTGAATGCAGCTTATGCATCTAGTGTTGAGGTTCTGCCAGCTCTGTATGCCACAGTGGATCTGAGCAAAAAGAAAAAGAACAGAAAAGTGGCTGCTGAGAGAGCATCTGATCCTGGACTAACAAGGCGGAGGAGCAAGAGCTCTGACAGCGTTTTGAGTACATCATCAACATTCACCCACTTTGCAGCATTTGCAGCAGATGCTGAATACAAAAGCTCTATAGATTCATTAATTCCCATGATTCCTCCACAAAAGCCATGCACTGAAAGGGTTTCTTTGGCTCTTAAAAGCTCAGTGTCAGAGTCATCAGATGTTGAAGATCGAGCTGAGTATGTTACCAATATACCATCCTTGCCTGCAAAGAAGGGCTCCTACAGTGGCCAAGTGGAAGCTTTAGAGAGAACTTTATCTGAAATTTCACACATTTCACGAAAGGAAACATGATTGGCGTACTGATGATGAATGTTTTTTTTTCTCACTTGGAAACTGAAAGGACAAATTAATTTAGTAACTGGTTATTTTAAAACAGACTATAAAAATGTGAGCATTTTATGATTTTCATGTAGACATTACTAAATGGTGCCAGTGACTGGCCATCAAATCAAGGTCCTCAATAGAAGGTGTATGGGTGGGGTCAGAATGTAGTTATTTCAGGGTGCATTTCTTTTTAGCCTTTGATTACAGCCATCCCTCTTCGCTCCTGGCCCAAGATGTGTTTTGCAAGACAGACATCTGCGATTCACTGCAGAAAATTCCATACTGATGATGTAGCCCCTCCCTGAATTTGGTCATAAACACTCATTGGTCAACTAGGCAATTTGCATAATGTATGTCACATTGGGCGGGATGTGCAGTGGCCTAATGGTTAGTGCACTGGACTCTGGATCGAACGATCTGGGTTCAAGCCTCTAACCGGGGCACTGCGTTGTGTTCTTCTCTCTCACAGTGCCTCTTTTCACCCAGGTGTATAAATGGGTACCGGCAAATTTACAGCTGGGGGTAACCCTGCGATGGACTAGCTCCCGTCCAGGGGGAGTAGGAATACTCTTTGTCGCTTCATGCTACGGAAACCGGGATAAGCTCCGGCCTGATGGGCCACTAGGCTCGAATGCAGAGTTGACCTTTACCATGTCACATTGGTGGGCGGGAAGACCCAATTTTGGACCCTGATTATTGTATCCAAAAATGGATTTTACATTTCTTTACTAAACTACAAACATGTAAAAATTAGCGATAGGAAAGAACGACGTTTCGGTGACATGACACCATTTTCAAGTTGCATTAAGATAAACTATCAGAAAATTTGTTCAAGATTAACATACTTTATAATTACATATGCAATGTCACGCAAATAGTTTTGCTTGAATAGAGTCCGACTGGACATTGATAGCCTGCGAACACAGACGGATTTCCGGCTTTTGTTTCACGCTGCCGGTAACAAAAGCCGGAAATCCGTCTGTGTTCGCAGGCTAGGACATTGAGAGGTGGTGATAATTCTCTAATTAGCAGCATATCTTGCACTAAACACTCGAACTTATTGATGCACTTCCTGAGAACAGAAAAATGTCTGTCAAGGTCTTTCTGGACAAGTGTTTGCCAATGGAAGAAGACTGTTTAGTGTGAAATTTCAAACATTGTGCCAAAACAAAGCTGTTCTTGACCCATGACCCAGATTCTTGTTTGATATCGACTGATTCCCCTTTACTAAGCTGATTGGATGTAATTTTGCTAAATGGTTGCTTCCAAGCTATTCTAGGTCTAGCCTCCCACAGACATCCTTTGGGCTTTGTCACGCATTCCTTACCCACAGACGTCTGCTGAAACACTTCCGTTCACGGGTATGAACCAATCAGAGGTAACTTGCCAATTTTGGGAAAGCAATTCACAGCATATGATTGGATAGCTGTTATGCCTTGAGACAATACTGATTGTTTTATTTAACTGGATTAAACAGCCTGTGAACAGAAGTGGACTGTCAATTCAGCAGACGTCCGTGGGGAAGGAACGCATGACAAAGCCCAAAGGACGTCTGCGTGGGAGGCTATTCCAGGTCTTGTCCAAGCTGTGTTGTGCTTCCCGAAACTGTCACACCTCCAGCTCGTCCCAGACCCCCATTCAACAGGGTTCCACATTCAACGGGTCACGGAAATAGAGGATTTACGTAAATCAAGAACTTTTCAACTGAAATACTCCAAAGAACATGCACATTCATATAAGAGAATAAAAAATACAGGATTTGCCATCCCTGGAGTTAGTTATCGTTTGCTCACTGCAATGCTAATGATTGCTTCCTTTTTTATTCAAATATAATAAATTTTGCAGTTCTAAAATTTATACAATTTCCATCTCTGTTTCATTCTAAATAAAATATATAATATGCAATACAGTCACTAAGTTGTTCTGAGTTATAATAAAAGTAAGCTTCTGGTTAACATAGGTATAAATTACTATCATTAATTAATATTTAATAACTTGTTTAGAAACTAGTGGTAGGGAACTATTATTTTAAAGCAGTTCTAAATCTTGGGAATTATGGGGGAACAAGAAGCATTTGGGCAAATAAAATGAAACCTAATTAAAAAATAAATCCACAGACACTTGGGTGCTGTATAAAGCAGATCAGAGATACAGCAAATCATCAGTAAGCTGGGTACAGTATAATCTATGCCGCTAACAAAAACATTTGCCAGTAGTAAGAGTCATATCTTCTCAATGTGGAAATCTGCAATCTCACTTGTCATCTAATTATTTCAAATAGTATTTTTCTGAGTGTTTTCATTTTACCTTGTAACCATTATACTCTGACTATTCCAATAAAATACAATTCCATTATAATTCCATTTCATTATGTAAACTATTAACTACCAATTAATACAAAATATCACTTCTTATTTATCTGCTTACCGGCAGATAAAAAATGCTATTTGGACAATTCTTGGTTTTAATATGACATCAGAAAATTATGAAATCAAAATTTGCTTGGCCTACTAAAGTTTCATTGCCACTAGGTGTAAGGTGAGCTAAAAATATATAATTTCACAAATTTTCAGCTCGATAGTGCCCTTTGTTTTGAAAGCAGATAATCTTGAATATTTGAGTTCTCTGCTGTATGTGACATCAACCTGATTTGTTTAGCTGAGTGCTGTGACAAAGCTGTTTTGTTTAGAAAAAGCCTATCCTTTCTATTTTCAGCAGTTTGAACATTTCAGATATAGTAAGTGGTGTTGAAGTATAATAGCTCAAGAGCCTAAAGTAGTCGTTGTAGCATAACTGAATTCCAGATAGTTTCTTGGACACCACAGCAGCAATATTCGATGCCCCTTGGAAGGACACAAATATGGTGTCTCCACATATACTGAGCTTTGTTAATTTGCATGGAATGTTTCGGCAAATAACTCGCAAACGGCATACCACACAGGCCTAAGACTTGGAAAAATTGTTTAGCTTCTGTAGTTGAATTGTTTCAAGTTTAGTTTTTGATTGCATGACAGTGAAAACCACCAACAATGATTTTGTGTACCCAGGGGATTGCCACATAATTATTTGAAATTCCTTTTCAGTTAGATGATTACTTTAAACTACATGAAGTGTGATGGAATCATTTTAACCATCTTAACTATTTTTTAGCTTTCTCTCACAAGTTTACTTCTAATGTGAAAGCTAAACAGGAATATGTCGTACTGCATCACAAAAGCTACAAATTAAATTTTAACACCTTGAGCATGCATGCATATTACCTAATCTACTGAATCCTTTGGTTCAGGTGTTTCAAAATGTTTTGAAGAAGGTGTCAGCAACTAGAAGAGTAGGCAGCTGCAACATCTTGATGAAGCTGATTGCTATGAACAGAAGACTTAAACTCAAGTAACTGGCTGACCTCCAGCAGTCACCAGATTGTTTTGAAACCCTTGGGGGCCATTGTTTCTATTGTAGGACAAAAGATTTTAATGTTGAATCTTGTTGCCCAATCCTGAAACAAGAGCAAATTTAAGGTGGCATGGAGTTATTCCAGGTGCATTTGCCTGTGACAAGCTTTGGGTCATATCTTTGTCAGCTTTGACAGGATGGCTACAAAAGAGAGAAACGTTTCACCAATAATTCACCAATAATTCTCTGAAAGTTCTCTGAAAGGTTTGCAGCCCTTGTGTCAAAGCTGAGACCCAAAGTTTGATGTGGATGAGTGAAGTTAGAAAAACTGGAGGCAAACGTGCCATGACTTTCACATACTTGGGACTAAATCAAATACTGAAACTAGTGAAAAGATGTTACTAGAAACCAAAATTAGGTAGCAATGAAATCTTAGCCACTGAGTACTAATTAACATACAAACCACATCCAGGAATGCAATAAGTTACAAAAATTGGCAGCCAGTGGTGTTTTTATGTACATGCACATCTTTTTATGGAATTTCTACTCAGGGTACAAAAAAGTTGAATTTTCCAACTTGCCCAACTTGCAAGCTGAAGCTAGGAAGTAATAGCCAGGAGGTAATTTCCACTAGCCCACAAAAAATTCTGTATCTGCAAGTTATTTAAAACTGTGCAAACAGGTTTTTTGCTTGAAGGTTACTGTGAGGAATACAAGTTGATTGACAATCCCTGATTCCCTCTATGAGACTTGCACACGGGTAATCATCATGATGGTAGTGTTGTACTCATTATGCACACAACTACTTCAAGACTTGGCCTGCAAAGTTGCATACAACTACCATCATCATGGTGGTTCCCTGTGTGCCATCTCATAGAGGGAATTGGTCATTAACATTAAATTATTTCTTAGCATTTTTCTTGGCTTTTGAGATCTGCAGAGACTTGGGTCTGATCTGTGCTGACTGATCTAATTCATCATAAATATCCTCTTCTGGCTTGGCCTCAGATAATGATGATTGTGACCTTCCAGGTCTTGTGGGTGGAGTCCCTGGAACAAAGGCATCATCTGTCAAGGCCTGATTGGCACCTTGTTCATCAACCTCTACATATGTACTCAACTCTTCACTTCCTTCTTTGGATGGCTTTTTAGGTTTTCTCTGCAGTTTAGTCAGATCTAAACCTCCGGCTTCTAGGGAAGCTTTCAAATTTGATACAAGCCCACCTTTCCCTGGCTTGTCAAAGTCCTTTCCACTAGGATGCCCTGAAAAGTCTAGGACATCAGGTGCACTGGTTTTTCTACCCTTGGGAGGACCTGGCCTTTTTACTGGAACAAGTGGTTGCTTGTGTGCAACTTTTGTTGGTGACAAAGCTGCATAATCAATGCTTGCATAAGAATCAAGGTCATCCAATGAAGATGCTTGTTGACAAGACTTTGACGGTGGTGGTGAAGTATCTAAAAGACAACGCACTGACTGTATGGTGGATGTAGAGCTTCTCCTCAACTCTGGAGAATCTCTTTTACTTGGGCTACTATGAGGGGAAGCATTGCCCCCGTGGATTAAAAAGGATCTTTGGGGTGGGACAGGTACAGCTAAAGAGGGCCCAGTTCTTGATGTATCACATGCACTGTACATATCATCATTTCTAGACAGATTGGAGGCCATTACATTGTCTGTCCCCTCATTATGAAACACAGGCCCTGCTCTTGTGGTAGTCAGTGTATTATATATGTCATCTGATTCTGTGGTTGATGAGGAACTTTTTTGCTGTGCAGGAATCAGAGATGTGCTTGCTCTTGGTGTATCCAGTGTATTGTACATTTCATCACTGTCAAGCGATGTTTGTTTGTTCACATGTGTCTTCCTTGGTTGAACTGGAGGCTGTGCTACTTTAGATGCTGTATCAAGGGTGTTATACATATCACTTCCTGTACTTTCATTGACTAAGAATGACTGGGAATTCTGAACTTTTCTCAGTTCTTTAGATGTCTTTCTGCTGGGAGTTGACATGTCCAGTGTGTTATACATTTCACCACCTTCATCTACTGACTGGGATTTCTGAAGCATTTCTTGTTCAGGTGTTATTCGTACAGGAGGTAGGGGACGTCTTGTTTTATTGCACATATCATCAACTACTGATGATGGCTGTTTATTACCTGGCTCAAATAACTTCCTAGCTGTTGATTTTGGTGGCTTGGCAGATCCTCGAGAATCAGTGTTTGCTGTGTTAAGGTGGGATGTTTTATGAGGAGATCTTGCAGGAGAGCCATGATCCAGTGTATTATAAGTTTCCTCAGGAGCTGCTGTAGGTAATGGTGCTGTATTTCCTTGTGAAGTGGATAGGGTATTGTACATATCTTCAGCTACTTGAGGACCAACAGGTGAAGTAACATTGTGCAGTGTCTCACCAATAACATTATAAACATCTTCTGTGTCCTGTTGGTGCTGTTTTGAGGCTGTTCGTGGTTTAGGGCCATGATCAAGGACATTATACATATCAGGCTCTCCATCCTGTGGTGACCCCAAGCATTTACCAAGGATGTTGTACCCATCTTCACTAACACTTAATAATTGTTGACCATGTTGAAGCTGATGTCTGGGGTTGTATTCATCACGCTCTTCAGATTCTACAGAGAATCCGTTTCCTGGTACAACCTTAGGTACACCTGAAGCGTCTGTCATGTCCTGAGATGGTAGATGTCCATAGGGAGCAGAATAAGTGTTTTTCACTGAATTTGTCATTCCTGGTGATAGATGATGATCTGCAGTTGAAGCCTGCACTGGTGTAGATGCTAAATGATCATAACCATTTGATGAGGTGTCTTTACTGGCAGATGCAGTAGCAATGGGTACAGATTGTGTCTTTCTCAGGCTTTCATGTGAACATATGCTTGGCTTTTGACTTGCTCTGGACTTAACCACATTATCCAGGAGCTTGTAAATCTCATCATGTTGAGGGGTCAGGAATGTAAACTTCCCTTCTCCAGTAGGAGCTCTCCGACCGGCTTCAACTGTGAACTTTCCTCGTGTGCTCATGTATCGACGTAAACATGTGAATGGCCATGCCACAAGCAGCCTTCCATCCTTTGTACAGAGAAGTCGTAGTTCATTGTTTGCTACATGAAGGTGACATGAATCCGTTGCTCCTAGCCTTGCCATTTGATCAGTTAGTTCAGGTTCCACGCAGAATGAGTTGACTGTTTAACAGAGAAAAAAGAATTAATTGTAGTGTAATATGGCCTTGCTCTCTTTGGAACAACTGTTAAACCAGTAGTACTGTTACACCATAAGCGTTCGTTGAATGAAAAGCGAATGCTTTTCATTCAACTAATTTATTCTGTTCTTTTCATGTTACCAGGCACCAACCAATAACAAAGCTCCATCTTTCTGTATATAAACCACATGACCCACAATTCCTTGATTTGCTCCGACGAAGGCTAACGTTCGAAACGTCAGCTCTCGAATCTCTTTACAGTGGCCAATTTACATTATCAACCTAGTTGATTAAACCAAATTATATTGTTATACTCCCCACCGACGCAGCACCACAGTTTCTTTAGAAACTTACCCCCTCTGTACTTTTACACCATTGAGTTACGGTTACACTGAAAGGGAGTTTGGAGGCATTAAAGGGACCTTACATATTAATTATTATTAATAATTTATATTAAATACTTTTGAAAGATTATTGATCTCCTACTATCACTCAAGTGTTTGCATCAGGTTATGTGAAAGTATCCATTCTCCAGTCATTTTTTTAGATTTAATTAATATCAAATACATGTATCGCATATGCATAGCCTCATGCAAATCATAGCACATGTTATATACAGTATATTGTCCTATTTTCCGGACACTTCGACTTAACGATTCCGTATTTCGTTGAAACAATAAAACAAATCCGATCGATGTGTTCCGAAGACTTATCGACTAGTCAGCTTTCATTTGATACCTTCGTGGCCAAGCCACGCTCTGTTTAGGCGGGAACATTCAAGTTTTCAGTCGAGGTAGGTAAATTTTGTTTCTTCTTAAATGCAATTTTTAGCACGCATTGAATTACCTATTTACAGTTAAGCACTCTGTTCTCGCAAAATGCGATACAGATTAAACTTTTTTTGGACATAAGTAAAGCTTAAATGACTAAGTTTGTCAGCATATAAGAAATTTCCATTTTCAGTTTCGCATATTCGAACTTGACCACAAAAGAGTTTACTTGCATTTTTGGTGAGGTGTGCCTATTTCCAGACACCTAACGATAGCAAACTTGTTTCTGTTTTAAATGCAATGTTATCGAAGAGTTGTTGAAAGACAAGCATTTTTGTAACTCCCTTTCGTAATTTCAACTTACCTGAAATTGGAAAAAAACACTTGTTTTCTATGCATTCCACGTCCAGTCCAGTACCTAATATATTAGTCGCCAGTCTTCCTCATCTTACCGTGATACAAATCAAATATGTCGACTTGAGTGGTTTCCGAACTATGGATGACTTCTACGCTAAATAATCTAAAGAAAAAGCTTTCGATTTCGGACAAAAGGTAATCTTTTAAATGAATGTTTCTTTATTCAACTTTTATAAGATATATTTTGCCACAAGGGAGAAGAATGTTCCCAAGAAAAGTGGAGTATTTATCTCAAAACGATCGTCCGGAAAGAGGGCAACCTGTCCGGAAATAGGGCATCCAACTTGACGAACTCTTTCCAAAATGACGAAGAATCCAAAGAGCTTCAGGCAATGAAACTTTACGACCTACTTACCAGAAGTGGAAGCTAACTTGTGGCTGAATTTCAGCTTGTTTGTGTTGTTTTGAGGTAAGATATTACGGTTTATGTAAAAAATGTCCAGAAATAGGGCAACATATTGTACAACAAAAATTTTTCAGCAGCCCTTTCAACTGAATTTTGTTCCCAACAGAAACGTGCAGTCAATTTAAAGGGTAACTGAAGCGAAAATCACCCCAATTTTTGACCCTACAATTTGTTTATAGCAAGAAGAAACTTTGTCACACACGACAGGTAAAATTTGAAATATATTAGCAGAAGCGTATTTAATACAAATTTTCTTCTAAACCTATTTGGCAGCCATATTGAAAATGTTTGTATTTGGTAGGTCATGTTATGCTACATCACAGGTGTGTAAGACCGCTCTTGATTTTGCCGCTTATTAGAGCTCATGAGAGAAAACACACCAATCAAGCTTCTCTTGAGAAAAAACCCCATGCTATTCGGCAATGCTGAAGATAAAAAGGTACTGTTTTCAGTTCTTAAATGTGAAAGGAAATTTAAATGGACTGTGTAAATAAATATACCCGTCAGATCGATCGACCCATTCAGGTTCATAGGAAATGTACACAACTTCAGGGGCTAATTCTTCTAATGCAAAAATCACTGAGAAGAATGTCCTGTCCACGTAGGGCAAGCGTTCTGGTGGCTGAATAGCTAATCCTTCATCTGCATGCTTTGGAGCATTTAGGGCAAGGGAACACCTGATCACTGTAGGAGACTGTCTGTGTGGATGACTCTATCCGTCGCTTACGCTTTTCTTGGGCAGCTCGCACTCTTAACACAATGAACAGTAATACCATAAAATAACAAAGTTTTCTTTTGTTTCTGGAGTTGGAAATAAATTGCTAAGGGTCTGTGAGTGCTGACTCCCGTAATTTGGCATAAATCTCTAAATCTGTAAGCACGAATAGTGGTTATGGTCATTTGCATTGTATACTTTACTATGTGAACCCAATCCTCTGACCATTTACGCTTTAGCGATTTGTCTGCATAGACGAAATACTTGGATACATTGCACTTGTAAGTAAATTTGACATGTTTAACCTTCTTTCCATGATCTATTTGTCATTATTAAAAACTAGCTATGGTATATTGCATTTCCTGATTGGTTGAGAGGCAATGGTATATGAGCTCATATACCATTGACGTACCAAAAAGGTTCATGTACGCATAAAAGAATGCATTTTTGCAATGTTTGTACAGTGTTTTTGGGGTGTTTTTAATAAAACAATTATTCCACTCAGACTTGTTGGATATGAGATTGTTATAGCCAACTCGGCGCTACGCGGCTCGTTGGCTATCTACCATCTCATATCCAACGCGCGCTCGTGGAATAATTAATTATTTCTTGCTTCTCAATATCATATTAGTGAAGGTTGGTAAATATACTGCGATCTCTTGCCCAAAGTGAGAAGACTGGAAGCTTAAAATGATGTATAATATAACACATTTATCTCTGTCACTTTGCTAAAAAAGTGTATTTACAGAAAAGGGCTAAGAAAATTCCCATAGAATGCGAGCTTTCATGAAAGATGACTTCAGAAAGGCGACTGCGTGACAATTGGTAAGTTTTAAAATGAAATTTTATGATCGTTTTATGCAAAAATCTGTTTTGCTCTCAGTCTGCAGTTTGTACCCAAAATATTATGGCCGCACGAACAACCTTGAACAAAGTGGCACTTACACACAGACTTACCAATACACATGGAGAGGGTTGATTATAGATTATTTTTCTTCTTTGATATTTGGGAGACTGAAAAGTAAGGAGGAGGGGTTCTTATCCAATTTCACAGTGTAAGCCCCTCCCCCTCCCCTCAAGAAGGCCTGAAGATTATTGTCACAGCGATATTCAAAAGTATCAAACAGTCATGGGTGCAGAGCAGAGGTCATGCACAGTATCACTGTAATAATTATACTATTTAACTAAAACTCACCGATACTCTGCTTTTCCAATGATTCAGCTCGTCTTCTGAGTGCGCCGCCAATCGATATGCATGATCGACTGTTTTGATTTCAAACGCAAATTGCCGCTTTGGTTCATGAACTTTCTGGATTTCATAGCCAGGATAAAGAGCTAAAACCCCCTTCGGCTCTGTCTTTCGCCAATTCTTAGTTCCAGCAGCATAGAACTCCAAGCTTCTGATGTTACTTGACCATATGTGCTTAAATACAAAATAACGTCGCTTCCAATCCTTTTTTCCATGCTCATATGTGCACTTGTCAAGTGTTCCCTAAGGGAAAGACATATCCAGGACCGTGAAAACACATTGCGACACTGGACGATTGTAGCATGCAGAACACTGATAAAAAACTACATCTGTTTTTTTCTGAAAACAGCTGATCCTTTTATGTTTCAAAATTTGTGAGAAACGTCAAAATAGGTATTTGAAGTTCTAACATTAGAGATTCATTGAATCATTTATGTAAATAGAGTGTAATAAATCACAAACCTCAAACAAAACGCGCACCTCCATGATCCGACATCATTACTTCCTCCCTCAAGCACTTGGAGACTGGGACCAATAAATGGACCGAACATTGCAAAGGACACCAACCCGAAGATTTATTCTGAAGGGAGGGGTATCGGAGTAATTATTTATCGAGTTTTGGGAAAATGAGATTTGAGTGCCTACTGAGGACTGGCAATTAAGAAGCAAAAAATGGGAATGGGATATATTTATTATTATTATTTTTATTTTATTATCTTGCCACACAGAATAACTTACAAGTAGAATAGAAAAGATAACAAATAGTTAATTTGCGTCGAACATGGAATGAGCAATGGGATTTGGACAAAATTTGGCCCGGGAAATCGGATTTAGTGTTATTCTACCTGTTTTCATGTTATTTTATTTCTGTTTCAATCTCTTTTCCTTGCCGTTTTAAGCTGTGATTCTGACGCCCGCGGGTTGAAAACGTATTTTCTTGCAGTCACTTTCAGTGCCGGTAAAATTTACCACCCGAAAACGATATCTTGAAAACTCAGCAGAAAACTCAACAGGTAAAGAATAACGCCACACGTTCCCCCTAACTTTTGAAAATATCACTTTTGCATTTTCAGACTTTCAATTCCAGAAAAATGCAAAAGTGATATTTTGAGAAACGCGGAATGTTTTGTTTCTTAGGTCACAAGACAGGAAATGGGTGAGATTTAAATTCGCAAGTAAAAAATTGTAGAAGAGTTAGTTTTTAATTTTGACCGGGCTTTTTTGACCCTAAAAGACAAAGTCACAAGGGAATTAATTTATTCATAGTTAATTAGTATTTAAAATAATTTATGCAATTAAGGAACCGGCCTGGTGACCGCAGTGGAGGCGTCATGGATGGTTACAAGGTAACTTTTCCGCACGTTTCTGTAAAATCCGTGCATACTGTGACATTGTGTTCAAAAATACGAACTCCTTTACTCTTCAGCTTCATCAAAGACTTGGCAAAGGCGCACAGGGCTCCGTATTTTTGGTGGAAAACAAACAGGACAAGATTCTTTATGTATTGAAGAAGGTAGTGAGTTAAATTTCTGATTAATTCACCAATAACTGCTCCCAGCGGAGAAAAGAAAGCAATTGTGCCAGTTGGTAGTACAACTTTGCACAGTGTAAAAGACTATGAGCTTAATTTTGAAGTGAAGTTCAACTGCCAGCTGGCACAGGAATCTCTTGTAGTTTTCACGGAGAGAATTCGAATTCCAAAATGACAACGTACCACATTCCACGGTAGTTTGTTTTGCTATTTTCCATTTATTTCGTAGCAACCGTTTCTTTTGCAGTGTTGCTGGTATTGTTACCCTTAATTTTCAATTCATTGCAGCATAAAATTAACCTGCAATTTGTAAGCTCACAAGCAGTATGCTTGAGAAAAATAATACAAACAAAGTTTTCGTGATCTGTGGACCGATCGCGAATGTGTAAATAAAATAGAAAAGAACGCCAAACTTGTTAAAATATGGCACAAATTCCTGGCGACTTAATTTTCTTCTAGGAAAACGTTCCTTAGACTTTTAGAAGTAGTTTACCTAGCCTGGAACCGTTGTCAACAAGGAAAAAGAGCCAAAAATTGTCTGTACTCTATGAAATGGAATTATGGTTGGTACTGAACGATTGGTTGGTTGATCCAGGTTGACCAGTGATCAACACATACATCAATTTGTGATCTATCACTGGAAATTTGACAAGTTCAGCTTGCTCTGTAGTTAGTACATATTTTCAGTCATGATAAATTAAACGACATTGCACCTTTAAATTTTGCTGTTGACCTTGAAATTAAAGGATTATGCTAATTGCAAGTTAGTTTCGATTGAGAAAGAGGGGAGAAATTTTCAATACTGACATTTTGTGTCCGGTTCAACCGGTTACGCATATCAAAAAGGCAATTATGGTCTCACTCAGAACCCGAGGAACAAAGAAGGGAAAGGTGGTAAAAGGTGAGATTACACTGGTGAAAAGTCTGAAGCAATTTAACCAATTTCTTGGAAGATATCAAGCTTCAAACTTATGAATCAAAAACAAAATTGTTTTGTTTTTGAAAATTGTTGTGGGTCTTTTACTTAGCTTGGGCTGCCTGTGTAAAAATAAAAGTTTATGCAAACTGCAGAAAGAGAGCATGAATCCAAAAAAAAGATTGGAATACTTGTTTATGCAATATAAAGATAACAAAAACATAAATACCCTGCAGGCCATATAGATACTTTTTGTCTTTAATAGAATTGTTTTTTTTATTATATGTATTCATTTATTGCAAAAGAACAAAAACAAACAATCAAAAATACTTATACTACTTACAAACAACTACTTACATTACATTACATGCACTACTTACACAAATTATATTATAATACTTAATTACAGAAGCTGATTGCACTTAATTTCTCTTAATTTTCTTATATTTATGTATTGTGTATTTTCCTTTGGGACGAAGCCCACATGCTCACAATGTATAGTTACATACTTTTATACAAAATATATATTTTGATATAAATGAGACTAATGTTTTAGAGGACCTTTTGCTAAGATCTTTACCAGGATCTTTGACAGGTCCTGAATATGTTCAGTCCTACAAGGTTTCCATGATGGCACTACCTTGCTGGACACAAATTTCCAGAAAGAAGTTGTTAGAAGAAGTTTTTCCATGTACCATGTTCCATGTAGTGAGATCTGGTACTTTAGCACACGGAAATTCATGACCGTAGGAAATTTAGAGAGATTAACCTAGCATTAGCCCTTCATTGTAACAAAAAATACCTTTTTTGCCCCGATGATATATAGCTAAAAAAATCACATTACAGTATAATTTATTAGGGTAGTTAAATAACCTATATATGAACCTCAAGATGGCACTTAGCTTAGTGTTTCACTTGCCTGTCCTTGTGCCTGATCTAATAGACCTTTTACATGCCACGCGGGGATTGGGCACTGGGGGTATAGGCCTGCCACCTATAGAGAAAGGTGACAGTTTTGGACCTTAATGGTTAACCATTGGTGCCCAATCCCCATGTGGCATGTGAAAGTTCAAGTTCAAGTTTATTGCACACTGTTTACAGAAAACTAAACGCAAGACGTCACTATACAATTATTTCAGAAAAATAAAAGTAGAGGTCTACTCATTTGTTGCTCTGTAAAATTATTCACTAGGTTGAATGTAATGATGAAGGGGAAGCAAATAAAGCATTCAAGGAGGTAAAGCAGGTGTTTCAAAATGTTTTTGAAATAGCTGTCAGTGTTTGTTGTGAGCTCGCATGATTGTCCTGACCAGAGTAACCAATGGCATAATTATAAGTAACCATCATAACTCTAGCAATCACCAGCTCGTTTTGAAACCACTGGTGAATGTTTAGTTCCTAAAACTGACAACACCACACTAGTGGACTCTGTTTCTATGTTTTCTTGGCTTGATTCCAAGTGAGTTCACTTGGTTTCTTTTATTTTTTCTCCATCAGCAGTACCCAGGTTTTTTTTTCTTGGTTTATACTGTTTCTACTGATCAAAGTTTTTTCCATTACATCTGCATTCCGTATGTTATTGTATCTGAATTATAAATAAATAAAAGAGTTTACATTTAGAAGAGGAATTTTTACAGTGATGAAATTTGGCCCTACCCTGTTAATACACCCCAATTTGGACGAAGGACCCTTAATTAACTTCTCTTCAGGGTAGCCAGTTGGTGATCATGTTAATGGCTTCAATTGTATTAGCCAATCACAGCATGTGCTGTATCAAATAATAATTTTTACCTCTATATTATTGTTGTTAAGGCTGTGGTATTGAAAGAACTTCAGCTTCCAAACAGACATCCATACGTATGTGGGTACAAAGAGTTTTTTGTCACATGGGATAAAGAGGTATGGTAACTACAAATAACCTTAATGTTTTAGCACTTGACTGTATAATAAAAGAATACAGGGATTTCAATATTTATTTTAAGTAGGCAGCTGGTTTGATGAACAGAGCAACTAACTGTTTAAGAGTCCTTTCTGTAATTTCTTCCATTTATATGGGAAAAAGGAAATGTCTTATCAGGGATATCTCTAAATGAAGTAGAGCGAAGTAGCCAAATGAACGCTTTTTGCTTGGTGCTGGAATGCTGAAGGGACTGAAAAGAAGTTACATTTTATGAGAAAACTGCTTCAAATTTTGGTCAAGGAGACAACTTTTTATTATTTTGTATCTTTCAGGAGTCTGCCATGTTTGTGTGCATTGTAATGGATTACTACGAGTTAGGTGAGGGATCAGATCAATGAGCTAGAAATGTTGAGGCAGCTTACATCCATCTGTAAAGAGGGTAATTTGTAACTGCAGCAATGGCTCTAATCGCAGTTCTCAGCAGTTTGACATACAAACGTGGCTAACGGGTCATTGTCCGTTGTTGTACGATATCTCAATGCTTTAGCCTTTTTCGCAGGCTCAACTGCAATAACAGCCATTGAAAAATGGTTAATATGTAATAAATTTTTCACATTGTTTTCAATATGCAAAGGTGATTTGGACAAGGCTCTAAAGCAGAAACGGAAAAAAGGAGAATCCATACCTGAAATGGCAAGTATAAAATAATGAAAATTATTAATGTGAAGTAATGCCGTTTACAATCTTGTGCAATAAACTGTTGTTTGACCTTTTGTAAACCCACACCAAAGGTATTCCGAATCTACCAAGCCAACTCTCAGTCAGCACAGAAAGTTGAAGTGTTTTAAAATTAAAATGTAATTAAATGAAGTACATTAATTAATAAGTGTTTGTTCACCCAATAGGTGTTAAAAAAATGGTTTGGTCAGATGGTGAATGCACTTGCCTTTGTTCACAGCAAAAGCATGATACACAGGTAATTGGTCATACTGCAATCTGTATTATGCTGCATACAGCCTCAAACCTGTATTTACTGAATATACAATGCATTGTTATCATAGATCATGTGCTTGATACTGAAACATGTTGAAGTGACAGGGTCTAAAATTGTGACCAATAAGGTTGCCAATGCAACTAAAATTTCATCCATGGTGACTAAAAGTTCAGGTTTAGTCGCCAAACAATTTTGTATTGACAATGCATATTGGTCCTTTTCTCAGACATTGTGTCCCTCCAGAAAGTTGTCTTGAAAGATATTTGCTTGTTAATTAAGCATTCATTCATTCCTTTATAAAAGTTTCTTGTACATACATGTAGAAAAACTTCAAGTTTGAAATTGCCCTATAATGCTTTGCCAACCCTATAATACATCATGTATGCTTATGGATTCTTCTAATGCAATCTGACAACTAAAAATTTGAATTTAGCGACTATTTTTACCACTTAGTTGCCAAATGTCAACTGAAGGATTTTTTTAAATTTTGAACCCAAAGTGAACAACATTTGCAGCTTGCATACTGTCACTGTTCTTGGCTGTATTACCTTTACTATGATAAGTGGTATAACTACCTTATCATTGTTGTCATCATTATTGTCACCATCATTGCTGTCATCATCATCAACAACAGCTTCCACTGGTGTTGAAATAGCCTTCTTGCTGATGAAAAGGGCATTTAATAGTGGTTATGATTAATAATTATAATTAAAAACAAATTCATAAGAATATCAATTACTAACCAAGTAAAGCACTTAATTCATGGCTAAACTTGTATCTTTAATAGAGATCTTAAACCAAGTAACATCTTCCTTACGAAGGATGGTAATATTTCAGTTGGTAAGTTATTTATCTGAATATAAAATAATAATGAAATATATTTATCAGGCAATATCTTGCCTTGAAGTGTATTGTGTGGGAACTTTATTTCATTAATAAACATGAATTTGGCAAAGATAAATATAATTATCCTATCACCCTTTTGGAAATCTGATGTTTTGAGTGTTAGATGGCCACCCATCTGAGCATTTTGTCCTGACAATTGGCTAATACATGTACATGTACTTGAATGTCACCTTTTTCAAATTCGCTATCATGGTACTTGAGTGTTTCACATACCCAGGCTCAACACAGTGCAACAGTTTCTTTAGAAGCTATATGCTTTATCTAATATGTAGCTAGATAAGAATTGAGGTACTACATATTGTTGCCTTTGAATCAGCCCTGCAGACTGTAGATAGTGATCATCTTTCAACTGAAGGTATATTACCCATTTCGAGAGTACTTGACCCCAGAGCTCATTAGATTCTTAACGTTGTTTAGCCATGTCTTTGGATTGCAAACCATTTTGAACAAACTTTTATTCTATAATATAGATATTATTTCTATTTTCTTTGTTTCTATTGTTGTTAATTCTATTTTAAATTCTTTGATTTTTATATTCCTGTCACTGATTTATGCCAGTCAGTCAAGTTGATTGAATGACCGATTTTTTTACCAGTCTAAATAAAGTTGTTATAACTGTTATTATTGTTATTATTATAATATTGTAAATTTAAGATAATAAAACACTTTATTCAATTATTCACAATATATTTACAATCTCAAAATAAACGACAGAAAACATGGAAATAAAATATTGTTTGACAATTTGTTAATAAAATTGTCTGTTATTATTTTTATTATTATTATTGTTATTACTAGGTTTTCTGATGAGATTTTAATAAAATTTATTATTATTAAAAATAAAAAAAAGTAAAAAAAAAATTATTTGCTTGTAATATAAAGGGGTATAAAGAAATTGTCAATAATACTTTGTTTTGCATGCAAACAGCATACGGTAGGTGATATAATGGTGCAATGAAAGTGTAAATAAGAGGTTTGAGGTGTTTTTTTGAACATTTATACTGCACAAACACACAGAATGGTATAATAAATTTTCTGTTCTTACTTTGTTATTAAATGTGCCATTACTGGTCAAAGCTGTTAAAATAAAAGACATTATCTTTGTGTTGGAAAACTGAGCCATAAAAACATACTGTAAACAGGTGACTTTGGTGTTTCAACCATCATGGATGATGCACGGACTCGCACAAGAACCACAGTAGGTGTGTTCCTAATAATTTAGTGTATTTTTTAGTAATTGTTATTATTAGCAACTGGTTAATATGTACTCCATGTTAATATTTTGCCGAGATTCTTATTAATTTTAACAAAATGGCAGAAATTGAACCCAGACTGGCGCACATCCTCACCACAGGAATGCCAAGTCCCACAGCCATACCAATCAGCCTTGTAATGGCCAAAATATTTATTACTGTGCAACGTATTAATGTTTTGTGCTAGACGTAGGAGCAAAAGTTTTAAATTGCATTTTGTAAACTCCCAAAAATTATTTTACATGTAACTTTAATTATTCGCTAGGTACTATGAACTGGATGGCACCAGAGGTTCTAGAAAGGCCGTATCCTTTTCCAACAATAATTAAGTAAAAAAGGTTGTTGTTGTTCATCGTGGTATAAAGTATAGTAATTAAGGAGTTATCGTTTGTCTCACGATGTAGTCACTTGTTTTTTGTGCTTCAGTCATGGGCAGTTTTATACTTCCATAAGCTTACGTCTGGTCAAAACAGTGTTCAACTGTTATCCAATTGTTGACTAGTAATTTACCAGCAGACTGATATTAAAGCTGTTGCGCATAGTTGAACACCTTTCATTTGATATGTTGTATACCGGTAATTATATTCTTAATGTTTGTAAGATATGATGAACGGAGTGATGTTTGGTCTCTGGGCTGTATAGTGCTCGAATTAGCTACCTGTGGTTTCTTGGATGTAAGTAAATAATTATCTGATAAAACAAATATCATCACACCTAGATTTTGTAGAATAGTTTCACATTAAAATTTTTTTATTGTTTTTATTAGTATTGTTTTTCCATCTCTATAAAGTATTACTCCTTGACAATTCATTGCATTTTGGGAGTCTGGTTGTCGCATTAGACTATAACGATCTGCATTATAAAATAATCTAAAAACGTGAAAAGGGTACAATGCATTTGAGGCGATGTGCAATAAATGCAACTGCAGACCTACAGACTTGAACATCGGTTAACATAAATAGCATTCTGTTTCCCTGGGTTACCCTGTTTATGGTTAGCTGTCAATGGCGACACATTTATTTAATTATTAATTATCGAGAGTTAATTTCATTACAGCAATCTCAAATATCATCAAAGCTGTTTCAAATCAAACACTCACCTCAGGAACTGGAAGATGTACTCAAAGAAGTTGGAAAGGTTTGAATTCAATTTCTTAAGCTAATTGTAAACCAATACATGTATATTTAGTTTACCTGCATCATTGCAGGATCTGTCATTTGTGCAGTAGTAAAGGTGTGGGAGTTGTCATGAAAGGGTAAACCAGTCTGACAATCTTGAAAATGAGGGTTTTTTGTTTAAAACAGGACTTCATCACAACAACAACTTACAACAAGAACAACCAAACATAGGCTGGTTGGAATTAAATAGCTATAGCTATAGTTTTTTTACAATGAAAAGTTCTGATATAAATAATGTACTGTCTGTTTACTGCAGGTGATGTATATAAAAAGGAATGACAGATATTTGCAATAAAATTTGCTGACATTTTAGGTCTTGACAGAATTTAAGAGCATGCAACGTTTGTAAATTTTATTCTGTTGTAATGTGCCTTTTGTCAGGTCTTCTTTTCAGCTGCCATCTTGTTGCATTACTGCAATGATTCACTAAATGTACATCAACAGGGTTATACATATTTTGTTTTCCAGACATATGCACAAGATCTTTGCCAAACTATTCGGATTATGCTAAGAAGAAACTTTCAGAATAGGCCAACTATGAAGTAAGTATTCAGCTACAAAAGTAGAAAAACTGTCATCTGGTAAGAAAAATAATGTTATGAAATCATTAAAAAATATAATCATCATCAAATGAGAAGTGGAAACAAAATTCATCTGTGGAAGAGAGCCTATTTTGAAGATTGAGATGTTGGGGTGGGAGGAAGGGGTGTGGTGCAGCAATGACGACGGCGACAGCTAGGACAATGTCTGGTTAAAAATGAATTTATAGTTTACGTACGAATCTCACACTTGTCTTGATTTATTCGGTGTATCTATCACTTTCAAACGTAGCTCTTGTAGAAAATGTAAGGAAGGTGTTTATTTTCAATCAGAAAAATGGAAATTTAGCCACCAGGTTCACGTTCTCCAAAATACTCCAAATTTGGTCATTTCATGTTGTTGTTTTGAAGAGGACGTCAAAGAAATGTTCAAAGAATTATAATGCACATGTAGGGCTAATTGTACTGCTCATTGTTGTTGACGTTGTCATCATGGTTTGCTTAAGCTCCCTGGTGAATGATTGAAGATTGCATGAATACCTGCAGGGTGTGCACATTGTACTAAAATCCATTGCGATGTAACTTTGTCATTGTTACCTAGGGAACTAGCAGAACTACCTTATGTTAAGAGCTGTATTGCACTGAGTAGTAAACAACCTAAAGGAACAGCCACTGCGAGTAAAGGGGCCACCAAGAAAGAACGTAAGTTTACAACTTACAAGAAGATATGGTGTAGATATACTTGTAGTATTTCAAATATCATTGTTCGAACTTTGAAAGGTACTCAGGTATTTGCTCTTCTGTCAGTGAAAGATTAAAATTGTCAATTATAATTATTTTCTTTACAGCTGTAAAGCCCGTACCTAAAGACAAGGGTCTAGGAGCTGTGCTAGGTAATTAACAACTGATTTTTGTAGCATTATATTATGAACATAATTTATTAATTATAGTTATAATTAATTCTTGCACTTTACTTTCTTCTTTCATAAGCACTGTCTAGTATAATTTCTAAATCTTGTCATGTTTATCATCATCAGTATCTTACCTAGCGGATTTTGTGTTGTTGTTGGCTAATTGAGTCTATGTCATGCTTCTTATCCTAATGACAGAGTACATGAAGACAAACAAAAATAATTCAGCTTGTCAGGTACCACATAACATTATGGTCTTATGTGACTGTTGAAATGTAATCTCTCTAACTACATGAATAAGGTGGGAAAATTACTCTCATTCAGGTTGACTACTCTCAGTCTTATTTATAATCATCAAAGGACCCTAGTCAGCCATACCTTTGTTTTTGTTTACATACGGGACTTGAAATATGTTATAAAACAAGAAGCTTGTGTCTTAACAAAAGAGAGCATGAAACTGTTTATTATAACACAGGTTGCTGAGATGCAATAAGATTCTGCTTCACCATATAATTCTAATAATTTTAATGGCATCGAAAATGGCAGATATAAGGCATGGCTGATTATGGCTCTTCAAGTTAATAGTTAGTACAAGCGTGCTTATTCATTGGTAATTTTTCTGTGTAAATGTATAAAACGAATTAACATTTTGTGCACACTTAAAGACCATAGAAGTACAAAACCACCTGCCTAATGGCTTGTGACTTCACTTGAATTTTGAACAATTTATGAAAAAATGTGGTTGACAAGGTAAATTAGATGGAAAATCAATGCAAAATCTTGTGCGCTCTTGACATCTCGTAAGATCACATTTTTCCACTTGAGGCTGACAAAATTGATGTGTAGCAAATTTTGTGTTTAATGTTTCAGCTGGCTTTTCACGACTCACAGGATCCTGTTTTATAGAAAAATTTGGGCAATTTTTTTTGTTTTTATTGTTTCATGACAAAAGCTACATCTGTTCATGGGTTATTCTCATCAATCATAGCACTTGACCAATGAGCATGCAAGAATTAACTCAGTTATTGTGTAAATTAAACAAGTTTATATATCAAGTAGCTGCCATGTGAGTCAAAGGCCTGCATGACCACCCATCATCTAGAACAAACATCTAAAGTTCAGCTTTTAAAATTCAATTCCTTTTGTTTCATGTGTAATCTAGTTACAAGCTCTCAAACACCTTGAACAAACTACAAGAAAGCAAGGTAACTGTTACTATTAGGTATTCTATTTTTAATGTTGCAAAATTTTAGTTGAATGACACTTGGTACAATTTATTTCATAGGGAAGGGGGCAGGATCCCGGGAAATAGGGGGATGGGAGTTGGGAAAAGAGAGAGGGGAGTTTGGAGTTTTACTTGACATAGTCCTTTGGATATAAATTAAAATTAATGACAAAAATCCTCTGTTCAAAATGTTACTTACCGTTTTTAAACTCTCCATTTTATTTGATAAAAATTAATATTTTGCTGAGATTCCTTACTCTTTTACATGCCTTGTATATGAACGTTTTATTGCTTGATGTCGATATCAGTTTGTGTATGTTCTCCCATGTAAGGTGAACCTATCTCCATTTTTGCAATCTTTCCAAAACAGGTTCCGCAGAAACGTTTCACACTGGTGCACATTAGTTTCACCTGTTTGACTGTTCCATTGCCCCACTACACTAACTTCCCCAGGTGTCAGAGGATGGTACAGAAGGAGATATCTACTACATGCAGAATATAAAACACAAAACATCAAGCACATTTGTTTGTTTGTTTATTTATTGTAGCTGTATTCACTCATTAGACCGACTGTCTTATTGCCTTTTAAACTGATCATTGCCAATTAATGATATGTTTCCATGATTTCAGATGTGCCATTGCCTAAAAAATTAAAACAGCAAATTGCAGAGACAATGAAGAAAGAAAACGAAAAACAAGACCCATCCAAAGATGTGCACCTTCAAGCCCTCAAGATATTTATTAACGTTTTTCCTAAAGGTAATGAACTCTTGAGTCAAGAAATACAGCAGTGACATTTAAATATAATTAAAAGTAGCTGACATATTATTTGGTCGCGAATTGATTTAACAACAACATACACAATGAGGTTCAATGCTTTACGACTTGTGGAGTCATTATAACAATAAAACCTAAAAAGAATAACTGAAAAAATAAAATATGAGATTAATTAATGAAATAGAGTAAAGTTAATGCTCTTACTAAATATTTATAATAAATGAGACCTAAAACAATTGGAAAAAATAAAATACAATAAGAGTTGATAATGTGTTTTCAACTCTTTGAATTTTGTTTATTAATTGAGAGAAGGATATTGCAATATTTATAAGCTTCCAGACATTGTATTTCTTTTCATTTTCTTTTATTTCTTATGATTATAAATTATCCTACAGTGAAGTGTATCTAGTAATTACTTTTAACTCAGCTATTTATTTTGGCATTACTTTGGTTTGCTTTTCAGCTGATGATAATGATGTTATGTTTACCGAAGAAATAATCTGCCCTATTCTTTCAGCTATGAAGGTTAGTGATATATTACTCTCCCTCAGCAAACATTTTGCGTTCACAAGCGAAATGTTCTGAGGTTTCTATGGCATGGAACATACCATGTGGTAGTGAGGGGAGGGTCAAACTTTTGACAGTCACCTAAACGTGGGGGGTCAGGAGTTTTTTAATTAAAACGGGAGGGAGGGCCAACACTTTCTTTGGAAACAAATTCCCCCAGCCCCCCCCCCCCCCCCCAAAGAAAAAACATACCTTCCCTTAGCATATGGAGTCACAATTTTTCCAGACGTCGTGGCTTCAGGTGATTTAGAGTTGGCATCACATGTGCTATTTTTCTTTCCAGTCTCATATATCATCTTCACAATTGCAAGCGTGTGGCTGTCAGTTACTTATGGCTCTTTCAGCTGATGGTAAGTCTGTTGTGTTCTAGTCTCACTGCTCCAATGTCGCTCTCCGGTGCAAGCAATGATTTCATGTTTTAAACTTCATCTTTTTCCAAGACAAAACTGGGCCTTCATGACTTGTTGAAAATTAATGAGAGTTTTGTTGTGAGATATTTAGATACATTCTGCTTTTCCCTTTGTTCAAATTTTACTTCCCTTTATGTCAAACTCATTACCATAGATTACTATACCCAAAAACAACGAAAATATAATTTGAACCAAGGATAAAATTGAACGACAGCATATACCGTTACATACATAATATGCGTGTGAAATAATAAGGGAAGTAAAATATTTAAATTGATTTGCGTATTTGTTTGATATAGAGGCAGCAGGTGAAATAATTGGCCGTTATGGTGGTGTACAGGACTTGTTATCTGCCTTGCGAGCATTCCCTGACAATAAAGACATTGCATCTTACTGCTGTGGAGCTCTGTGGAGCCTTGCTGTTAGCGGTATTATTCTCTCTTTTTACATCAGATCCATTAGGGAACTTGGTGAAAGTAGGAAGGGATTATTAATTGCGTTAAAAACGTCTTATTTTCTCATGAGTCCGTTTGTGTATAAAGATCAGAGCAAGAGTAAAATAGGAGCATGCAAAAGACGCTGCTCCTGTTAAGATTTTCCATAAAATAACAAATTTGGACCTTATAGCCTCGTTAAATCAAGTCTTACCTACCTACTTACCTTCCTGCCATGATATGCTGTGATGTGCAGAGAATGGCTGAGGATTTTTTTTTTCTTTCTTTCCACCTACTTTGCCTCACGTCCTTCATCCTCCAATTTGTAGAAGCAAACTGTAAGATCGTGTCAGAAGAGCGTGGTCTTGAAGACATTTGCATTGCTATGGGAAGACATAATACAGATACCGAACTGGTGGAGGCTGCCTGCTCTGCACTGTGGTCGCTCTCTATGGAAGGTGACATGTCTACTCATCACATTTATACATTCAGTCTGTCGGCAGTTCGATGCGTCAAGTCGAACTTTCAAGCCTACATTTAATTTTAATTTTTTATTCAGAGGAGAATCTTGAACTGATGGAGGACCTTAATGTTATTGACTTGATTGTGGATGCCATCAAAATGCACAAAAAGGTTTGTTGAAACTTGGATAGTCTGATGAATAGAACCACAACCAGTGAGTTGAAATGCCCTGTTGTCACGCTACTGGTGTCACGTTACAAGTCACACAATACTGTTTTTATGTTGCAGGAAGCTAAAGTTATTAAGAATGCGTGCATGGCTTTGGCAAGTATTGTGGAGGCTCGAGGTAAGTTAATGTCAATTGACTGCGTAATGGATTCTGCATGTTTTACTTGACCAATCCAGACCTTAGACGTTTGAGAGAAAAAGTGTTCACTATAGGTAAACAGTTAGTAAACTGCTCGTTACAACGGGACGTTCAAGATAAACCTACTTCCAAAGGCGATTTAATTGCAGACACTTTATGCTTATACTTTATCGATTTTACGTGCAATGTTAAATCCTTCATGGATAAGGATTGTCTGCGCAATATGTCGGGAAGAGGAGGGGGAGGGAAAAGGAATAAATCCGGTACTGAGTTGTTGTTGTTGTTCTTTTTACAAACACTACATTATACATAAAAAACGTGCAGGTATTTTGTGGCTGTTCTTAGCAATTTTGACTTGTTTATTGCCAGAGGTGTGTGCGTACCAGCTGCTGAAGGTTGAAGGGATAGAGAACATCATTTCTGCATACAAGTAAGATAGAATCATCAAAGATTAAGCGTGACTGCACAAAGCTATGTACATGATAGCTAGCCAGTACCAGCTGCCTCATTTAATCAACAATGTATTTGTTGGGTTAAATGTAAGTGTGACCCTCAGGAGCTGTACACTTCACTGTGTTCGAGCATTTTACTCAATGGAGCGTATGCAAACAAAAATAAATAAATAGAGAACTATTTAGATGACATAGTCAGGAAACTGTGATATTATAGAAGATAAATAAAGAATACACTTCTCCAAGTTTCAGGTGTGTGCGTTATTCCAAACTTCAGATATTCGTCGAAATGTTCCGCACAAATTTACAGAGCCCATTTTGGAGCCGCCATATTGGTTTACCTCATTGGGACACCAATATGGCGGCCGGAAACAGTGTAAACATCTGGAATTTACTTTGGTTATCTAGGTGACCGATTACCTATACTGAACAAACAAATATTTATATAAACACTTTTCCTTATACTTAAACTTCTCAAATGGCTAAAACTCGCGAGACAAGCATGTGTTCTTCGACAAACATGATCGTAACTTTATGTCACGCACCGTCATATCTCTGAAATTCAAAATGCGTTAGTTTCCAAACAAAGGATGCTATTGATCTGAAAAGTTGTACAGTACACAGATATAAATTTAGCACCTCTTATGCCTGATGAGTATAAAAAGTTTGATTTGGTTTTATCAACTGGGTTGATAATGTCAATTGGCCACCGTAAAGAGATTCAAGAGCTGACGTTTCGAGCGTTAGGCCTTCGTCGTAGCGAATCGAAGGGCTAACGCTCGAAACGTCCGCTCTTGAATCTCTTTACGGTGGCCAATTGACATTATCAACCCAGTTGATAAAAAGTTTGGTAGAGTTTGATGACGTCACGTGCATACGCTCTATAGCATGTAAACACACAGCTGACAGACTTTGCTTTATTGTTTCCTTAGTAACATGAAAAGCAACGATGAAGTAGTAGAGAACATTTGCGTCCTTTTCTCCGAGTTGGTTGAATATGGTAAGTGTATACTGTGTGTTGACTTTTAAGTTCGATTGTACACTCACCCTCTAACAATTTGAGTTCATTTGGTTATTTTATTAGAGGACATCAAAGACGAAATGAAACTAAATGCCAACGTAACTAAATTACTCTCTGAGGCCAAGTCTAATTTCTCAGATGATGAACACGAGGTATGAGCATTTATATGAATTTGTATATTGACTGTGTATTGTCATAACGTTTGAATGTGGGTTAGAGGTAGTGCAATTCGTTACATCCTGTACTTAAGGTCATTCCCCTGTAGCATTGCGCATCCTTACTGCGCACGATTTATTGCGTCATCAGCGCGCGCACCTAAAGAAAACTGCGGCGTTTTATTTACGGCTTTGCTCGTGAAGGAGATAAATCGTCGTTTTCTCGTAAACGAGTATGGTGACCTATATTTTTTTACCCTTTTTCTGAGACTAGCAATCACTTTCTTCCTATAACAGGAATATAAACAAATTCCCATTGCAGAAATATAAATAATCGAAGGAAACGTGAACTTATTGAACAGATATTGTGGCTTCGAGATCACTGCATACTAGTAACAAGTTGAATCAAGGTCGACTGGAAATGCGTCCTTCATAATGAAACATATATTAAATTGTTCCTTGAAGGCGATACAGTATATCTATAGTTTTTCCCTTGTTTTGCTTTCTCCCTATTTTTTTCTTCTCCCATAAGACGTGGCATGAGCTAGTCAAATGAAAACATTTCTGAAGCTGATATTTTAACGAATTATGGGGTATTTTCAAGGTGCTCCTGCTTCTAAACGAATATGGGAACCCCTCTTTTTCATTACAAAATTTAAATTCCCTTACGATGAACAACAAATGAGCAAAGTTTGAACGAAAATCTATTGTCAGTTCTATTTCAGGGGAATGACTTTAATTCGTGTATCCATCTTGTAATAATAATAAATAAATCTAACCCTAACCAGCAGGCCACGATCGCTTTTATGGGTGCGACATGGATACCTACACATAACCGTTTACCTACCTCTCGGAACGAGAAATGTCATTGGTTCTGAAAACAATAGATAACTCGTCACAACAGACCTACAGAGGGCCAATGAAAATGATGGTTCCAGAGAGGTGGGGCTACCCGTTTCACTCTGGCGAACCGTGACATTTCGGTGTTGTGTTACTCAGCAACATAAACCTAAGAATAGAAGCGTGACATTGTGGTGTTGTGTTACTCAATAGGACTTACTGACGGCAGCAGCAGGTGCTTTAGCCATGTTAGGAGGAGGTCAGAGGGGTGGAAGAAGGAACAGCTCAGCCCGGTCTAGACCCAGAAGTGCGGCCAGAAAATGAGACTTCTGCTGCAGGCAACACAATATCTGATACATAACAACAATAAATTAAGATGAAACTTTAAGAACTTGGTCTCTAATGGGAAAACGAGAGACGAGGTTCAAGTTATCTTGGGTGTCACATAACCCTTCTCGACTTGTCACGGATAAATATCGTGTGACGACCCACATATTTCTGTAGCATAACTTTACTTGCCGTTAGTTTTATTCTGGGACGAGGCCTTTGCTGCTTTTTACTTTGTAGTTTTGTTAATGCATACGCATCAAGCAATTCCCAATATAATAAAAAATTAGAATGATTAGCATAGTAACTGCTTATAATTATTACAAGTCCATGTATATAGTAGGAGCATTTATTTAGTATCGCTCGTACGTAATGGATGTGGCGTACGATAAGGTGTAACTAATCAGTGAAGACAAAAAGTCGTACAGCTTTTACCATTCAGTTTGTATTTTAACACAACAGCTGGCACTGCAATGTGATTTGAAATCGGTATCAAGGCATGATTATGTACAGTTAGTATAACGATATATTTTAAAATACAGTCCGCAAATTATGATACATCGCTCGCTACTTTCTAAGAAAATAGTTCAATCTTAAGGAAGTAATTGTTTGTTTATAACTTCGTGCACAATACATTTCATACGTAGTTGCGCGAGTGGTCAATCGATCAATCAGTTTTTATTTAAAACACGAAATCTTATCATAAAAATGATCTTCCTAGGAGTCGTGTAAAATTACATTTAACAAATTTAACAAGCGATTTTTATTTCACATCTATTTAGGGCCAGTTATTCTTGTACTGCCAGACAAAATATTTTTCTAACCACGCCGGTCTATAGAGACATGTCAGTAAAGGATTATGCATTATTTTTTGATGTAGTATAATTAATTTGTAAAGTAGCTCAAATAAAACAAATTGAAACGCTTCTTCTACGTTTCTTCGTTGTTGCTGTAAGTTGTACATTGAGTAAAAGTGGATTTGTTTTTTAATAATTCAACAGATTTCACATGCCTGAATTCTGATGTGACGCTGATGAAACTATATAATTGCGTTTTGAAGGCTTAAATAAAACGCCCTTCAGTGGCTGTCTTGGTATTATTATAAACCCTAATATTTTGTTTCTGAAATCTTTGTGTGTATGCAGTTAGCCATTTCTTGTTGATTTACACTTGACCCTAGCCTGCATTTCTAAAATCAGAGCTTTTCAGACTCTTCACACAGTCAATGTGTGGTTCTCTAAACTTTGCTTGCTCTCGTTTTAAATGAGAATCCGAAGGAGGGCGGTCACTTCGCGTGAGAGAAGAGGACTACACAAACAAGTCGTCACAATCATGTGTCCGTATTTGGTGACTCTCGAGGTTTTACGTAATCTGGATAGCTGCATAAATAACGGCTTCAAATTCCTTGTAATGAAGTCCAAAACCAAAAATGGAAAATAGCGAAGGGCTCATCTTGTCAAAACACTTGTATTACACACTACACAACACATATACAAATAATTGTTCCAAGAACAACTTCGTCAACCTCGTTCCCAGGGAATCTGGGAATGAGGTTGCAACTTCGTATCATAGTATCTGTTGGTACTACATGTAACTTTTCGCGGAATGAGCATTTGATGACAGGTTTTAATCAACTCAATGTGATCACAGGACCACCTTCATTTTTTCAGACTTCCCGTATTTGAGACCCGTCAATTCACAAAAACATGCATCCCACTCCTTGAATGACCTGTGCCACATAATCCATTGGCAATTGCGTTGCAATTTTAGCCGTTTTGGCCACATCAGGAAAGAGGAGTACTTCAAAATTCATAAAGAAAACCGCCCTGAACAGTAATTTTAGACATGGAAAGAATGAACAAAAGAATCTTGCATTAGGAACGCAAGGAATCTTACACAGGAATGTGTTGAGCACCCACATGACCTCGTGTCACGTGACTTTAGACATGTGGACACGAGGCAAAAATGGCAGTCACGTGACCGTTCGAGCTTCTTTACATCCTTCCGTACAGACTCGGGGGGAGAGGGAAGGGATGCTCCAGAAAGCCTTGGTTAACGGAAAGGTTAACGGAAAGGTTAACGTCAGCTAACATCATTTGATGATCAATTGACAGCTGTCAAAAAGCACACGACTATCGCGGGTTCAGGTATTGACCGCTGATATGTTAACTTGGAAAATGCTGACGAACTGTCCAGGAACTAAATTACTATGAACGACGTTAAAGTAAGGAAAAAGAAAGAAAACTTTGCTGCCATGCGCTCACGGAAAGTGAAAGAAGCCTGAACAAATTTAGGGTTTCAACAGGATTCCTCCGCGATGCCGGTGCGATGCTCTACGACGTAAATGTATTGATATAAAGGATAGGAGATAACTCATATGTGAACTGCGGAGAGATGATCTTCTCAGCGAAATTCCAATTTAAGCAAGCCTGAAAAAACTTCAGGGCTTCTCTCACTTCTAAAATTATTGAGTTACATTTAAATACATTATTTCACAAATTACATCCAAGTTAAACTTGGGTGTGGTTGTGTATATTATTTTAATTCTCAGTCACACTTGTTTGAAAGGAAATGGACTGGTCCTTGGTACATGTCGGGAGGACGTAAGACAGGTGGCTCGCCCCCAGGCAAAACGAGTGACCATTCCCGAAGGATCCGAGGCCCTGGACCAACGGTTCGCCTCTTTTTAAATGTACAGAAACTGATTAAATAAATGAAGACATACACGAAATTGCCGTAAATGAAGGTGATGGTGAATTTTCAGCTCGGTAAATTTAATGTGAAAGATTAATTTATCAACATGACACGAGCATCGGACAAAGAAAAATTCTGAGTCCCCGAAAAGAATCGAACCCATGACCTCCCGAACACCGGGCGGGCGCTCTATCCACTGAGCTTCGAGAACTCATGGAGAGCGAGGTCATTTTACTGAGTTCTTATGTGACATGACCTGGCTCTCCATGAGTTCTCGTAGCTCAGTGGATAGAGCGCCCGCCCGGTGTTCGGGAGGTCATGGGGGGTGTCTACAAAACGAAGACCGAAGATCGAAGACCGAAGACCAAAGACCGAAGACCAAAAAACGAAGATCTTAATTTTTTATACCAACTGATGCGAAATCAACGAGGTCTTCGTTTTGTAGAAAAGACCGCCTGAATCTATAAAGCGAAGACCCTCGCTTAAACGCTTTGTCAGACGCCAACTCATGCAAAATCAACGAAGTCTTCGTTTTGTAGAAAAGACCGCCTGAATCTATAAAGCGAAGACCTTCGCTTAAACGCTTTGTCAGACGCCTACTGATGCAAAATCAACGAGGTCTTCGTTTTGTAGAAAGGACCGCGTGAATCTATAAAGCGAAGACCCTCGCTTAAAGGCTTTTTCAGACGCCAACTGATGCGAAATTAACGGTCTTCGTTTTGTAGAAAGGACCGCGTAAAACGTCCAGACCTTCGCTAAAGTGGCAAGCGAGAGAACAAAAAAAAATAGGTTGTGCGTAAAAACGGTAAGCCGCGGACTGTAAGAGAAAAATGCTAAGACTGTATTTTTGCAAACAAGACGCGTTAAGAAGCTTGTGTGTCAAGGTTGTAACGTGAAAAGAAAGAAGATATCTGTGAAGACGAGAAAAAAAGAGATGTTACAACCAGCGCTACAAGGAACATCTTCAAGTTTGCTGCCTTGTGCGAGTTGCCAGATCTGCTGTATTTTAAACAAACAGCTCTTTTATGAAACGTTGTCGGATGGAAGCAATAAATTTACACGACAGAAAGGAAGCCTAGTCATTTAATACATTTTTGGCTGGAAAAGAAACGAACGAACTTCAGTTTACCCGTGTTGTCTTTCTTTTGCACAGGATAAGATAATTTCTGTTTCTGTTTTTGTCGTCATTGTAAGACGGAGAAGGTAAAAAAAATAAGATTCACAACAATCTGAATAAGCCTACTGACGAGTTACAACAAAAAATAAAGACAAGCCACATCTAATACGCCAGTGTTTGATCATTCTCTTCAAAACCAGTGGTGGCTTTTCGGGAACTTTATGGAAAGCTAAAAGAGTTTATAGCAGGTTCTCCTTATGTTTGGTATAAAATGTTTATTGAACTCCCCATGCCTCCTCAAACGCGGTACAGATTTTGGCGCATGTTAGAGCTCCTGACAGCGGGTACTGACTGATCGCCACAGTTTCTTCTACATAAGACACATCAATCTGAACATGGAAACAACTACATTGGTTAGTTGGCTTAGCTTTTACTTATTGCAAAGGAACTGACTGCTTGACTACTATTCTCTTTGTCAGCCCCATTTCCAAGTAGTGGAGGGGTCAAGCAATGGATTAATCCTATCAGAGGAGGGGCCAGAGATTAAGGAAGGGTATTGCACAAGCTCAAAACAGAATCACTCCCAAAACATTCTATTGAAAACATAAAAATCTTTTTATCACGGGTGTAGTACCGTCCCTGGGACATTTCAATCCTGGAGTTCACCTTGAGCCCTACTACAGCAAATAACTAGCAGGGCATATGTACATGTTAAAACCCTGCAACTGTAAAGAACATTCACAGCACTGATTACTGTCTCTACATGTAATTATTGTTCTGCTTCAAACTAAACAATGATGTCATTTGTTTGTCAAGTACTCGAGACCTACTGTAACACACAACCTTACCGAGCCGTGAGCCATGGCTCCAACAACAAAGACAATGGGCTCATCTTTTGGAATAATATCTTTTAAGTTTGTAAGTTTTTCAGAATGGAATGACGTCCCTGAAAGATAGAAATGTGTTGCAAACTGTTCAGTTTTCAACTTTGGAGTTCCTAGGAGTCACTGGTACATTGGAGCTCAGTGCCAGGGTAGAGAGTCCGACATCTGGTCTGCATAAGGTCATTCAAACAATAATGGATTGAATCATGTTGGGAGCACTAGAGTTTTATTTCCCAGTAAGTTATGGCACTGATTGTGACTGATTAATTCCATTTTCATATCTGCAAAGACATGAAACAACTTGGACAAAACGTCAACATAAAAACCTCTTTAGTCCTTTGTACTATGTGACACAAGGGAACCAGCTAGTCTGTTGAAGATCTTAACTGGACTATGAAGTTCACTTTACTCTAGGATTGTATATGGGTATGTGCGCATGTCCAGTGTCATATGCAAGACACACAAACAGCTGAATACAGACAAGGACTAAAAACCATGTGCACTTACCAGCAATCCAGCAAAACATAGCCAATTACAAGATTGCATTTAGCATCCATATGGAAATTTTGTTATGTGAAAAATCGTTTGGATAAAAATGAGTTTGATTTACATGATAATGAACATGTGAGAAGTAACAAGAGTACCTACTTATTTTTTATGAAAAGTTTTGTACCAGGGCTTCTTTACTTTTGGTATTTAATCAAGTACAATTACATGTATAAGAATTCTGATAAGATTTACTACCAAAGGCAATTGATTTGAAATTTAAAAATGTCAACTGGTTTGACAATAATGTGTGGAGATCAGCTTATCGGTATCAGGTCTTCAAGAATTAGCAAATGATTAAGTCAATCAGTAAATCAGTCAGTTAGTCGGTTGGTCAATCAAACAATCATCATTTGGTCAGTCAAATAGAGAAAAATGATCTTTCATTGTTACTGTAGTATTAGTGTTAATTCAGTAATATCATGGGTGACAAATTGCTCCTCAAGTTTGGCTCAATTTTGTAATTTCACATGTGAAATTATAACTGCCATGGCAACATTTGACGCAAAATTTCTTTATACAATAAACAAGTAAAAAACCCACGATTCTGAGCGTAATTAGTCACCTATGATATTAAAAGATAATCAAATCGTATACTTGTGAAATTAGGAAATAATTTCACCTTCCCAAATTCACGTGTTTTGTCAATATTCATATACATGTAATTTCCCATGCCTTTTAGAAATTTGACAAAACTCGAGTGAAATTATTTCCTAATTTCACTCGTCACCATTTGATTACCCATACTAACGTACCAATTTTCCGGCAACCCGCTGGTAAATGATCAGTCACAGGATTCTTAATAACCTGAAAATGGAACACCACAATTCTTTGATTAACAACCTGACAGAGTTCTGTTGTCATATCAGTCCATCACCCAGGTTAAAATCTGCCCTGATTGCTTAAAGAGCACCTACTGTAGAATACATAAATATTTATCCACTCCAAATCAAATATTTAAGTTTTGTTAATTAAATATTTATTAATAGTAAACAATTATACTAAATAAATTTAATGTTTAGTTGTTAAGGTTACCGCGGACCTTTCTGGGTGATTTTTTTGCCAAAATTATTTTTGGCCAATTGAAGCACCTCTAGTTTAGCCTAATTTTTCTAAAAAAAATTTCAAAATCTCAAAA
The DNA here is from genome assembly GCA_947652115.1 of Blastomussa wellsi. Classification (NCBI taxonomy): domain Eukaryota; kingdom Metazoa; phylum Cnidaria; class Anthozoa; order Scleractinia; family Plerogyridae; genus Blastomussa; species Blastomussa wellsi. The sequence continues at coordinate 493,625 of OX393563.1, forward strand.
CCCATGCAAGTTATTCAAGAGTGTTTTCAATGAAATTCTGTTGTTTTTCACGTGACCAGGCACCAACCAATAGCGTAGCTCCATCTTTCTGTATGAAAACCATACACGACCCACAATTCCTGGAGTCGCTCCAATGAAGGCTAATGCTCAAAACGTCAGCTCTCGAATCTCTTTACAGTGGCCAATTCACATTATCAACCCAGTTGATAAAACCAAATTATATTGTTATACTTCCCACTGATGCAGCACCACAGTTTCTTTAGAATCTTACCCCTTCTATTCATTTGTTATACAGTAAGTCAATTGCAGGTGTAGTATGTGTCAACCATAATGATTTCCGTGACATTTTTCGCGGGAATATCATGCAGGGCTCAACATAATTTGCAGCCGAAACTTGACAAAAACCTCTTTAGTTTTGCACTGTGTGAGACAAGGGAACCAGCCAGTCTGTTAAGGATCTTGACTGGACTATGATGTTCACTTTACTCTAGGATTGTATATGGGTATGTGCGCGTCCAATGTCACACGCAAGACACATGGACATCTGAACACAGGCAAGGACTAAAACCTTGTGCACTTACCAGCAATCCAGCCAAACACCACTAATTATTTTTGGCAATGTAATAAACAATGCGAGTTTTGAGGGCAATACATCATCACAGGGTCCAAAATTAACTTTTTTATGCAGGCGCCAAGTGGCGACTGGACATTTTTTTTCAGTCGCCAAATGAAAAAATCTGAAGAGTGACCAGTAGTACAAAGCCTTCAAGAAGCCACGCACAAACAAGTGGCCATATTGCTCATTCCAGACGAAACCGCTGAAAATATGGCGGCCGCTAAATGTCAATCGAAGTGAGTGGTTTACAACGGTTGTTGAAGGTCATCTAACAGGAATCTTACCTTTACTTTTAATCTTAATTACTTTCTGTGGAGATTAAAAACTTTGACAAGACGAGGGTTAAGTTTCTTGCTGAAATCAAACAAGAACGTTTTTGATTTAATTCCTTGGGCGCTCTTTCAAAACATCAACACAATGCTAAAAGTTAGTAACCTGTTGGCGACTAGCTGTGAAATTCTGGTCGCCAACCCTCTATTTTCAGTCGCATTGGCTACCAGCTGGTCGCAATTTCAAACCCTGCATCATCATCATTATCACTACTTACCTTAAGCAACTTTTGAGGACCATCAGCAGCATGAATACTAAGTTTGTGCAGCAACTGAACTTTAAATTAAAAGAAATGAATAATTTACTGTGTGACCAAGAAAACCTTGAACACCTGACATATTTCAGGGATGTTGATACATGTGTAGTGACCAATCACAACTATGTTCAGGAAATGCGCACAAACCTCAAAACCACAAACTAATTGCTGTTGCTGTTTGCGGTTTGGTTTTCTCGCCCCTGATGGACTTTTTCCTTGTAACACAATAACATTCCATAAATGAAATGAGCAGCATTGGCAAATATACAAAATGTACATGATTCACTACCCCGGGGGTCTGGCACCAAGTTCAAAATGATGTCATGATTTCAGTAACCCATGAATATCTTGTTCTTGTTATTTTATGCTATTCTCCTGTAATTTTCCTCTTAAATTTGGCTTTCTTAGTGATAACGTCTGTGACTTTGTGATCATGTTTGTGGTGACCATTAACATCCGTGGACAAAATCTTACACTTAGCGGTTTTCTAGTGCAAATGGAATGAAAAGGGGTGGATAGTTATACATTACATAAGGTTAATTTAACAAGTGATTTCCAAATATTTTGTCTCTTTATGGTTGAGGAAATCTCTGCATTGTGTCTTATTTATATCGTTTTCAAACCTGTTTGATCGATCGATCGTTTATCTACACCAGTCATCTTTACAAGAGAAAGTGGCCTAATATTGAGAACATTTGCACAATTTCAAATTTTCCAGGGGGTCTAGGGGTATGCAAAATACTTTTGGAAATTCCGGAGGAGTGGGGGTTTTGTTTTCTCTATAACAATGGAAATTCCAGTCCAGTCCCTCCGTGGTGGGGACATGGATATTTTCTGGAAACACACATTTACCAAAATGCCACAAAATTATTTTCAGTTGTCAGTGAATTTGTTAACACATTGTACCTACCCATCAGGCCACAAAATCTATCAAATGTTCTTGGAATTCTAGTGTGAGGGTTTATCTCTATTAGAACATTCCTTTCAGTGTGAACGTACACTTGCAAAAGTCCTGCCTTATTCAGTGGGCTGTCCAGTAACATCAGTAAACTCTACCAAGGGTGAACGGAAACAGTTAATCAAGATCTTGCACAATCTCTAAATCACATAATCTGGCATGGGCTGTAAATGACGTCTGTAATTACAACAGCACATCTTAAATTATTTAAACTTCATCACATAAGAGATTATGTCCAGACAATTTCTTAATGCCTTCCAATGTAAAAACCCAATGTCTTGTGCTTATAGCGCATTATAAAGCAGTACAGTACTGTAATACATGTATGACATCCAACCTTACTTCTGTTTTTCTGATCAAAAAGGTGATTTAGTCGGACAAGTCCAATCAGGAGGGAAAATTAACGTGCAGCCGAATGCAGCCTTGTGTTTAATGTAGTGTGTGATTGGTGTAAAACGTTGGAAACTGGCGAAATCTAATTCAAAATAATTTTAGCTAAAATAATCGCATGGCTTTGTATAAACAAAACTCAGCTACTATCATGGCGTGTCACTATTGTGACTTGATCTTGTTCGAGCTATGTGTCTGAAGATAAAAAGCACATAATGAGCTCGTAACTGATCTCTTACCTGGTGAGCTATGTCTGGTCTAGCCGTAGCTGGATCTTTTTTGTTTTTCCTCATTATTGTTTTGTGTTTGTCACAGTTAAGTAACTCAAAACTCTTTCCATTCTAAACGTAAAAAGGATTCATTAGCAAAAGAGCACAGAAATAGAGTTTCGGAAGAAAGGAGAAGCTCTGAATCAACAGAATCAGCGAGCGTTCAGCAAGAAAATTATTGGTCATCCTGCTAAAATTTCAGTTTTATATCCTACCGGTATTAAATACAATATTCGTATAGTACCTTAACTGTCTCTAAAGAAGCTTTTTCTAGAATCACAATAAGTCGTTTTCCTGTGTTCTTTTCTTTTAACGTTTTGGGTATTTTTCGTGGTCTCTCAAACTCGTTGTCTTCGTCCGCCATGATTCACGTGTTAAATCGACGAGAAGGCTTGGTTGCTTGGTTGCACGATCAACCTCGTGCCCAGGGCGATCCGCGTGGTGCTCACGACGAATGGTACAATGTGTTCGAGGTCGGGCATGAGATCCACTTCTTGTTACAAATGTGCCTTTCTTGTCACAAACCTCTGGAACTGCTGATAGTTTACAAACATTTGGAAGTGATGACCGGTCAGCAGTGTACAAGTTTCCCCGGAGTTCTGTCAACTGCTTTCTTCATTATCAATATTTCAGCTAACACGCTTTCAACTGAGCGTAGTTGCAAGGGCTGATTTTGTTAGCTCACGCACTAAGCTTGCTAATAATAGACGTGAGAACCGCGAATGACAATGCCGCTAGTTTACGTAGGATCTGCAAGAGACCTAATGCGAGACAACAACCCGACAGAAACCGATAAAGCAGGGCTGCAACCGTGGACAGCTGTTTCGTTCTTGTTAGAACTCGTCAGCTCGGTATAGCTGGTTACAAACTGACAAAGTTCAGTCAAGTTCTTTCCGTTCAGTTCTTTATTTATTTATGTTTTTTCTAATAGGTACAAATTGGACATGCCCACAGATAGCATATGCTAATCTAGGTGGGTCATGTCGTAACTAAAGAGAGTAGGTAGACACGTTTACAGGAAATCAAGAAGATAAATGTACGAGTGTATAAATTAAGTTTAATAAAATTTAAGTTTGATAGTTAATTAGTACCATCTGGAATAATAAAATTAAGACTACACTATATTATTCTAAAGATATAATATAATTTTAAGAAAGCCTGACCTTTTGTATGATGTTTCGTATATCAAGGTCAGAGTCTTCGTAAGTCAAACACCACTTGCACTGCTTACAATGTTACTTATGTCAATTACACTACTTATCAATAAAGGGCAAAATTACTGAGCGCTGATTGGTTGAGAGAGAGGGCATTTTTTCTTAATCGAGGGCATTTTTAGTAATCAAGAGAGGGCATGATTACCTGTTAATGATTGGCTAATCCGTTAATTGCCGTAGCGCTAAACAGGCTTCCCAGATAAAAATAGACTGCGCGCGTGATTTTCCTTCGCATAAATTTTGCCCTTTATTGCCCCTTGTTTGCCCTTTATTGCCCGAGTCGCTTCACGACTCGGGCAATTTTGGAAAATTTTGAAAACTCTCGTGCAATTAATCCTTAATAGTACTTGGCCTCATGTGATTACCTTTACTAATAAAGTACAGAACTACATTTACATTATAATTTGGTTTTATCAACTGGGTTGATAATGTCAATTGGCCACCGTAAAGAGATTCAGTTGCTGACGTTTCGAGCGTTAGTCCTTCGTCGGAGCGAATCAAGGAATTGTGCGTCGTGTGTTTTTATATACAGAAAGATGGAGCTTCGCTATTGGCTGGTGCCTGGTAACGTGAAAACTTCGGAATAAATTAGTTGAATGAAAAGCGTTCGTTGATACCGTGAGGGTTAAGAGTGCCGATTTGAAAAATAAATTTTTGTTCTAGAGTTTTACGGCTTTCCGTGTTTCCTTGG